>CM067367.1:37024667-37544512 GCA_034401795.1 Chaetoderma sp. LZ-2023a | reverse complement strand
CGCATGACACGTGTGTTATCAACAAGGGCAGGAATATATACACTATACACAGGAGGCGCGTGTTAAAAATCACGCGCATATAGGGACACTGTTCTGAGGAACAGATAAATAAAAGCCATGCTTCTTTTTTCACATCCAAATTCTACTAGTCATCAACATCAGATCTCGATACGTAAACAAAGATACCTAAGTTTCCGATCAACCACGTGCTTTCAAAACAAGAATCACGTGATGAGCACCACTGTTTTTCGGTAAATTAGATCAAAGATTATAAACAAGAGAATCGCCCTCCCACGTGCCTACCACTCACGTGATGGAAGAAGGCGAGAGGTGATAAGTCAGGGTCATAGACTGCTGACATACTCACGCTCTCCCCACACCTCATCGGGCGTTCCAGCCTGAAATTCGAACAGGTAAGTTTATAAGTATCCAACTTGGAAACCGCATCACTCTAATTAAAAAATGAGGGTCCACAGGAATAAGTAGTTCCGGATTTTAATGTTGATCGGAGACCCGATTTTCCGTGGCATAGAGATGAAAGCGACTATCCTTCCTTCTTATATATATATATATATATATATATATATATATATATATATATATATATATATATATATATATATATATATATATATATATATATATATATATATATATATATATATATATATATATATATATATATATATATATATATATATATATATATATATATATATATAAGAAGGAAGGATTGTCCTTTTCCTAACTCTTCATATTAAAACTTTCCTGAGCCAATAATGTAATAAGATACATAATAATAGAATAACAGCAGAATTTGGTTTACGACATGAAAGAAGGCTAATTCCTGATCTTCTCTAGTGTCGAGTTTGGAGGGAAGATGAAATTCCAGCGCACGCTCTCCTCCTTTTATAGTTTTTCGTGACGTCACAGAAGGGCGGATGACCACGCCCGTAAGGTTCTGGGTGATTCGGTCACCTCCCTAGATGGATTTAATGAGCTTTTCATTTCCTGAAGTCTAACTATATATTCCCTTCGTAGGAAGAAGGTGTATATATATATTTTTCCGTGGCATAGAGATGAAAGCGACTATCCTTCCTTCTTATATATATAATATAATATATATATATATAAGAAGAAAGGATTGTCGCTTTCATCTCTATGCCACGGAAAAATATATATATACACCTTCTTCCTACGAAGGGAATATATAGTTAGACTTCAGGAAATGAAAAGCTCATTAAATCCATCTAGGGAGGTGACCGAATCACCCAGAACCTTACGGGCGTGGTCATCCGCCCTTCTGTGACGTCACGAAAAACTATAAAAGGAGGAGAGCGTGCGCTGGAATTTCATCTTCCCTCCAAACTCGACACTAGAGAAGATCAGGAATTAGCCTTCTTTCATGTCGTAAACCAAATTCTGCTGTTATTCTATTATTATGTATCTTATTACATTATTGGCTCAGGAAAGTTTTAATATGAAGAGTTAGGAAAAGTTAGGTGTGTGGTCCCACAAATAACAACAATGCAGAACTAGAATGTCGCTTGTGGACAATCTTGCTTTTTCCGATAGCTCAGATGACCGAACGCAAATGGACACTGCCAAGAGATATCCGTGTACTTTGAAATTATACAACGGCAGCCCTGTGAGCACAAATTTTCTAGAAACTTGGATTTGAAAACACACGTCAACCGAGATCACGAGCATATTGTTCGGACTGTAGATACCTGTACTCAGCCACGCGGTATGGAGTCACTCATGCCTTATTTTATAAACATCGTGTATTGGTAGTTACTCTTGAACCCAGTGAGCAAGACGAAGTGATTGAAATCCTCGCTCCTCGTTTAGAAAACCGCCAACCAATTGAAGAGATTCCAACCGGAAAGATGACCAAAACCAAGTGTACCAACAGATGCCAACCTGACTCACTGCATTCGAAGACAGCCTCCGCATCCACACCAGAAACCCGTTTGCTATCACAGCAACTACAGCAGCCATCACCACAGCGGCACCAGCACCATCAACACTGCCTGCACCCACAATATCAACACCGGCAGGAATCACAACAGCAACATCAGCCCCATCCACAATCGGTCAGACAATTTCAGTTATGATAACGGTACCAATGACAATAAGTAGTCTTATAGTACCTACGATTTCAGATTGTTCTGTATCACCAACCGTTTTACTGACCAACGAGGACATCACCACCACAGAAACCATCACCACGGCATATGCACGCAGCACCAGCACCATGACATCATCATGCAGCACCACCGCAACTACAAGCACCGCATCTGAAACTCAGCACACCACATCCATTGATCCCGCCATCTGTAAGACTACTACGTCGGACAAACCTTACACGGGGAAACATCACATCGCAGACATCCGAGCAGTACTCTGTACAGTAAACTCATCCAGGCCACCAAGATCAGAAAGCTTTCAGCAGCAACCGACGCCACATAATCCCGCATCACCACAGCCTTCCACAGTAAACAGTCAGCAAGCACTACCACCGCGAACACCACCATTATGACAGCAACCACCGCAAGTGAGATAATCTGGACACCCAGCATCACTGGCACCACCACACCGCATACTTTCAATTTATCCGCCACTTCTTCCGACACTAGTACAGAGACCATTAATAGTAGCAACATATCAGCACCCATAGATCATGCACCACCACCAGCTTATACAGATCGCGGTACACAGACTCGCTGGAGAAACTTTACAAAAAACACTTGTGGCCATTATTGTCATGGATGCAGCAGAATGTTTGATTATGAACGGGTATGTGGATGGCGAGAGCCATCCATGTGGATTCGCGATAACGGATCGCACTGTATGCATGCCCTCATATATCCGCATGCATACATAATAATTGTATTGTCAATATATATATATATATATATATATATATATATATATATATATATATATATATATATATATATATATATATATATATATATATATATATATATATATATATATATATATATATATATATATATATATATATACACACACTATTTTTATATATCTTAATTCAGGTACGTTGGAGCTTGGGCGTTCTCGGTGGAAATGTAATTACCCAAGAGAATGCCCATGCAAGCTATTGATTTAGCTTAATGATGGTAATAACACAAATAAAAGAGCATGCGCCGCAATATGAAAACAAAAAAAGAAAAGGCCTGAAAAATAAATACCAGACCAAAAATCAAAATCAAAAGTATGCTTCCCTCCAAAACTCTTTTGCACGGGCTTCAGAGCTTCCCTGACAACGCACGTCAGTGTTGGGGGAGAATGCATCGTATTATGTACCGAGTTGGTGCATGTAATTCTTTCAAATTATACTTTCCTCGTCGTCCTTGGAAGCTCTCGGGACCAGAATGAAACAAGGATTCCAAAACACTTTACCATTTTAAAATCGGATCAGAAATGACCGAGTTATCCCTGTTTAATCGCCTAAATTATGCTCAAAATATTGAAATAACGTCGATGTCCATCACGTGATAGCGTCCTTACCCATGGAGCTCGCATGCTGATTGGCTACAGCTCGCACGCTGATGTGGCTGGGCGCTCTAGATGTGATGTCACGGAGCTCAGAAATCAGGATCGAGAGCAGACCACAGAGAAAGAGAAGGTGGTAGGTTGTGTGGCCAGGG
The DNA here is from genome assembly GCA_034401795.1 of Chaetoderma sp. LZ-2023a. Taxonomy (NCBI): domain Eukaryota; kingdom Metazoa; phylum Mollusca; class Caudofoveata; order Chaetodermatida; family Chaetodermatidae; genus Chaetoderma; species Chaetoderma sp. LZ-2023a. The sequence goes on along the minus strand of CM067367.1, from coordinate 37,540,835 downwards.
CATTGCAAGACACAGGCTACTGTTTACTGTATGCCTGTTTTCTTATAATTACAGCAGTGCCCATCGGATTTGAGTTCTTAGTCTCTGGCACACAACCACCGCATCTGCATCTAGTTTTTGTATGCGCCCAGGAGGATATCACCCGGGGGCAATAATCGAAATTGACGAAGAGTCCCTCACCTTCTACAACTCCAGAGGAACCTTCCTGCGGACGGGCCTTACGGCCCCTATGTAACATCTCCTAAAGGTATGTAGGACAAGTGGTGCTCTTGGTGGACAACGAGCAAGATCTGCCGAGCCATGCTGAAATATGGTAGTCAAACTTCGTGCAATATGTTGTCTGTAACATTTAACTTTTTGATCACAGTCTAGTGGGGCTTTGACTGGTGCACCGCATGAGCTATGCAGTGCAGCACATCTTGTGTACAACCGGGATGCATATTCATCATTTAACTTTGAACTGCAGCCCTTCATTACTACATGGCAGCTTCAAACTTCCACAAAAGTACGGAACTTTCTACACACTCTTTAAATTAAGATGTGTAAATGTAAAATGACTATCTACTAGCCATCTGCATCTGCAATCGTTCTCCTTCACCGTCCTTGTGAGTGGGCCGCATCAACAGTTCGTCTGCGGATCCTTCCTAGAAGCTGACATCAGTATCAAGACATCTCACGTTTCTCAACTGTGATGCATCATCTACAGTGATCTTAGAAATTGTTCCTTACCGATGACTAATAGGTACACGTCTAACTGTATTTTTGTATTATTGTATTCATGCATTTATTTACAGGTACTGATGACTAATAGATACCGACCGGTCATCTGTGACAGCATTTTATAGTTTGGATCTTTTTTAATGCATATATTATCTTTATTTTTGTGCTTATGACTAACAAGCACTGCAAGATCGTGTGACCTCATTTATTGTCAATACTGTGATAGTTAGTTATATATGGTAGTAGCCATCCTAGTTACTTGTTTTGTTCATTTTCTATAAAATATCAGGACCGCAGTAAACTGCACCACATTTTCCACCCATACAGCACTTTTTCACTGAGGCCACCGTTCATGTTCTCATTATGCGAACCTAACATGTGATCGACTAAACCTGGCTATTTTAGCTCAATAGGATAGGTTTACAAGTAGTTAGGGGCAATCGCTCATTAGGAGACATTTGTGTAAGTCATTTTTCTGGATGTAGCAGATATGTAACACCGCATACCAGCTAGTTAGTATAAGTTGGCCATGTACCTTAGGGCCTCCTTATTTTTATATGAGTGATTGTCTCTATCTACGCTCCTCCAACCACCTCTTGAGCTCTACTACGAAATGATAGACTGCTTGCCAGCTGCTGCTCTTAGAGAAGCTCATCGCTGAAGTAGTTTGACAAGTCAGTCAAGATCAGTGTTCTGGAAATAAGGTTTCCCCCAATATTGTTGTATGGCTCATAGGTATTGATGGAAATTCCAATTTGCATTCTATCCTCATTTACAGCTTTTGCAACTTTATAGAATTGTTTATCATTGCTGTCTGATTCATGGGCTTCGCTGCTACTTGAAACTACAAATTGGTCAGTCCTTTGAGCCATAATGTTGTTCTGCAATTATAACAGTCACACCCATCAGCTGCCTGCAAGTCACTAACAGCTCCCTCTTCTCGCAAACAAACATCATCAGGCATTAGGCAACCTATTTCCTCGTGAATGACTGGTCTCTAAAATAATGTCTTTAAGTGATTTCTGTGCACCACATTCGGCTGTTCGACACAGTCACAACTCGTCCCCAGCGAGAAGGATTTTTCAGTTTCTTTTCAAGCTCAGATATTTCACCACAAAAGATAAAGTGGCGGGGAAAGTAAAACAGTGGAAGCTTGGATCTCTTCTGCCTTTGTGAAATTTCACGATAACGTTTGTATCTGCAGCTAGTTCTGCTTCAAGATGACAATGGACATTTCCATTTTCATATGCCTGCATAAACGGGGTCATCTTATGTGATGGCACTCGCCGTCCGTACATCCGTCCCTCCGTCCATGCATCCGTCCATCAGTTTGATTTCTTGTCCGGACAAGATCCCAAAATGTTCTGAACTTACACTAAAAAAAAATTGTCAGAAGATGTATTAGGGATAGACGAAGTGCAATGATTTCGTTTCGGTAAAATCCGCCCATATTTGCCCGAGTTATCTCCCTTGAAAAGCTAAAATTTGTCAGAATTTTCTTGTCCGAGCAATATCTCGAAGAGGTTTGAACCTACACCCACAATATTCTTTTCATCAGATGTGATAGGGATGGATGAAGTGGCATAATTTCGTTTCTGTAAAACCCGCCCATATTTTCCAAAGTTATCTCCCTTGAAATGCTAAAATTTGTCAAAATTTTCTTGTCCAAGCCATAATCTCGAAGAGTTTTGAACCTACACTTGCAATTTTTTCTCAGCAGATATGTTAGGGGTAGACGAAGCATCATAATTCGTTTCGACAAAATCCGCACATATTCAAAAGAGTTATCTCCCTTGAAAAGATCAGATTCGTCAAAATCTTCTTGTCCGGTCCAAATCTCGAAGAGTTTTGAGCATACGCTCACAATTTTTTGTTCAGTAGATATTTTAATGATAGACGAAGTGTCATAATTTCGTTTCGGCAAAATCTGCCCATATTCCCAGAGTTTCCTCCCTTGAAAGATTAGAATTCATCAAAATCGTCTTGTTGTAATTGTAATGATCAATGCAGCTGTGTAGACTTTCAAGATTCTTAGTGATGTCTTTGCCGTGGATTCCAAATATGTACCTAATAGAAGTCGCACCCCCCCCCCCTTCTCAGAGAATAATCAAAGACAAACTGTTCACATTTAGCATTCCTCAAACACGTATGTCTCCGGTCGTATGTTGAGTTCACTAAAACTCTTGTTAGCTATGCCCCGCCCATCTCTATCTAAGCTCCACCCACACCTCGCTCGTGTTGTGATCCATCGATTTCTGAACTTCATGACTATCAATTTCCAGAAAACTATACAGGTAAGCTGTTGAATATTTTGAAACTAATTTGACTGGGTGCTATTGCTACCATAGGCAGCAACAACGCCCAGTCAAATTAGTTTTAAAATATTCAACAGGATGTTTATTAAATAGTATAGATATACAATTCGTACAACATGTCGGACTATTAGGAGTTAAAGAATCAGAAGTATAGAATCATTTATGACATAATTATTATGACGTCATTCTAAGCACTGAAGGACAATAATTTGCATATAGACCATGATCTGAACATATGTTTAGACACCAAGATTATCAACATCGCTCATGTAGATCCTGAGATATTTGGCTTTTTGTATTTTTCGATGTTAGTAATGGTTGCCATGGAAACATGGCATTTTTTCAAAATGCCCAATTATGCCAGCTTGGCATCACTCAGATGCTTGATATTGAGGGGCCATAAATACAAAAGCCACATTAGAAATAACACGTAAGACGAAATTTCGAAATCCGTTTGCACGGCAGATATTTTAGCAACTGCTGTACAAATGAACGTCCATGAAGCATAGAGAGAGAGAGAGAGAGAGAGAGAGAGAGAGAGAGAGAGAGAGAGAGAGAGAGAGAGAGAGAGAGTTGTTGTGTTGGTATATGTAAATACATCGGATTCAGGACAAATGAGGGTTGTATGTATTAATGAATAATAGAGCAAAAGTGTGTGGATTATCACCTACCACACCAAGCTAACTTTACGCCATCCTAGATTGCTATATTATAACATAATTTAATAACTTGATCACAATACTCATACTAAGGGCGGAATATCAGGAGAAGGTGGAAAATGACACGAGGAAATTACAGAAATCTTAGTTCAGTATATGATTTTAAAGTATCTGCTTGTGATTCTCCTAGATTAGATGCTCTACTTAGCTTGGTGTGGTAGGTGATAATCCACACACTTTTGCTATATTATTCATTAATACACACAACCCTCAATTTTCCTGAATGCAATGTATTTACATATAGCAAGACAACATTTGTTCAAATAAATGTAAACAACTTGGAGTGTACATGTGTGTGCCTGAATTAAATCTGTTTTTCAATTATGACATCTTAAGCAATATATTTTATATCTAGCTTTCCCGGTATTTAGCTGGTGTGAAAGCTACATAGGCAAACACCATCACCACCACTCTCTCAGTGCTGCACTCTACATATTATAATGTTCATGGGTTTTATTGGATTAAGTGGCGAGGGGGCCTTCTCGTGACCTAGTGCAGCACGTGTATGACCACACAGAACAACACAATCAAACGTTAGATGGCATAACAATCAAACCAAATTTGAACCGCGACAGTATTTAATGTGCATTTACATATTCTGATACACTTTCACTTAAATGGAATGTACCTGGAGTGGTATCTGTTGTCAATTCTAAGCACTGAAAGACAATAAGTTACCAATTATTAGTGATATAAAATGATATTTCCATCCTGAAACATGATTTGATACCACTTCTGAACATTGAAGGATGATATGTTGCCAATCCTGAGCATTGTAACATAGTATTTTACAAATTCCATACCTTGAGAGATGACCTTTTTTCAAACCTAACCACTGAAAGATGACATTTATCAATTGTGAGTGAGAAAAGCCGATATTTTGTCAATTCTAAGCACTGAAAGACAATATTTGTCAATACTTTGTGCAGAAAAATGATTTTTCTACCCTGAAATGTGATTTGTTACCACGTGTGAACATTGAAGGATGATATCTTGCCAATCCTGATGTATGAAAACAAGGAATTTCCCAAATGTCATCCCATGAGAGAGGACCTTCTGCCAACCCTAACCCCTCAAAGATGACATTTACCCATTGTGAGTGAGGAAAGTTGATTTGTTGTCCATTCTAAGCACTGAAAGTCGATAACTTACCAATTCTTAGTGTTGAAAAATGATATTTCTACCCTAAAACATGATTTGTTACCACTTCTGAGCACTGAAGGATATGGTGCCAATCCTGATCATTGTAACCATGGAATTTCACAAATTTCATACCACGAGAGATCACCGTTTGCCAAATCTAACCTACTCTGGACTGCACTACGAGATGAGAATGTGCAGTAAAATGGCCACCTTTGAAAAACACTCGGAAACACTGACTTCTCTTTTCAGAGGAAATTTCTAATTTTTGGAGGAGACGTCCATTCCTACTCTGGTATCTAGTTCGCATTATCTAATAACCAGATGGAAATGTTTGGCTTGGACCGCCGACTACTTGGATGGATTCTCAGCAGTATTTCAATCACAATTACTCTACTTCCAAAATGTTATTGAAAGGTGAACTAATTCAGTGGTATGTCGGATTGCGGATTGGAATTCGCCCTACCCGGAGCCAGCAAATACAGAGCCAGGAGAGGACCTCATTGCATAAATCTGCTAAGCGTGCTACGAGGTGACCTCAAGAAAGCAGAACTCGGTACACTCAAATCAAGAATGGACCTGGGGAAGCCAAGGATTTCGGCTGAGGACACGACACAGTGGGCAAAAGCGAAGAAGGACTGATTGCAGCTGTAAGATGTTTCTCCTACTACAGCCACGGAATACAGTAATCATACATGTCGCATTATAAAATTAAATAGCAATTAGACCTCAAAATTCAATGCATATAACCATATCAATCATTTTCCTCTACAACTATGGACACGAGCCAGCGGATACGAGAAGAACAGCGATGCTTTCCAGCAAACTGAATGCGAAATTGCCGAGATATTAAAAAATAAATAATTCTATGTACTAAATTTATCTGCTAAATGATAAATGTCCAGTGTGAAACAATCAAAAGCCGTAGACTAGGCTGCTTTGGAAGTAAACCCACAAAGATGTACCAGCAGACAGCCAGAGTCGTCATGCTATGGTAAGAAGCAGCAGTTAAGCCGTCCAAAACAGAGATGCTTGAAGAACGCTGGTGAGCGGATGGCTATCTGAAGCTAAATATAGATGCATACGATCTACATCAGTTAGCGCAGATCTCACGAGAACACGCGATGGTACGAAGCAACATATTTAGGAGGCCTACTTGTAAGTTTCGAGCTCTGTACACAGCGGAATCAGCAGATTTCGCATAAAGTACAGGCTAGGCTAGTGCAATATTATGCAATATACTAATCGCCTGGTTCGCGCACGAACCAGGAACTATTGGAATAGGTAGAAAACTGGCTATGAGCTGAAAAATGTTTACGGGCGCGTCCATCTTTTATGATGCATTACGGGCCTGATTTAATAAATTTGTGTGTGTAAATAGATGCTAGATTTCAGTTTCTATATAATGTACGTACTAATTAAAAATAATCAAACGATAAAAAAATCCGATTGAAAAAAAAGAATACTATATCTGTTAGAGTTACAAAAATGTCCGAGGGGGTAATCACCTAATCGGAATGGCGCGAGATAGACTGACTCACTCACTCGCCCTCACGTCTAGGCGCGAGATTGCATTACTATGAGAGGGAGTAATCGGAATGGCGATGTGGTAAGGTCATTCGTGATTTCTCCTATTGACTGGCCACTAGCGTAGTAATTTGCCCGAGAATTCCGGGATTTGCTTTCCTAAATACCAGGATGGTCAAAATGCGAAGAAATCAACTCTGTATATAACAAAGTATATTATTTAACCTAAAAGGCGCCGGTGTTAACTGAGTAGGCCCCGACATAGACGGTTATTATAGGGAAAATAGCCCTCTTTTTTCGCTTATAATCCATGATAAGCAAATATTTTCACGACTCTGAGCTGTACACATGAATATAAACTAGTGTTGCTGTGAATTTACTAGAAAAAGCAACAGATGCATTTACTGCTACATCCGTCCATGGGTATTATGTCGCTGTTTTGTCCTATAGGGCCTGAAAGCTGACCGTGTATACACACACACGTGTATACAAACCGAACCATGAGAATGGACCAACATGTAGAATGCGAAAATCCAAAATGCCGTGACGTATGCAAAACAACCTGGCGTAGCAATAAGGCAACTTTTTCTTGCGACCATCTTCAACCCACAAAATTTAGCGTTAAAGGAATTTCTTGCCCTCTCTATCAGGATGAGTTTTCAAAGATGGTGACTGCCAGATTTATGTCAGACACGCGCAGAGATAGTTTTACGGAATTAATCAATAAGGCAAAATTAAATCGAGTATTAGTTTCACTTCCACCGCTCCCGGCTCGCTAGCGTTCGATTTAAATTTTGTAGCGTTTTTAGCGACGGTGTTCGGTGGTGGTTAAATGTAACGGGTTGTTGTCACCATCGACACACAAACCTCAGAAATGTGTTGCCGATGTCGAAATAAAGGTTGTGCTCATTGTGGTATTGTACGCTGGTAGTTGTACCAAAATGGTGAAAGTGTAGAAGACAATGCCGAGGTTAACTTAGAAGACGATGATAAACGCGTCAACAATTGAAAATTCTCAAGAAAATTTCAATGCTGACTTAGAACGTTCATTTAATTACATTTTGAAATATAAGACGATTAGTAGCGTACCTCAGTTACTACCGTCGTATGATTTGCAAAAATGTCCGACTCAACTGATTCCCCATGAGACCCACTGCGTTTTTTGCAATACTGAATTAGGACCACCGCAGTTAAGCTGTCGTAGAGCTATGGGCATGTCATTATTACATCCAGCCACTGAATCACACGAGACATTCGCGAAACAATGTCCGGATTGCAACCTTACATACCGATATCAATAGACTGAGGATTTAATTTTGACAACAATTTACTAATAACTTACACTTCTGATAGATATACGCGAGGGTCTTTCAAGGGTTAAAGTATGAATGCATAGAATAGGTTGTACACGGGCGAAGTGTGGGTGGAGCTTATCTAGAGATGGGCGGGGCATAGGTAAACTAGAAAGGTGGATGGATTGTCGCCTAGAATAGGTTGTACAAGGGCGAAGTGTGGGTGGAGCTTAGCTAGAGATGGGCGGGGCATGGAAAAGAAAAGATGGTCGCATAAAAGGTTGTATACCACTTGTTGTGTCTTGTGCTAAGTTCCACTTTGCAGTCCAGGAGAAAATTTTTTTGAAATTTATCAATCAGAATGACTGGCTGTTCCAAAATAATTATCTGTTGGTCTGCAAATGAAAATTTATCGAGGCTATTACATATGTGATGGTTAAAATTTAACCAAGAAACCGAATATGGATTTATTTTTCTTTCATTAACCAAGTAGTTAAACAATGCTGTCTCACAACACACGCGATCGCGCGCACACAATAATTAATCAACATATAACCATATAACAAATAATCATAGTAACAGAGTTTGAATATCTGATGTATATGAAGATCCAGACTATCTGAAATCCTTTTGATAACGGTTCTGTTCACATGCAATCCATTGTTGTACCGCGATTATGTCCACCTGCTCTATAAAACTTCTTCATTATATTCTTGCTGTTGACTAACGGCTTCACCGTCCACGCGTGGAATCTTTCCACCTTTTCATCTGAGTTGTCACCTATAGCTCGCTGCTTCATCTGCCCTCTCATCATAATCATCTCATCCTCTTGCGCGATCAAACCTGAAAATGAAAATTCAGATACAAAATTATTATTTAGTCACAGAAATTAGAATAATTTCCCCTCCCGTTCTCAAACGCGCATCGCTGTGATTAACGGCCCTTCGTGTATGTACGCACAATGTGATTAAAGTCGCTACATGAGTACGCACCAGTGGCACGCGCCCGTTACAAAATACTTAGCCCGGTCTTAACCCTTTGATCCTGACAGCTTATATCACCAGGGCGATTAACCCTTGAACGTTTAGAATACTTCAAGTAAACTAAACATTTTCTCATGGATCCTGAGAAGATAATTTTCTAAATTTTACCCCTTAAATTTACTCATCTAATGTTAGCCCTTGAACGACTGCCTGGCGCTAAATATTTAGGAATTAATTTGACTGAGTCAGGTCAATTCACCTTTCCAGAGTACTCACCCATCATATGACGTCATAATGAACTGTGTGATGTGTACAATGACATCATAATGAATGACGTCGATGAGTACGTCACAAACGCATATTTGAAGACGGTCTTTGCGTTGTTGTACAAATTGTTTGCTTTTACTATTTAATAAATATACTGTTGACTATTTTGAAACTAATTTGACTGGGCGCTGTTGCTGCCATAGGCAGCAACAGCACCCAGTCAAATTAGTTACAAAATATTCAACAGCTTCCCGGTATTGTTTTCAGGAAATTGATAGCTAGGGCCTTTGGGGATCGATCAATCCCAACACGGCGAGGTGTGGGTGGAGCTTAGCTAGTGATGGGCGGGGCATAGCTAAAAATGGAAAGGGCCATTAATGGAATAGTTGCAAACTTGAATAGTGATACTGATTAAACAAACCTGTGAAATGGTTGGACAACCGTGAGATGTCGTCTTGGATCCTTTAACATCGCTGATGAAAATTCGGTGATTTGGCGCTTTAACACTTCCAAATCGACATGATTGCCATCTAATGAATTACCTAAGGCTATTACAATTACGTGTTTCGGTTCCTCTTTCAAAATCAATTTCTGATGTTAAGTCCTGTTTCAGTATTGACTCCGTTGTGTTTCAAGTTAGTCATCCACCTAAATCTCATGCTGAATTACGAAGGAATGACCGATAATAAATACCGTATGATTTTCCATACTTGCAATATAAGTGCATCCGAACGATATGATTGACCATAGTAATATTCCGTCTTATATAGGCCCAGTAAATCAATTTATGAATAATTAGCTTTTTTATTCTTTGATTAAGCTCACGAAGCCAGTATAGCGTGATTAATCGCAATAATCACGAATCCACCAATGCCATGCCGCCAATGGGATTGGGATTAGTACCTCTGTGTTTTTTATTTATTGTAATGTGGTTGCGTTAGTGCCCTAATCCTAATGCAGCTGCACCGCACTCGACGACAAATACAGCAGCAGAGAAAACACTAAAACGCGAAATTGTGACTACAGACCAACCAAAAGCGAAAAGAGCACGTAATCAACCAGTAGTATTTTAAAATTTACCCGTACTCGAACAGAAACGGAAGATATTAACTTGGTTAATAGGCGATGAAGATGCGAATAAAGCATTGTCGGGCATCATTTTTAATGAAAATGTCGTTGGAGCACTTGTTTGCTGGATTCTACCATCACTCTAGATCTTGTTCGGGATATGTTCAGCGATGATGCCTGGCAAGTTGTAACAAGTACGATAGATGTTAAGAAACAACGAGCCGTTTGGGTCTGTAGTAGTATTTGCAATGTAGAAACACAAGAAGGGATGACAACGATTGCATGCTACTGCCGCTTGAGATGGCTACACTTGCCATGCGCGGGAGTCAAAAGTGCCGAAGAAAAAAATTGGTTTTTGTGGGCATTGTACAAAATAAAATTTTAATGAAAGCATGTTAATAATTTGTATCTTGATTTTTACATGACCGCGAAGAGTGTGTGCGTGCGTAGTTTGTAAGGAAATATGTTATCCAAGCGTATTTTATACATTAACCACATAAATCTTACCCAAGCGTGTTAGTAAGTAGTGGGTCAATAAAAAGATCACTAAGACGTGTGTGCAAATAAATGTTTGCGTGAAGATGAGGATGGATGATTCGGATAAAAAAAAAATTCTTTTAATGTGTGTTTGCAAGATCAAGATGTGAATAGTTGCAAATAAATGCGTTGTTTTTATATTACGCCCACACGCGATCCGAGTGTTATTATTAGTATTAATAATAATAGATATTTATTTTGCCACAATAGGCCATAGGCCCTTGAGTGTAAAAACCCAAATATATATATTCATGAAAAAACCATACAATAATTAATACAGAAGTTTAGTAATAATTTTTGATTTAAAGTGCATTGATAATTTACCTTTAACAAGCCACCAGCCCACATATGAAAAGTAATCGCCCCTAAATACTCCCAACCCCTCCCCTGATCAACCGGCGACAATGCTCAATTCAATGTTGAATATTTTAAAACTAGTTTGACTGTTTACTTTCTCCTAGTACCCTTTTCAGGTGTACGAATTGTATTGTAAATAAATTCTGCAGCTTAATGACTGTTGAATATTTGAGTCTGAATTGAAACTAATTTGACTGTGGAAATTGATCGATTTACTTTCTCCTAGTGATATTTTCAAATGGACGAATTGTATGTTATTGATAAATTTGCAGTTTAATGACTGTTGAATATTTTGAAACTAATTTGACTTGAGATAATTTTGAACCTACTTTGTCCTTGTGGCATTTTTCAAGTGTACGACTGGATATCATTAATAACTTCGCAATTTAAAAAAACAACAAAAAAAACCCAGTTGAATATCTTGATGCTATTACTTTCTTCTTATGCATTGACACATTATTATTATTATTATTATTATTATTATTATTATTATTATTATTATTATTATTTTTATTATTATGCGAGGACTCAAACACAGGCACATAAAACGAATAATAAATAGATCTCAATAATGATCATGCCACAACATTTAAACAAACACAATTAACTAGGGTCCATGTCGTTCCACTTTAGCACACGTGCTCTCCGCTGCGCTCCCTCAAGCGCGCTCACGTGACCGATGAACAGTCATCCAGTGCCCATTACTCCCGTAGTGGTCTCAGTACACCGTGTCTGTGTACATGCGTGGGTGTGTGTGTACGCGGTCAGCTTTCGAACCCTTATCGTTGTGTCCACGAGATAAATCTAAAGCCAATGCGCATAGTATAGTCGACGAGCCCAGTGAGTGTTAACAACACCAGTCATCTCCTATGCAGTTATGCAAGGCCAATATATATGCCTATATACGTATCTAACTCTGTCGGTCGGCACATCGACATTCCTCAAGACAACTACAGAGGCTGATTTTGGCTGGCCTCACCATGAAATGGGTAGCCCTTTCAACGGCAAGTCCAAGCACATTATTTGCAATGTGTAACATATTGTGTTCAATATTTTGAAATTAATATGACTGAAAGCAGTTGCTGCATAATGGCTTCCAGTCATATTAATTTTAAAATATTCAAAAGATGTCCTGTTTGTTTGCCCCGAGACAGAAATACATTGAATTTATTGTTGAAAGGGTTAATTGCCGAGGGTCAGTCAATTAACCGACCAAAACCAGAATTTACAGTGAGTTTGGGAAATGTGCATTTGTCAATTTTGTTGGCCAAGAAGACTATTTAAAAAATTTAACTTCTGGAATGACTGCTCGATGACGGCGCAAGTCATTTGAGTTGTAAGCTTTTTAAAAAATAATGTTCTCTTGGTCCGACTAAAAAGAAACAATTTGAATTTTCTGGTGATTGTTAAAGTCGGTCGGTTGCTCCAATCTGTCCAGTGACGTTCAGTATGATTTTTATTTAACCCTTTAATAGCTAAATTTGGTCAAAGAAATATTTGCTTTATATTGAATATACATAAACAAGAAAAAACTTTTTTTGAAAATTTACCACTGAAATGGCCTGCATGTGGACATTCCTCAAGAGTGCTACAGAGGCCTGTTTTGGCCGGCTTCACCATACACTTGCATTTCAACAACAAGTCCAAGCATAACATATTTTGTTCAATGTTTTGAAATTAATATGAGTGGAAGCAGTTGTTGTCTAAGGCAGCAGTGCCTTCCAGTCATATTAATTCTAAAATATTCAAGAGTGAATACTGTTTGGCTTGAGATTGAGATACATTGAATTTATCAGTGAAAGTGTTAATGATCAAACTGACCAAAAACCAGCATTTACACTTTACTGTAATTACAGTGAGTTTGAAAAATGTGAATTTGTTGGCCAAGAAGACTATTTTTGAGAATTTTACCACTGGAATAACTGGCTCAATCATGGCGCAAGTCGTTTGAGTGGTAAACTTTAAAAAAAATAGTCTTCTTGGTCCGACTAAAGATGGACGGGCAAAAAGCAATAATTTGGATTTTCTAATGATTGTAAGGTCAGTTGATAACTCCAATCTGTCCAATGATGTTCCGTATAATTTTTAGTTAGCCCTTTAGTAGGTAAATTTGATCCCAAAAATATTTGCTTCATGTTGAATATCCATGAAATGCCCGGCCAAGAGAAGACTTGAAAAGTTACCACTGAAATGACAAGCCAGTCATTCCAGTGGTACAATTTTAAAAAATAGTCTTCTCTTCTCTTAGCCGACATATGGACATACTAGAGCACTAGAGGTCGATTTTGGCTGGCTTCACCATACCCTTTCAACGACAAGTCCAACTACATTCTGTGCAATGTGTGACATATTTTGTTGAATATTTTGAAATAAATATGACTGGAAGCAGTTGCTTCCTAAGGCAGCAATGGCTTCCAGTCATATTAATTTTAAAATATTCAGTATATTTCCTGCTTGGTAAAGGCTTAATGGTTATGCTGATCAAAAACCAGCATTTAGGGTTGAGCACTTTGAAATTTGAGAAATGTGCATTTGTTGGCCAAGAAGTCAATTACAAAAATTTTACCACTGGAATGACTGGCTCGACGACGGCGCAAGTCATTTGAGGGGTAAACTTTTTTTTAAATAGTGTTCTCTTGGTCCGCCTAAAATTGACATTCATAAAGCAACAATTTGAATTTTCTCGTGATTGTTAGTCTGTCGGTTGCTCCAATCTGTCCAGTGAAGTTCAGTATAATTTTTAGTTAACCCTTGAATAGCTAAATTTGGTCCAAAAATATTTACTTTATATTGAATATCCATAATTGGCAGGCCAAGAGATTTTTCTGAAAAGTTACCACTGAAATAACAAGCCAGTCATTTCAGTGGTACACTTTTCAAAAATAGTCTTCTCTTCATTCCTCAAGAGTACTACAGAGGCCGGTTTTGGCCGGCATCACCATATTATTCTCTTTTAACGACAAGCCCAAGTACATTCTATGTAACATATTGTGTTCAATAATTTGAAATTAATATGACTGGAAGCAGTTGCTGCCTAAGGCAGCAGTGGCCTCCAGTCATATTAATTATAAAATATTCAAAAGATTTCCTGTTTGTTTGGCTTGAGATTGAGATACATTGAATTTATCGTTGAAAGTGACAAAAAAACAGCATTTACACCTTACAGTGAGTTTGAGAAATGTGCATTTGTTGGCCAAGAACACTATTTTTTTAATTTTACCACCGGAATTACTGGCTCGATAGCGGCGCAAGTTATTTTAGTGGTAAATAGAGATGTTCAGTATTGATATTTTATGTTCAGTACCGATAATGGTATTTTTGGTCCCAAATTACCTCGGTACCGGTATGCTATCGGTATCACATTGATATTTCTGCAAACCCTTTTGTGGTTGGTTACATTGCAAGTGATTTTTCAAATTTATTGTAATGTCATGATTCGCCAATACATTCCGTTTTACTATCGATTCGCTTGAAATAACATCCACGCACGAGCCATTTTGAGACTTATATAATAATTGTCAGACAGTGCAACATTATGATGGGTAGCCCTCTTGTGACGCGAAATAATGAGGATTAGGTGTGCAAATTTGAGGGAAGTTCTCTCTTTTGTGCAATTTGAGGCAATCTGTTTCAGTATTGAAATTTTGTTAATTTGAGATTTGTTCAGTACGGTATTTCGATATTGTTGTGGTATTGATATCATACAGTATTTTCGGTATACCTAACAGCTCTACGGATAAACCTTAAAACAATAGCGTTCTCTTGTTCCGGCTAAAAATACACATTGATAATGCAACAATTTGAATTTTCTCATGATTGTTAAAGTCGGTGGGTTGCTCCAATCCGTCCAGTGAAGTTCAGTATAATTTTTAGTTAACCCTTTAATAGCTAAATTTGGTCCAGGAAATATTTGCTTTGTAATGAATATCCGTAATCTGCAGGTTAAAAGAATACTTTTTTGAAAATTTACCACTGAAATGACCAGCCACTCATTCCAGTGGTACAATTTTCAAAAATATTCTTCTCTTCTGTTGGCCTGCATATGGACATTCCTCAAGAGCACCACAGAGGCCGGTTTTGGCGGGCTTCACCATACCCTTTCACCGACTAGTGCAAGTACATTACTTGCAAATCTGTAATATATTTTGTTCACTATTTTGAAATTAATATGACTGGAAGTAGTTGCAGCCTAAGGCAGCAGTGGCTTCCAGTTATATTAATTTTTAAATATTCGAAAGATTTCCTGTTTGTTTTGTTTGAGATTGAGATACATTGAATTTATCGGTGAAAGTGTTGATGTTCAAACTTACCAAAACCCAGCATTTACACGTCAAAATGAGTTTGAGAAATGTGTATTTGTTGGCCAAAAAGACTATTTTTGAAATGGTACCACTGGAATGACAGAGCGAGTCATTCCAGTGGTAAATTAAAAAAAAAAATTGTATCTTGGTCTGCCTAAAAATGGATGTTCGTAAAGCAACAATTTGAATTTTCTTGCGATTGCAAAGGTTGTGATTCCTTTTATTTAGACCAGACATGTGATATTTTGTTTATATTTCAGACAAAATGCCAAACATACATGGTTTCATCACCAGGCATTTGATGAGTTGCTGCATCCAGCGAAGCATTTACATACGCAAATACAATCCTGTTGACAATACCAAATAATTGTACATTTCAGCATAGAGCATGCTGTAATTTGTGCACTCAGGATGCTAGCCAGCGCTTTGTAAACGGGTCCATAGAATGGTGATATGTCAAGGAGAATGTAATCAATAATCTTGAGAATGAGTTAAATTCGGTTTATAGCATTTATAACTCAATGCTAATACTTGTAATTGGCACCCATACAAGATTTCTGACCCATCGTCTATTTCGTGAGGTTTCTTTCACAAACCTACTCCGATTTATTTATGAAATTTTGCGCCGATCTGAAAAAACAGTCGCATAATTAATCATCTGGATTTGTCAAGGTTGCAGAGCTCTGGTCTCTGCTGGGCATACCGGATTTGCAACAAATCTTGAACAATGGCAATATTGTAAAATATATTTAGAACTGACGGCGAGACTATAATGACAGTAAAAATGTGTAACATCATCATCGGATGTCACCTGACAGAGGGTTCCAGTGTAAATGTTCATTCGCCTGGATGACTTGGAACCTAAACGCATAACACATTACATGAATTGGGTATTGAAAATATGTTACGTACTTATTGTTAAGTGACACTGAAACTTAACATATGGATGAATTGAATTTGTATCAATCTACAATTCCAGCACTGTGAACAGAACCTGTTATAGATCTATTTCAGTATTGCTATCATTCAGTATGGTATCCTGTCATGTTTTAAGTACTATGAATCTGACAATGTTATCCCATGACAAACTACAGGCTCTATTTATTCAATACAAATAAATACAAAATCCTAGTAAACTGAATCTCTAATGTGTAGTGAATTTGACATTTTGTGTTGCTACTATTACTATCGACTACTAATATAATTCCTACATTTTCTGCTAAACGGTTGAAAGCATGGAAAATTAAAATCGTATCATGTGTGATTCCCATTTGCAATATAGATAATATTGATATGCCCGTGTAGAGCGTATCTCTATTATTTGTAGTATTGTTCAGCCAGTACGGCTACTAAACATGAGTCTTATGCACAATTTTGTTTTGAAATTGAATTTGATTGGAGGCGTAATAAGAATTGGACTGGAAATTGATAAATTAGTTATGGACAATGTATGGAATTTCATTCTGCAGGTCCATGAATCCTGTTCAATATGTAGCATGAAGAACGTCCATTTGCTGGCCAAGAAAAGCATGTTTTTGAAAATTTACCACTGGAATAGCTGGCTAAGCAAGCCATTCTGCAAAAAAATGTAAAAAATTAATTGCTGTTTATTCATAGTAAATTCACAAAATGGTGATGTAAATTTTCACAAATTCTGACAAATGTTTTGGAACTAGTTTGACTTAGTCAAATGATTCTCAAAATATCCGGCCTTTCTAATGCTGGAAAAATAGGCAAACATCATAAATAAAGTCACTACAGGGGAAATCTATATCATAATAAAAATAAAAATAATATGGCAATTTCGCAAAAAGTGCAAAAAATCGACTTAATGTTTTTCGTAGTAAATTCACAAATTTTCGATCAAATTTTCAAAAATCTCTGCCGCTTGTTTTGAAACTAATTTGACTTAGCAATTGGTGTCTAAGGCTGCAAGAACCAGCAGTCAAATGATTTTCAAAATATTCAGCTTTTCCGATGCTGTAAAATAGGGAAACATTGTAGATAGGACGAGCTCTATATAATTAAAAGTTAATCTAATGTTAAAATTAAATTGGCGCCTTTTTACTGGCTTGATAATCTGGGCATACACGCCAGAATCTTAAAATCATTATCCAATGGAAATGATGGACAGTAGATTCCAAATTGACTTCATTATACTGGGCAGGGTTGTTCCTCACGTTCACCCAATCAGAGGACTGGTTGATATAGTTTGTGCTATTGAGCGTCTTGCGGTCATTTCATAGGCCTTCTTAGTTGAGGTCATCTAACCCTAACTAGGAACCAATTTACGAAATTGCGTATTCTGTTATTTTTTTAGAAAATCGGTTTTTTATCAATTTATTTATTTATTTATTTAATTATCTATTTATTATTATTATTATTATTATTATTATTATTATTATTATTATTATTATTAAATTTAAGAAAGCTATTCTCTATCTCTCCCTCCCTCTCTCCCTCTCTCTCTCTCTCTCTCTCTCTCTCTCTCTCTCTCTCTCTCTCTCTCTCTCTCCCTCTCTCTGCACAGCACAGTTGCTACTGCCTCAGTTCCAAGAATAAATATCATAATCGATTATTTATTTCCATAATCGAACATCCCTAATATTAGTATGTGCGTAATTGCATACCAAACCCGACTGACGGTGGTCGTTTCATCATCTTTGACAATTCCTAGCCTCAGTTTTCGTTACTTGTCACATTACACCAGTTTATGCTTTTGGGAATTCGGATCTACGATTCAATTGAAAACGCAATTTTTTTAATACAAAATCGATCGCGATGTTTCAAAGCAAAAAGTGCAATTAGAAAATGCTTAAAATTATAATATTAGTCCCACTACTTAGTTAATTAAGTTTAAGTTGGGAAGCCTATTTAGTGAAGCAATCATTCAATGCACCGTTTCATAATTACCTCTTGCGGAAATTCGCTTTTCACAATTTGAAAAAAAATAAAAATAACAAATCTGGTTAAATAAAATAAATCTGATTTAAATCAAATAAATCCAAGGCTTTTACAATTTTTTTAAATCGGTAACCATGGTCCTATAGCTTCTGGAAAGTTCCCGGAACTGAATTATCATAAATAGCTATTCTACCTTTACAAATGTTATATATCTCTCTCTCTCTCTCTCTCTCTCTATGTGTATATATATATATATATATATATATATATATATATATATATATATATATATACACATAGAGAGAGAGAGAGAGAGAGAGAGAGAGAGAGAGAGAGAGAGAGAGAGAGAGAGAGAGAGAGAGAGGAGAGAGAGAGAGAGAGAGGGGGGGGGCTTGTTATCCTCATTGGCTAAATATAATAGAACCACCCATGTTGAATGATGTAGCTCGCGGGGCAGCGTCGGGCCATTCCAGTGTCAGCTGTCGACTCACCATGCCGCATGTGCATGACGAGTGATGACGCTCGTTAGCTCCCGCTGTCTTGGTTATGGATCCCGTGTGACACTGCCCTATGGGTAACAAAGACCGGCTCCTAATGCCGGTGGAACTCAATCGTTCCGGTGGGGCCATGTGACCATCGTCGTGAACATTAAACACAACAGTATCATCCCATGAATTGGTGTCACCGGTATGCCTGTCCATAGCAATTTTGAGATCTATGGACTTACAAGATTTGATGGCGACCTAACCTAAATAAGCCTATACAATTAGTTTACCTAAACAGACCGTCAAGTTTGCTAGATACCAATTAGCAGACGAAAATACAAGACATAAAGACAGCCTGATGAACATTTAAACGTGGGAAGTAGTAGCCTCGCGTGGGCTGCCGTCACTGGATCCTTGCGAGAGGGAAGTGCCTCACGCGTGTCTCCGTCACATGAAAATGCTGCCACCGCTTAAAGCGGGGGAAGAGCATTGGCCAGAAAGGGCCACTCTTATATTCAACCAACATGCCGCAAAGAAAAGACCATCCTAGTGAAACTATAACTAACATGTTGCGTGCTGTTTTATGTGAAGATCGGACGAGCGACTCCCGAGGGATTCCCACGTCACCGTCTTATGTAGGTCCAATATACTGAATTAGTTGGTGCCACTTGTATTTCTGTGGGCCTTCGGCTATGTCTAACCTACCAGTTAAGTTTCAAAGACAAGAACTATTTTAGGCCACAACTGGCGGGTTTCCTAACTATTTTTAAACATGGCTGTCCAATCCGAGCTTGGTAAAAATCCTGATGCCCGACTTCGTAACCACATAAAACGTCACAAGACAATGGCTACTTTTCACATAAGCAAATTTAAGCAACTGAGTCATCGTTATGGTGGGGGTTGGAGAGACGAATATCCACCGTAAATGTCCTTCCCGAGAGGGCGTGGCAGATCCCAACATCTTGCCCAGACATTCTTGCAGAATTCGGTGGAGATGCGCATCTCGTCCATCACCAAGTCCTACGGAGCTAAACTTTTGACCTGATGTTAGGTTTATACACAAGTTGCCCAATATGCACTGCGGTGCGGGAAAGATCCCTTAAGAGATGTAAAAGATCAATAATTATTATATGTTTTCGCAGTGCTTCATACATTGGCAAGGATAATTAACTACTAGGTATCAGAAGATACATGGGAGGTGTGTGTAGCACCACACCTTGGCCATCACCGCTCAGAAACCTCCAATAGTTTCCCAGGGTCGGATCAGTCCATGGTGCGGATATGGATATCCAAACAATTAAGAAGCCATAGTGCTTATTGGAACATGAGGAGAGACAATAACTTTATAGATGTGAAACCTTATAGGTAAGTTGGCCAATTTTACACAACCTTGCCAGAGTGCGGGGCTAGATTATCACAACAACCGGAAAAGAGGCGTACACTATATGCCTCCTAACGAAGAAATCGTTTCTAATCATATTAAACCTTTCCTATCGAGCTGAATAGTCAGGCTTAGTTGGTAGCATGCTGGGCTAAACAAAGTTATAGCACGGACAGCGACCTTAGTGAAACGTGTTGGTGGCGGCAGAAAATGATGCGTGTATAATGTTGCTGCATAGTATTTCCTAAATGCACTGCGGTCCTAAGTTTTCTATGAATAAACAAAACATGTCAACGGATGGCTACTAGCCATATACTAAACTAGCCAAATACAAGTAATAACAATGTGAATTGGTCAGGATAATAATAATAGTACAGGTTGATGGACCTATTACGGTTCGGTTAGTGAAAACACCTTACAGTAAATAAAAATAACTATGAACAGATAAAGAAATTATAACTAGCGGTCCTAAGACCGTTACGGTGCCTTTTAGTCATCAGGACGTTTACAGAGATAAAATACAATCATATAAGTTGTAATTAACGAATTAATTAAGGATGTTATGTATAGTTACTTGAATATTCGCTAGCCATTCTTAAGGACGGGCTGTCATGTTACTGCAATTGATACGTCACCATTGGAGTGACGTGAGTTGACACGTTCTCTGGAAGCTGGAAAGTTTCTGCATGTAGATTCTCGCAGATGGGACTCCCGCATGCTGATCCAGGACGGGAGCGGTGCGAACTCAGGATGGTAATCACAATATAAGAATGTCTAATGAACGGTTAGTAAGTTCTACGATAACATTACTGCTATGAGAAAGATTCCGTTCAATGACGGTATGTATGAAAGTTAAGAACAACCCGTTATCATGGAGGGAGGATTGTTTCCCTGTTTAAGACTATATGCTCGGCCTCAACGTGGCGCAGGGGTGTAACCCACTGGGTGTCAATCCAGACATTTGGAGGGGCTAACCAGAGCATTATGCACAACGCTAATGAAATGACACTTGGAGACCGAATCAACCGGAATGGTGCTGGCCCTGTGAGGATCCTCCAGGCAGGTGCAGCGCCAGGCACCACGCCTCGAAGGAGCCGACCCTCAGCTACTGGAGGTCCCATCAACTCGTCTTGTGGAGCAAGGGGACGAGGATGGAGAACTACTGGTCAACCAAAACAGATTTCATCTTGAGAACGGCTCTCCAAGTGTGATACCAACGATCGAAAAGAAGAAGAAGAAGACGGGAAGGTTGTTGAATACTGTTACAGATACATAACCAAGCTTAACTGTGTGGGGTACGTCAGTCAGCTCTTAAGACGTACCAGGCAAAGTTTACTTGCGATGGTCACAAAGTTAAAAGAGACACACACGACATGCAGTGCAGTGGTTGAATATCCATTTTTCGCGGTGGCCGGCAGTTCCGGCGAGTCATCCACCAAAGAACATCGCTGCCTCTACATCTGTAGAGTTACATTTTAGGCCATAGAAGGCCCCACCACAATATTGTTCCTTCTTGGTTCTTAATTAAATGTGAACAATATTACTTAAAGTTCTAACACTGCTCCCGAATGACCGTCCGGGAGCTTACAAAATTTAGGTTGCGGTGGTTGGGAAACTTCTGCAGTACCACGGGAGAGAAACCAGCCGAACCAGAGGTGAATGCTTAATAGCTGTATTGCTGGTCGGCGCTGCAAGCAAATCCCGACTGTTCGGCCCCTGGCCGACGATGCTCCCGAGTTACTGAAATTATCCCTTTTTATACTTACTGAAACGTCAGGACTGGCTGCCTCAATGAATCAAAGTTAGCGTAACCAACCAATCAGCGGGATAGAAACGTGTGACGTGTACACGACTATCTAATTGTCTCGATACATATAGATGCGTACTATGACGTCAGGGGTCACGTGCACACAAATCACTTATTATCTAGATACGTATATATACGTATTTACGACGTTATTTCTATATCTCGTGTATAATTTGAAAGGGGGAAAACGACGATAATTCAGCCATTTCTGTACCGATTTTAAAACGGTTTACATATTTTTTTAAAACCCGTCAAATTCTGGTCTTAATTAATGCCGGATTCAACGAGAACGGTTAATTATTCAGAATTACAAAGCACCCGCTCGGTATACTAAAAGCACCACTCGCTCTCGGTCGTGCTATACGTGCTCTGCCAACACAGCGACAAGCGCGCGCTACGCGTTTTAACGAACTTAGTCGTTTTGACGACGAAATCTCTCTCATAGGCTCATACACGCTTATTGCCCCAGCCAGGGGTGGGGGTGGGGGTGTGCTTACAGGAACGAATCCAGGACGGGTGGCCCGTACCAGCTTGGCTGGGACGGCCAGTACCCGACCGGTCGATTCGCGCTACAATAAGTATTATATGCTAGACATGTGCTTATGTTATATATCAGTTTTGCTTCTGAACTTATAAATAAAGTGAAACCATGCTCTTTTCTTTGATGCATTGCATCAATATGTGTACTTGTACGTAATTCTATTTTTATCAGTTTATCTAGCACAGACATTTTGCAAATCTAGGATCTTGCTCGCTGTCATAATTATTTTGTTATATTCCAAGACTAAGTTTAACTCAATGAACCTATATATGCTGTAGAGACTGCGACCGAATGCAACCAGATTGACATTAGGACTACAAAGCAAATGTTTTGTGTTGAACACGGAGAGAGAACAAGACATATAAAGGACAACAACAGCAAAATCCGACGTGTAGACTGTAACGTTCGTATCGTCAACGGCAACTCATTAAGCCTCGCTAACTGCCTCCATTTATGTTTCAAAGTCATGGTAATGGATGAATCCAATCTGTCAATAAAGTATATGACGTCATAATGAATTATTTACGTCACATATGGGCTGACTTTACAAACAAAATGCCTAATGAATGACCTAGCTAAGTCAGCCATTGATGAACTTTTAAAAGGCCATCATGTGTACGAATGCACTACTTAATAATGATTATGTTGAATATTTTGAAATTAATTTGATTGGGCGTTGTTGTTGTTGTTGTTGTTGTTGTTGTTGTTGTTGTTGTTGTTGTTGTTGTTGTTGTTGTTGTTGTTGTTGTTGCCGCAACAGCACATACAATCAAATTAGTTTCAAAATATTCAACAGCTTACATGTATAGTTTTCTGGAAATTGCGATTCAGCGAGTTCAGGGTTCGATCGATCCCAAGACGGGCAAATCCTGGGCTTAGCTTAGCTAGAGATGGTTGAGTTTTGGCTATCATAAGCGAGACCGTAAATTATGACTTAGTTTTGTGTTTCGTGAGTTTAACTATTCTGCCACGAGAACATTAATTTGGTTCGATTCATGACTAGAAGATGGTGGTAGGCCTATAGTTTCCAGATGGCTGCCCCTATTAACATGTTTACGTATTACGTTACAGCATTCTGAATTGATTCAATCATTCAATGTGTTACTGAATATGAGCTTGCCATGACATAATTGATTCACACTTCACACTCATGTAATCTCGGAGTGTGAGGGTGGGTCACTGAGATTAAATACATAGCCATCAAGGTTCACGTTTCCTATCACAAACATATTGAGCATGATCATGGGCGGAAGTAGTTATAGAGGGATCCATCCCTATCTAAGGTCCGCCCATTTCTAGCTAAGCTCCACCTACGGTTGCCCAAACGAGGGCGTCTTGGGGTCGATCTATATACTTTGAACCCTGACTTCCCAGCATCCCATTTTAAGGTAATACAGGCGAGCTTTTGAACATCTTGAAACTAATTTGGCTGGGTGCTGTTACTGCCTATGGCAGCATTAGCGCCCAGTCAAATTAGTTTCAAAATAGTCAAAATGTCCAACAGTAGATTTCTTGAGTAGTATATCCATCAAAGACATACAATTTGTACATCTGACAGACAACTTCAGCTTCATGACGGAGTATTGTCTGACGGATTGTTCATATGTGTATGTGTGACAAAATTGATTATGACGTCAATACTTGAGTGACAGATTGAATACGTCCATTCTTTAATTCAGAAATTACGTATTGTACAGAACCACCGCAGTGGGGCCGCCACAGGGGTTAAAGGGGGAGGGGCACACATCCCCCCCCAACAAAAATAGTTTGCTCCCCCAACCCCTACTTGGCCCCCTCCTAAAAATGTGCATGAAGATATTGCATATGAATATTTTATTGATGTATAAAGAGTCGTTGCTGTAGTCAATTACAGCGATGCTAGGACAGGAAACATAAGCAAAACTATTTCCTTTCTACAGGCTACATATATAAATATAGCGAACAGTAAGCGTGCTTAATCACAGACTTTGTTATCTTGACTTCCCTTGGAAAGCGTGATACTGTTCACAAATCTGATAACTTTAAAGGGGAACACAAGAAGGGTCGTCATCGTTTGCTTAAAACACGCAGTTCTATCGCAGAGCCCATATTAAAGCTACTGTGTATAACTTTCCTGCGACATTTATATATAAATCTGATTAAAATGGTGTTAAAAAACGTTATGTTACTATAATTTTCTGCGAGCTAATTAAACCTATGACGTTATAGGTTGAATCCCATTCGACAAGAACCATGACAATGGCACTCTGAAGACAGGAGTGCATGCATTTGGATGGTGATATCTCTATTGATGATAATGCTATCGACATCATTTATATATGTACAGATCGACGAGATTAAGACGTTTATCCCATTATTGCACATTTATGGAATATATTTGTTATTTTCATACATTAGTTGCCGAACCTTAAGAAGGCCATTTTCTATGAAGATACCTGCCAATTACATGAATATTACAAAATCTCAGGAAGTTTTGAGGCTAGTATGAAAACATAAGTACCTCAAGATGTATTGGAATGTATGTATGAACTACTTAAACTCTCATATTAATAGACGAAACTTTAATAACATTATCTGCCGTAGCGCCAGTAAGAGTGGTGATTCAAAAGTAGCAATTATATTGATATACCTATACTATCGCGTCATTCATTTATCTCAAGATCAAAACTTGATGTCAAAATCGCCACCATCAGAGAACTCAGACAAAGGACTGCTATTATATGTTCTTCAACATTTCCGCAAACATAGTTTATTTATTCTTAAAACGGGTGAAGAGAACCCCCTTATAAAACGCAATTCACAATTTTATTGCGATAGCGTTGGATGACCGCGAGAAAAACGTTCAACTTATGACGTCATACGCCTCATCTGGGAATTTAAATTTAACTGATGTATCACATATTTAAATAACGAAGATATATATTTCTAATTTGAGCACTAAGCTTGCAATTATATTTTTGAAAACGTTACGGTCTGTAGATTCACTTTATACAAAGTAGTATAGAGGGTCTGGTGTTTCCCTTTAAACAGATATTTTATTCCCAACTGCAGTTGATAAATTTCTGAATGAGTTGCAAAGACGATTTTCTGGTGAGCAATTAAGGATATTCTGATCCCTATCAGCTTTTGGTCCATCTTCAAAAAAAGTTCTTAGATGTAGAGATAATCAAATCCATAGCTGAACATCATAAATTGATGGTCTGAGCATAAAAATCCCGCCAGAAAATGATAGAGAGAGGCAACACAATCTTTGTTTCAATGATCGAATTTGCAGAATTTTTGAAACCACAGAATGGCATTTACAGAGCTGTACAAAGGCCTTCATTGGCCTTCACATCGCTATAACTCTTCCAGCAAACACTGATGGGTGTGAACGGACATGTAAACTCAAACTCATCAAAAGTTCACTGCGCACAACAATGGAGGACCATTGTTTAAAGAGATTAACCGTAATAAGTGTACATAGGCAGAGAGCATTAGACATTGATTTGGAGGATGTTGAAGATAAAATGGTCGGAAGGTTTCCAAATATGCGCCTTATATTAGTCTAAACGTTCATCTTTTTCTACGCGTATATACTATATAACCCATCAACAGGACAACAATCGCAGAGACAGAAAACTTTATTTTATTTAGCCCTTCAATCCTCAGAAGTCCAGTTTCTCAATTTCAAATCCAAGACAGGTAAGCTGTTGATTATTTTGAAACAAATGTTCCTGAAAACTGTTCCTCTCATATGCAGCAACACAGCTTCCAGTCATATTAGTTTGAAAATATGCAACATAATATTTCCATACAATATTAAGAATATTTCGCTTCTGAGTTCTGGTCTGTAAGGGTTAAAGTATTAATGCTGATTACCATATATGCAGTAAAGTTATAGAATCTCAGCTTTATGATTGAATTATAGATTTACTTTCTGATGAAGTTAAAACGTTGTGGTCACTGAATTTTTATATAAATAAATGGAGAATTGGCAAGGATATAATCGTAGCCAGTCAGACGAAAGTGCATATGTTACGCTGGTCGCTGGTGTATTCAACAATAATATTGGAAACACCAGGTGGTCATTAGAGCATGTAGGATTCAAGAAGCGAAGTAAAGGTATTAGTTTATCACTAAGATTGCAGAAAATGGCTTCTCAGAGCATGTAATTTCAACATTTTCTCGGCGGAGGAACGCCGCCACCCCCCCCCCCCCACCCTCCCCCCAGAACAACACAATATTTGGATCGGTGGTAGGGCCACACCTCCCAGACCACCCACAAAGCTTGACCCCCCGGGACAAACTTGCACCTTTCTTGGCCTCCCCTCCCCCCCCCCCCACCTTAATAAACATTTCCTAGTGCCGCCACTAAACCTGCGGTTATCAGCATTCATTGGTTTCTACACTTGACTAGTCCAGCCGTCATAGACATTAATCTAATAATGTAAAATATATGGAGTAAATCATCGAGTAGTCTCAAGATGACATTAATGAGGTACTTTGGGTTTCAATTCACATCATTCTAAACCGATGTAAGGGTAGGCCGGCTGTGGTCCAACCAATCTACTCTAGAAATATTCGAGAGTGGTGTATCTTATTACACATCTAATCTGTGGTCAGCAAAAATAACTAGGGTTTTGGTGACATAATTAGGCCACGTTTGAACCCAGCTGGCTCCGAACTTATCCAGGAAGCTTAGTTTTGGTAACCGGAGTCGGCCACGTTTGAAACCAGTTGGCTCCGAATGTATCCAGTCAACTTTGTTAATGTGTTTTCGGTGACTTTATCATACGTACCGTAATCTAGTAATCTACAGACGGGTGTACGTGATTTTCTTATTGTTTTTCCTTATAATTTTTCTATATTTATAACGTGTGGAGGTACATTCGGACATTACAGCCGTTTAAATGCAGTTAATATATAAACCTGGGAAAAAACGCCCTTAAGCCTTATATACCGGAAACCACCAATCATTTATGATGTTGAATAGCTTGAATCTAATGTAGCCTTCCAGTTCATCCATCCATCATATGACGCCGTAATCAACTACGTGACGTGTAGGATGACGTCATAATCAATTGTGGCATGAATGACTCGATTTAGTCCGTCTTAAACGCTTAATAGTCCGACGCGTTGTACGAATTGTATGTCTTTGCTATTTATAAACATGCTGTTGAATATTTTGAAACTAATTTGACTGGGCGCTGTTGCTTCTTATGTCATAGGCAGCAATAGCACCAAGTCAACTTATTTTTCCAAAATATTCAACATCATACCTGTGTAGTTTTCTGAAAATTAATTGTCAGGAAGTTCAAAGATCGATCGATCCCAACGCGAGTGAGGTGTGGGTGGAGCTTAGATAGAGATGGACGAGGAATAGCTAAAACTGGAAAAGTCCATTGGACTAGTTGCTGTTGATACCCATAGCAACAACATGTTCAAGATGGATTAGTTTCAAAATATTCAATAGCTTTCTTATCTATCTTTGTCTTGAAATGTAGACATTGGCATTTCAAGGTATGAAGCGTTAGTTAGGTTTGTAGCCACGGGTGGCTAATGCAACACACAATATCCAAATAACGGTAGTGATCTGGTGGTGGTATTGGAAAGTTAGCACAAAGTACATGTGACATTCTGCTGACATCATGTATTGTTTTTCAGGGTGTGTCTGTTCTCGACAATGGCACGAGCAGCTTCGGACATTGACCATGGCTGGGCCTGGGTAGCCTTAATTGCATCGATCATGAATATGTGCTTGGTCGGCATGGTTATCTATGGAACGGGTGTCATATACTTAGTACTGACAGAAACGTATCCTGATAGCGACACCGTCCAGGTGGCCTGGATCGCTGGCTTGCCTAGCAGCCTAAGTAATTTCATGGGTGAGTAAGACAACATTACATATTAGTTAATCCGATTAGTCCTCGTTCCATACTCAAGTGTGTTGGATTAGCCACTTGCCCTTTGGAGTAACGTGATCGATTGCGGTTTCTTAAGTGAGTGAAGGGCCAGCCGTCTTTAACCCCTCATGGATCGCCTTAATCCTGGAATGAGCTTAAGGAATACCCATTTGCTGGCCAAGAGAAGACTATTTTGAAAATTTAACACTGGTATGCCAGGCATTTCAGTGGTAGATCTTCAAAAATAGTCTTCTCAGCTCTTTTATTTTAAACATATTTTATTGTAACATCTGTACAATGGGATTGGGCACAAGTTCTGGCAACTTCTTCTTGCCCGCTCTCTACAGAATTGTTAGACGGCAGCATATAATTAAACTTATATACACAATTTATTTTATTTTTATATTTACATAAATAAGAATGATAGAAAGTGAGTGAGAGAGAGAGAGAGGGGGGGGGGGAGAGAGAGAGCGCGCGCTCAAATTTACCACACCAGTTAAGACGGCGACCCACAAGGAACCGCCACGTTCTGTCCGCAAAGGGTAAGTTCTACCTGAAATAAAATGCATTAGGTAAGCATATGTTTTAGTGATCACATCTTGGTGGTCCATGTGGAGGTCGCTATCGCCAGGTGTGACCGCGCAAACACATCAACATGATCACCATACATACACAGACAACACACCATATTACTATTTGACCGGTTTATAGATAGACAGATTATACAAAGAACTTTCAATAATGTTAAAACATATTTGTTTTACTTATAAAGTTATGTACTTTTCTAATCTTCATTAATTTCAGTAGAAAATGTATTACTTCCCTGCAAGAAAATGTCCAGGGAAATATCTGGGGTAATTTCATAAATGGAATCAAATAACTCGCTTCTTTCATTTGCCCATCTTGGATATTCAAAAAAGTAATGATACGAGGTTTCTGGGATTTGACAGTAAGAGCATTTGGGGTGTTCAAGTAGGCGATATCTGTACAGATCATTGTTTAGTTGGCCGCACTTATTTCTTAGTTTGCATGTTATCATATTTTCGTGTCTTTTACCAAATGAATAGTATGTGGTGAATTGGTCTTGCGCGTTTTGATATCTTTTTGTAAGATTTGTTTTGAAAACCGAAACTGAGATAGCTGATTTTAGTGTTATATCTATGTTATTCCACAATTTGGATAACACTAAAATCAGCTATCTCAGTTTCGGTTTTCAAAACAAATCTTACAAAAAGATATCAAAACGCGCAAGACCAATTGGAGGTGTGTTTTCTCAAAATATGCTCCCGTATCTGTATAATCATATATTATCCAATTAACACTGCCTGGCGAAGCACTGACATGAATAGGCACAACAATATGGTGGCGCCGAGATACACAAAGAATTGTCGAATTATTGTTGTTGTTGTTGTTGTTGTTGTTGTTGTTGTTGTTGTTATTGTTGTTGTTGTTGTTGTTGTTGTTGTTGTTGTTG
This sequence comes from Chaetoderma sp. LZ-2023a, assembly GCA_034401795.1. NCBI lineage: Eukaryota > Metazoa > Mollusca > Caudofoveata > Chaetodermatida > Chaetodermatidae > Chaetoderma > Chaetoderma sp. LZ-2023a. The sequence continues at coordinate 37,511,132 of CM067367.1, read as the reverse complement.
TTGTTGTTGTTGTTGTTGCTGCTGCTGTTGTTGTTTTAAAGTGATTGCGTAATGTATGTCAGTTGCGAAGCGAAACGTCTTGTAGCTACAAGATGCTGATTACATAGGATTGGTTGTACCCTAGCCCTAACCCAATATGCAACCACCTGTCTAAAAGAACAGCCATCTTGCGCCATCAACAACTGATTGTCTTATACATAGAGGGGCGCATTTCTAGCTAAGCTCCGCCAATTTCTAGCTAGGCTGCGACCACTGTGTGTTTGTTGTCATCGCTTTTAACGCTTTTACCCTATACTCGTGAAGGAGTTTTTTTACTTCGTCACGGAGTTAAGTCATTTTGATTGTGACGTAACCTAACGAGTGTCATGTTTTGAGTATGACGTCAGATAATTGAGTGGCAGATCGTATCCATAAATTAGACACTAAACTAAGGTCATTTCTGCTATTTAAGAGAAAGGACTTCAAATCTGTGATACATATTCAGCCTTTACCCAAGATAATGTCAAATTATGTTCGAGATTCCTCCAGCAGTATCGGGCATTGCATTCATAATTAGACAAAATTTCAGTGGTATTGGTGATAGGCTGAAGACGAAGTGCATAGTCTTTCTTTCATTAATTATCAGAAGCCACTTCTTGATACCTTTATCCAACATTTTGATGACCCTTTCCACCCTGTAATCTGTCGTGGCAATTCTCTGTCCTCAAACCCAGGCTTTCAACATATACAGACATTATGCGGATTTATGTTATGATGTTATTATTGTCGGTAAGGGGCCATGTGGGGATAGAATACCGCTTGTGGAACTCCCTGTTCAATTGTTCGCTTCTTGATATCATCCCTTTGAATCTTTAGGCTACTTTGGTTAAGGTAATGGCTGATCCATTTGTACACCCTTCTGATGTTTCCATTCCTTAGCAAACGTCTTTTTCCATATCACTGCAAGTAGCAAGGGTCTTTCCTTCTTCCATCTTCTATCTCCGTGGAGACGTAGGTTACTTGATCTTCTGTAGATCTATTCTGCCGGGAGGTAGGTTGAAGAGATTCTTGCTATCTAAATGTCAGTTGCTGTTTGTCATGCGCTCTAAAACCGTACCTATATGCTAAGGGTACCTGTTTCTAACAGAGTTATATTTCTAACAATTGGTCCTTTTTGCATTCTTCCGCACTCGTTGATTTGATGACATTGTCAAAACATGTTTTTTTCAATAGATACGTCATTTTTACACAACATTTGAAGATGTTATCAAAATGCAGCAGAAATAAGTAATTATTTTACCTAACTTTCTGGGGCCATAAAAATGTTAATAACTGGTAAAGAAATTAAACAAACCTGTCCAGTTTTCGTGTCAGACGACATCTGCCATTTGCTGTCAAACACAGCGTGTAGATTTCCCTGGACGCACTAAAGGGGCATGGGGGTGCTTATATTATTTACAAAATTAGATTGATTTTTTCACGCACATGCCCAATCCAAACACCGCCATAGTTTCTATATATGGTAACAACTAAAATAATTTTAAGGCTTTATGGTATGCAAGATAATTCTTAGTTTCATTTTAAACACCAGCTTTACTACTTTCCAAAGCAAGGATACAAGATTTTGGTTTTGAAACGGTGTTGCTGCTATCCATGTATACCGAGTATTGCGAAAAATGGAATTTAGATTTACTACAATAAATTAAGTTGTGTTCCCTTTTTAACGGCGTTTGTATCATTATGATTGCTGACAAACTCTCCTGTTGTAAAATCATAGACTGTGGGGTTATATCACCATCTTGCCGCTATATAAATAACTGATTTACATCCCTGTTAGAAACTGGTACCTAAGTACACAAAAACTCTCTGAAAACCGATACTAGATATTTACACCAGTAAATTTATTTGGAGAAATTAAACAATTTTAATGCATTATTATTTCAATTAACACTTGATAATTACTAAAGAGAAGCCATTTCTTGACAAAAGCTTTACATTCATATGCAATCGGCAAAACTGTGCATACCCTGTTAAAAACGGTACTCGGACCATACCACTCAGTATGTTATTGTCTATGTAGCTGAAATGGTCTAGTTTCAGTTTGTATTTCCTTGAATCAGAATTGGCATAGTGCATAACGGCTTTGTCTCGCTTTAGATTCATGTTTGCTGACAATTCCCTTAGTGATACTATCATTTCAAAGTGACCTTTTACCTGTTAGAGATTCCGAGGTTATCTCTATTTCTTTCTACGCGATTACAGCAGGCATGTGCTCTTCTGGTGCAGTTGATATATATTTAGATTAGTTTCTTATCCGGCATCATTAACTGCTTCTTTGTGTACCTTCCATGTGCGCTTCTCATGACTCACAGAATCATAGCTGTCAAGTAGAATGTATGTTTCTTGTTACAATGCTTGTTCACTCTATTTGAGGTTAATGTCCATGTTTCTGTAGCCACGCTCGGCAGGCAATGCCCTTGCTAGTTACCTAGGCTTCGTTCCATCTTTGTCCAGATTTGACAATGCATAATGATATACCACAATGATATTATGAGGTAGAAGGAATAGCTCGCATTATATACACAGCGCATCAGCGCTGATTGTGTGTACTTATTACATTGAAAATCACAAATATTGTCAATATTCAACTTATATTAGCACACTTAACATTATAAGGAAAGTCGTATGACTTCGTAATATATTCTGTTCCAATGCCATAAGATAGGATGGGTGCAATTCTTATAGTATGTTCACTCAACAATGTCATAAACAATTAGATGCCAACAGATTCATTAATTGTTGTCATTTGAATTTATATAGGGATTGTAAGATATTTGTCCAATTGTCTATCCTGCTATTGATGCCTGTGTTTGTCTTACTAGGTCCACTTGCCGGTAGCATCTCAACATTCGGCAGTTGTCGGCTAAGTATGTTTCTAGGAGGTTTTCTATGTTTTGTGGGGTTTGCCTCCAGCGTTGCTGATCAGTCACTTAGCGTTCTATTTCTTACTATAGGCGCCATAGCTGGTACGGTTAATAATAATAATAATAATAATAATAATAATAATAATAATAATGAACAACTGCGATCTGCAGTTGCATTCTGCAGCTGCCATCAGCTCTACTTTGGCCAGCGACGTTTCTTGTCGCCTACCATAATCCTTAGCTCCACCCGGATTCTTTTTGATCAGTGTACCCAGTCCTTCCCTTTTTTACTCATTACATAGCACATGTAACATGTCTATGCAGTGGCGTACACTACTAGCTCTATAAGTGTCGGTACCGAGTACACTGATTTCCACTGATATCGGGATTCAAATGGAAATACCTTTTAAGACTAATTATTATTTTTCGAACGCGTTTTATCAGTTCGAAAACAATAATACGGTTAGTCTTAAGGGGTAACACTTTTTAAATCATGTTATCATTCTCAACAGACTAACACAGCTACCCCCAATGTTTAGCCAGCGAGTGGGCCTTTTCAGTTCTAGCTATACCCTGCCCATCACTAGATAAGCTCCACCCACACTTCGCCGTGTTGGGATTGTTCGATCCTAGAATGTCCTAGCTATCAATTTCCTTAAAACTATACGGATAAGGTGTTGAATATTTTGTAACTAATTTGACTAGGTGCTGTTGCTGCATATGGCAGAAACAACGTCCAGTCAAATTAGTTTTAAAATATTCAACAGAATATTTTTTGAATAGTAAAGGCATACAATTCGTACAACAACGCATATAGTCCGTCTTCAACTTTGCATTCGCGACGTAATTATCTGCGTCATTCATGAGATCATAATGACATCATTGATTGTGATGTCATTCTATGCTCACGTACTTGATTATGACGTCAGATTGATAGATGGATACGATGGAAAGGCCCATTTCACGTCTCTGTAAGGGGTGTCTGGTGGCATTTGCAGAATTGGCCATTCATATATCATCTTTGTTGGGTCACTTTCTTTGGCAATGGCATCACATCGCACATATATATATATATATATATATATATATATATATATATATATATATATATATATATATATATATATATATATATATATATATATATATATATATATATATATATATATATATATATATAGACCGCTGTTTGGGTTTATGATCATCACTGATGGGTGTTAGAGCGAAGGTTTATTTGCAGTGGCTTATCCAGAACGGTCATTGTAGCTTCCGAGCAAGTACAGTTTCATATCAATTATGCCACACTTGTTTCATCATATAAACCTATTTTCTTGACATGCGCGAGTCACGATCTGCAGATCGCGAGTTTCCCAACGGAATGGAAGGTTATGTTTCTCTTGACGGAATGTGCAGCAGAATCTGCCTGCACATCAGTGAGGTTGGGTCTGTATGATTACTGTATACTGCGGCTGCAGTAGTAGAATAGTAGAAACATCATACAGCTGTAATCAGTCCTTCTTCGCTTCTGACCACTGTGTTTTGTCTTCAGCCAAAATCTTTAGCTTCCTCAGGTCCATTGTTGATTTGAGTGCAATGAGTCCTGCTTTCTAGAAGTCACCTCGTAGTATGCTTAACAGATTTATGCAATGACGCCCTCTCCTGGCTCTGTATTTACTGTCTCCCAGTAGGGCGAATTCCAAGGCTCTCTGTGCTGGTGTGTCTTCTGGCATTTATGGGAAACCATGTTCTGATGGATCAATGAATTTTATGCAGACGATCGAGTGATTGGCAGATTGGCAGATTTCCTAACAGATGGATTGACTGTAAGATTGATTGATGGACATATCAACTGGGAGACTTCTCAAGGACAGGTTGATTCACTGATGGACAGACATGCTGATGGATAGACTGAATAGACTTCTGGACTGCCGGGTAGGCAACTCCAGCTAGTTGCTTACATATATAGGCTCCTTACAGCACTAATCAATAACTAACAATTGAAGACATCTCGATAAATTATTCAATCTTTTACTTTCATAACTCTATGCTAATCAGCAGTACAATTTCTAAAACTTTCAAATTAAATATAGTTTCAAATCAATATAAATATTCAGCAGTCACTTATAAATCTGACTGTAGCTGAGTTCTTAACTACTACTGGCCGGTCTAGCATAGTCTATGTACTGACACCCGCTAACTGTCTTCTATAAGAAACAGTTCATGTTTTATAGAAGAAAGGTGGTATGACAGTAAACAAACAACTTTCAAAGTTTCTTAGCAACAGCTCACATATTGACAGATGTGACGTAATTGGTTCATTTAGCCCAGCATAAACTGTGGAACGCGTACACACGCCACGCTGCTCCAATAATTCCTCCATGGAATCCGACGAAACGTGCAATGTGCTCGCCGGCCCGACGATGCTATTTAGCTAGCCTAGAGGACGGAGAAAGCGGCGTGTGCATCACCGGTGACCACAAAGACTGACTTCTGGAGTCGGTGGAATGACATTGTTCCAGTGAGACCTGGCGACCATTGCTGCCTAGAGCGAACACCACCGTATTATCCCGACTGTTGGTGTAGCCGGTATGACGCTGCATGGTTTAGTTACTGAATAGTTGAGATAAGGCACGGCGAGTCGAAAGCCAGATTTCAGTTGAAAAGCTGCTATAGATCTAACAAAGTAATCGTTAACTGAGTAATGAAGTAAGAGACCTATTGGTCTGGCTGTATTTGAATCTCGCCACCGATATCTATCCTATCTTTATGCCATAGGTACCCCTGCAAAGGAGGCCCCCTAATATAAACTAATGCCTCAGGCGGGCCAACAAATTGGTTTTGCGAGAGGAAAGTGCCTCGTGCAGGCCTCGGTCCCAGGAAAATTCCTACTATGCTGAAGCGGAGGAGGAGTGCGGCCGAAGCTGTATTCCCCATTAAGACCAATGCAAAAGTGTATTATATTATCATAGTGTTATTATAGTTTAAGGGATGCATGCTGGTTTACATGGAGGCAGAGTACCAGTTTCAACAGAATCCGACACCATCATCTGTTATGCTAGATGTTGAATTAGTTGATGCTGCATTATTTTGGCGGTCGTTCTAGAGGAGCTAAGCCAGCCGTTATTTGGTCCCAAGGCATAGGGAGTAATTGCCTCAAACGGCTTAGTGGCTACTTAACTTTAATAACAAGTGTCTTCCTGGCTAATGAGCCCAGGTAGCCTTTCATTGGACTACTCCTTCAAGACGACGGCGCATACATGTTGCCAGTCGACGGGTCCAGGAAGCCGATAATCGACTCTCAATTCATGTATCAGCACAACCACATATAACAAGACATGGACAGGATAATACACAAAAGCATTTAGAAAGTAAAGCAGCGTATCTAGTTACTGCGAAGACTGAAGAAGCGGGTAGCAGACAATGGTGACCTTCTAAGAAGGTATGGTGAGCTGATTGGCATCTCCCAGTCACCGTGGAGTTAGTCTGCCAACCGTGTCCTTAGCTAACACCAAGCATGGAAAGAGCGAACCATATGGGGCTCGCTCCCTGGAGCTAACGTTTAACTGCATTTAGGGTTATGTAAATTCCATGAGGTCCTCTGCTAGGACGTACCTACTATAATTAATGTTTGCGCAGTGAATACTACTTATGGCTGAAAGATTAGCTAATGGTACCAGTGAGGGTCCAAGGGAAGTGCGTGAAACATCGTCGTTTTGATTCTCACCGTCAGGAGACCTCTGTGATTTCCTGGGTCGGCGCTAACCAAACCGGCGGAGCGGACTATTAGACAATTAGTGGGCCAGATGGCCAGAGAGTCGTAGAAGAGATAGCTGCTCCGGAAGTGATTTAGGGGGCCTTAAGTTGACGGCCAATTATGTCAATCTGGCGTGCTTATGTAACGTAGCACAATAGAAAATATACAGAGTTATAAACTACAACGGCGCTCGCCGTATTTATACGTTAGTGCAGTGTAATAAGGTCTAGCTGACCTACGGCGCTTACTTATAATCAGCGCTACATAAAATAAATAACGATACTACTCTAAAAATAAGCGCCTATTCGTCATTAGCGCAATGTCCGGTTTTACAACACGAAAGTTCAGTTGGCGCCTGTTGAAATCTGCTGGCGAAGTAGTAGCTGGCGCCTGTTAGTCATCAGCGCACATTGACATCTGTGGGCAAACTAAGAAACTGTGGCCTTAATAATAAGCGCATGTCGGCATCTGTGGGCGAAGTTGCCAGTAATAATGATGTATTCGGTGTTATGGGCGCTTCATAATCATTGGCACTATAACATAATAGAACAGTTCAATTTACGGCTATGTAGAAATACTCGAAACCTGGTATTGATGAAATTGCCTCCATTGATCGAGAGGCTGGTGATAGATATACGGCAGAAGACGATCCATGCTGTCTAGCTCATTAGCATGGTGGGCAATGTTTCCAAGCAGTGACGAAAAGGTCAAAACATGATGCACTAGAAACGTGCTACGTTTGGTCTCCACTATAGTCGGCGTTGTGCGGCAGGTTTGCCGAGACATCAGACAGGCCAATCGTACTACATATTAAGTTTGGCCGAAACGGCGGCGCACTCTCACTGATTCCCAGTAGTTGGTAGATGGGCAACCTTATTTTTCAATTTAGTGTATTAGCCCCTGGGCGCGGGGATGCCAAAAATTTAGCACAGCTTTTTGGTTGGCGTATAGTTCGGGTCCCTGTTAAATAGGTCCCATTAACTTTTGAGCACGGCAGCTGGAGCGAGTCCTTTTATAGGTTTATAACGTCCAATCAGAATGTGACGTCGTAGCGTTTGACGATCACGTGGTTATGGCGTCATACTACCTACACATGAGCGATGGAAATCTTATCAACTTAGAAATATATTTTATCGGCAATTTTAATTCACTAATATCTCTGCCAAACCTGAACCGATTTCAGTTCTGTAAAAAGATTCGTTCTTCTTGACGAATCCTGGCCCTGATTCATATCAAGATGTAGCGAAATGGGCCCGTATTAAGAAATTACGTAACACGGGCCACTTTATACATGAGATTGCCAATCCCCATATATGCTAATGCACACTACTACTGCTACTACTACTACTACTACTACTACTACTACTAATACTACTACTACTACTACTACTACTACTACTACTACTACTACTACTACTACTACTACTACTACTACTACTACTACAATGTGTCAAAATGATGTTGAATATTCTTTAACTGATTGTCCTGAAAGATGGGATTGCCTAAGGCAGCGCCAGCTTCCAGTCAAAATGGTTTTAAAATATTCAAGAGCTTACGTATGTCATGACTGTAAAAGTGATATACTAGGATCCCAGGTTCAAATGGGTAAAATATGATAATTGTTTTTTATTTTGATGCCCCTTATTTTCCCCGGGCGCTTGCCCTTGCCTTAGATTGGAATGTCGCATGATGTGTATTTTATATGTTTGACTGTTTCAGGTATAGGCTTGGCGCTTATCTACATTCCGTCAATGGCTGTGATCGGCTTCTATTTTGATAAGAGACGTGATCTTGCTTCAGGAATAAGCAGTACAGGCGGTGCTATAGGGTCGATGGTCGGGCCGATAATCTTTATGAAGCTTTACCAGCAATATGGTTGTTCAGGAATGTTCCTCATGATGGGCGCTGTGATATTCCATGCATGTATATTTTCAATGTTAATTCGCCCATCGTCACTCGAACGATACCAAAAACGACTCAGGAAGCAATTGTTAGAAAGAACGGCTAGAAAGAGTGTATGTGATACAATACTAGAGTATCTTAAAATGCTAGTAAATCGATCGTTTCTTTTGCTTAATTTTATCATCCTTTTATGGGGCATAGGATTAGGAGGACTAATTCTCCATTTTCCAAGCTATGCATTACGTTTTGGTGCCACGGATTGGGAACAGTCCTTGTTCTGGATAATATTTGGCGTCTCGTCACTCGCATCTCGGCTAATTTCTGGATTTGCTTCATCTTTCCATCGCGTTGTGAAATACTGTATATATTCATTTGCCTTTGGTGGAACAGCCATTGTTACCTTCTGTCTGCCAATTTACGCGCCCTCGATAGTAGGCCGGCTAGGATATGCAGTTGTGATTGGAGCCTGTACTGGTACTTATTCATTACAAAACTCATTGACAGTTGAGCAAGTAGGACTCCACAATCTGCCCATGGCGCTGGGTATTGAGATGCTGATTTGTGGAATCGGACATCTGATTGGACCGCCAATCGGAGGTAGGAAATTAAGTGCTGTACAGTCATGAGTCCGTGTATGTTCTATCTAAGTTCTCTGCCTCCCATCATGGCAGAATGTGCATTGAGTAGTCATAGAACTCGGATTATTGTATCTACTAGCATTGGTGAGTTTAAGCGGGTATTCGTGTAGCTACTTGGCTGTTGCTAGAGTAGCGCATTATAAGCGTCCTGTGTTCGTATTCGAGTACACAGGAATGGAGGCAAGCTTCGTCTATTGGAATACAGCTCAGAAATAACGTATAAAGTTTCCAAAAACAAAGCAAGGCACTGTTGGATTTAATTTGACCCAAGGCAGCAATTAGTGATGTCAAGTCTGGATGTTGGTGTTAGTAGTATTGTTTTGGTCTTACACGTTAGTGGTAACATTGATCACTAAGACCAAACCATGTGTTAGCACCAGTCATATTAACACTAACACCGGCCGTGCAAACACTAGCGTTGATAGTGTTAAAAGCAACGCAGCACACCACATACATGTGTCAATTATAAATGATGGGGTCATGGGCACTATGGGCACCCAGGCATATACACACAGTGAGAAAGACAAAATACATTGCAATGCTAAAGGGGGTGTGCAACTCTATCTGGCAATGCATACAAAATGTATGGACGGCAGAGAAATATTATCATGATAAATATAAACTTATTATATATTTATTTATGACTTATCCAAATCAAACTGCTTTGTCCAGACTCTATGGTAACCACCCGATACCAAATAATTCATGCTTCGATTCTATTAAAAGCGAAGAGGTGGAAAAAAATCGTCCCGCCAATTGTGCTATTCTTGAGACACATCAATCAACGCGTTTTAAACGATTATTTGTGTCCATCCACTCAAGCAGAATGCATATGAAAGTTGCCTAAATTGGATTGTAGGTAAAAGACCTTTCCACTTTATCCATCCATCATATGACGTCATATTCAACTAAGTGACGTGTAGAATGACAATAAAGAATGACGTCTTTATGACGTCATGAATGACGTAGTTAAGTACGTCACGTACGCATATTTGAAGACGGATTATGCGTTGTTGTATGTCTTTACTATTTAATAAATAGTATGTTGAATATTTTGAAACTAATTTGACTGAGCGCTGTTGGTGCCACAGCACCCAGTCAAATTAGTTACCTAATATTCAACAGCTTACCTGAATAGGTTTCAGGAAATTGATAGATCGATCAATCCCAACACGTCGAAATGTGGGTGGAGCTTAGCTAGAGGTGGGCGGGATAACTAATCCGAAGCGAGTCCGAAGTATGTCCGCTAGATGGCAAATATGCGTTTACTTGTCACAAGTTGTGTACGTGTGAATGCTTACATAAGTAAAACGAAATTTTGTGATCAATGGACTTATAGTGTGAACACGGCCCTGACTTGACATCAACATGGTGCTAACCTCCAGAGCATAGTGTTAACACTAAACTAGATATTCCTATAGATGGCTAAATCTTCATCTGCCAGTGAAAATACATGTTAAACCTTTAACCGTCGAATTTGTACAATAAAATTTAATTTTTCTCAGAAAATGTTCATTTGCAGACCAAGAGAAGACTATTTTTGAAATTGTTTACCACTGGAGTTATGGAGCCAGTCATTCTAGCGGTAAATTTTCAAAAATAGTCTTCTCTTGGTCTGCAAATGGCCATTTCTCAAGTCCACTGCAGAAGCCGTTTTTGGCTGATATGAATGCTAAAAGTTAATAGTTCATTCCTTTCCACTAAATTAATTTTATTTTATGCTGATATTATTATCTATTGTCCTTTTATTCATTAAAGACCTATGTGTATGGGGCTTGTATTAACACTAACACTAACGCAGACACGATATTTTGGGGTATGTGCTAACACGGTGTTAACACCAATCTGGTGCAAACACTAACACGAACGTCGAGGTAAAGTCTTGGTTTTATTTCGGCGTTAGCGTTGCACTAACTCTATAACATCAAGACTTGAACAACTTATTGTTTTCCATCCCTGTTATGTTCGAAATATTCAACAGAACATTTCTTACATCATGTTCAAAATTGTACTAACATGTTTCTGTTTTTGTGCCGGAAACAACTTATTTATGTCCAATATAAAGCAATCGACAAATGGCCGCGATAGTTATCATGCCGCCGCCACCACCACCTCCACCGACCCCATTCACCCCACCCCAGATCTTTTCTCTAGCTAACCATCACGGCAAAATGTTTTGGGCGCATCAATTCATTGATATTCCCTAAGGTAGCGACATGGGTAAGCACGTAAACTCTGCCTAGATGATCTTGATCACATGACTCAGTATGTATGTCTGTCTCTCGTCGTATCTAATCTCTCACGGATAATACTTCTCAGAACATAGGGGCGCGCAATTTTGGCTGGCATGATAAACCCTTTAGCCCTTGAAATTCCAGCGTTTCAATTTCAAAACAACTGCATAAAAAAGTTGTGGGATATTTTGAAACCAATTTGGCTGGATGATGTTGCTGCCACAGATCACAGTCAAATAAGTTTCTAAACATTCAATATAATATTCCGAACATCATAAAGAATTTGTTGTTTCGGGTGTGTGAGGGATAAATAGTTTGTATAAATGAGCACACTATATTACTATGTACATACATTTGTCATGTTTTGAGGATATTTCTAGCTATGTCCCTCACATTTCTAGCTAAGGGTCCGCCCGCTTTGTGCGCGTCCTTGAATCGATCTTAACACTGAATCCTGAATTCTCAGAATCTCAATTTCAAGCAAACTATACATGGTTGTTGACTATATTGAAACTAATATGCCTACACACGTGTGACAATTCCAGTAATGATCAGAGGTAATGGTGTGATAGACATGCCTTTTGATTAGTCATGAGAAGTAACGTGGTTACGAGGGGACGTGACCTAATTGTTCATATATGGAGTGGCCAAAAGGGGCGTGTTCCGATGGGCGTGTTTGAACAAGGACGCCCACCAGAACATGCCCCTTCAGTGTTCTGCCCACATTGATGGACAGTGGACGGGCTCGACCAGCACTTACCAAATGCGCCCACTATGGTACTCAAGCTAAGCATTGTGTTTGAAGCTCACCACTCATAATAAATGTTTAGGCTGATTTGTTTCTTTTCATTTCCCTAATTACATACACATTTTGAAGGTATTAGGCAACAGAATTTATGACAAGGCTTTGTTTATAAACACATGATCAGACCAGGAACCGAATATCATATCATATCATGATCTGCCAATGTCGCAAAATGAAATATTTACTTCCTGCCCTCAATTCTTTCATAAGAAAATCTGAGTTAATTCGTTTGTCAAACACAGCTACCATTATTATTATTTTTAATGCGTATTAAATCGTAGCGATCTGTAATTTGATTTGCTGATGTAAATAAATTAATGAGCCAGTCAATTTGTGATAGTCAGCAATGAGGATGATGCGTTTGAGTTCTAGAACTGTCACAGCCAAATTCCTGGAAATTATTCTTCACAAAAAAATTAAATTAACATGCGCATGTCGGTAATCTGATCGAGAAAAATGACAGCGCATACATTAAAAATGTCAATGCCGACTTAGTTATGCCATTTCCGTGAAATGTGATGAAGTAGTATTACAATGATAGTACCTACATACTCCATGGAGAGATGATAGTACTAAAATATGTATTAATGCTTCCAAATTTGGTAATCTGTCTCCAATTTTAACGCAACAAAGGATCCTCCTGTGAATGACAGTTTCCCAATGTTGACAGTGATCCCGATTTAAATATCAAGATCGGATCATATTCTGGATCTATAGATGTCTCTGGAACTGCGGGCCCGATTTGGCTTGAAATTTACCACGACAAAATGTAATTTCACAACATTGGTCAACATCCGATAAATCTGGAAAATTCTGAGGAAAAACGTGAAGAATGTAGAATGTGACAAAAACGGGAAGGCGGTGGTGTATTTGTTTCTGTACATATATTGTAATGTGTTTCTCTTGTATTGCAGCGTTAATGCTCAATCGATTCGGGAGTTATGATTATACCTTCTGGTGTTTCGGTAAGAGACGTCAGACGATAACTTAAATGTTAGTATATTATGTACAATGTGCTGATATTGTGATTAGATTATGAGGGTAATGAGTACTCAATATTGAAGGCTCCAATCCATCGCTCAAGTATTTGACGTCATGATCAATTAAGTCACTAGTTAGCTTATGTCACCATCACAATGATGTATAGCTCTGTCGTGAAAATTGAAAAGTCTGTCACTAGTGTATGAATTGTATGTCCTAGATAAATTTAAATTTAATAAACATTCCTTTGAATATTTTCAAATTAATTTGACTGAGAACTGTTGCTGCCATAGGCAGCAACACTCCCAAGTCAAAATAGTAAGAAAAAAATATGCAACAACTTACATGTACAGTTACCTTGAAATTTTGTGTTCAGTTTCAAATCAATTGAAACATACATACAAATGGATGGAACTTATCTAGAAATGGGCGTGGCACATCAAGAAATGGACACCGCTGTTGAGCTTTATGTTCCACAACCTTTCTCAGACACACACACGCAGACACACCCTTACTGTAGTACTAGAGCTTGGTAAGATAAATTCAGTTGTACTGACAAACACTTGCGTTTATACATGGCTTAGCATTAGCTGACCTCGTATGATGTACTGGGGTTGTTATGTAAACTACATTTTGTTGCATATGGCGTTGCATGGTGGCGTGTGGCACAAAACGTTCAGTCTTTTGTCACGTAGTTTTAACACACTAGTATGTAAATTATACTTTTCATAAATGTCTCGCTAGCTGATCGATTGCCACTTGATCATCTCTTGGTGAATAGATAGTGATTTTGTCAGTAGACACCAGCAGATTTTTTAGGATTCCTATGTTCCTGAACCCACCAATTTCTCAAATCAATAATGTATATTATAAAATTAAGCACCACATATGCCCATAGTAAATTCTATGAAATCGTCCAGGCGGCGTGTTTTAGCACTATTCTATGTGCAGATATACCTACAATTAACCTTCTCAGCTGCTTTCTCTGTTAGTGTCTCTAACACGCATCTTATTCTGCTTTATTTAATCATGTCTCCTGCATATATCTTCACAGCTGCTTCCTCTGATGGTAGGCTACAAGTCTGAGGCATGCCTTTTCTAAGTTGTTATCACTGATGGTGTATATGTGACCTATCTTCTAAGCTGCTTTCTCGTATGGTGTCTGGGCTACGGTACCTATCTTCTAATCCGTAATGCTATGGTGTTCATTGCATCATTCACTGTTTAAGAATTTCTTACTTCTTTCAAATTAGGATCCTTGGTTCAAAGAAATTTGTTCACACTGGTAAAGTAAACAAGTGTTTAATAAAATATAAATTAATAGTAAATCCTACATATGGTCATATATACCGTGTAACAGTCACCCAGAAAAGATGGTCCATGTTTGGCATGCGATAAGTATGCCAGAAGACACACCTGCACAGAGAGCCTTGGAATTCGCCCTACTCGGAGCCAGCAACTATAAAGCCAGGAGCGTAGGTTATTGCATACATATTGTAAGCATGCGGGAAGGCGACATCAAGAATGCAGGACTCGATATGGCCTACATAAAGATCAAGAATTGACTGAGGACAAGACACAGTGGTCAAAAGTGAAGAATGACTGATTGCAGCTGTAGGATATTTTACTAGTACAGCCAAACAATACAGTAATCATATATACATATGGTCATGGATGACAGAGAGGTAATTATTATTGCTCTACAAAGACTCGTGAGAATATTGTAATAACCATGTCTCTCTTTGTGTGTATGTGGATGTGCATGTGTGCATGCATGTCTGCAATAACTCGGATACCGCTGTGGCCGCTTCACCAAGTTTGAGTTGAATGTTGGCCTTCGGGTCCGGAAAAAGATTTCTGTACTTGGTGGGCAAATGGTAAATAAATCAAAGACAGAAATCATCAAAAATGGTGAGGCGATTCTCAATACCCTTCATGGTTTTGGAGGGTGTCAAAAGTCAAGAAATCAAATGTTAAGATCATTGAAAATGGCAGATGTGCGAGGTTCGGATTTTTCTGGAATACTACTTGATTTGGCTTCAATCTATTTGTGCATCAAGTTTTGTTATATTTTCCACAAAGTTCGTTATTAAAGGGATGCTAATCTCATCCCAAATGTTATACTGCACCGATAGAGTATGGTTTATAGATTCTATATCATTCATATTTTGTCACTTCCCGGTCACTCTATCACAATTATCTGCTTTGTAATATCGAGTAAATGTTGAACAGTGACCACCACCATTTTGTCTCCTCGAGTGATAGTGTGTGATGTCAAGTAAGTGCCAATGCATTACATTCTTTATTTTGTAATTCTCATCTTGTTGAATATTTTGAAACTAATTTGACTGGAAGTTGTTGCTGCCTACAACAACTTCCAGTTAAATTAGTTTCAAAATATTCAACAGCTTACCTGTATGACTGATTTGATAATGCATTGCCAAACTATAGCGGGCACCTTTATGACTGAGCGTATATACCAAGGCAGACACTCTAGACTTTTTCTGATTGGTTGAAAAGTAAATAATGACAGCCAGCATAGGCTGTAGAAATGTAGCAACATTTAGCTACTAAAGCCTGAATATCTTTCTTTAGAGGCATCATAAAAAGCTTTAAACTACTTGCATAACTTATGAGAGGCATATTAGGTCACCTGAATAGCTATCAAGAGATGAGGTTAGTTATCTTTTAAAAATGAATAAGGATCACAAATTCCCACCAACCCTAACGTCGTTTTCACATAAAGCTAGATCACATAGATATTGAGCATTTTAAAAATGTATTATTCTCTTCATTAATATATTTTACTGACAAGCCAAATGATTTAAGTTTAAAATTTGCATCATTTTCAATTTTTCAAGATCTTCGGATTAATGTAGGCTTATATATCCATTTACCATTAATGGCTCTGCTCTCATAGTCTGAGATATACTTTCTATACCATAATAGTATTACACTTATGTCGGCCTGTAGTAAACTATTATGATGTGTGACTTCATAATTAAATTAATATTGTAACTATTCAAATATGTATTTAGCTATATGATCGTTGCCACTCCAAGTTTCAAATTAGTTTTCTATGTATCTAAGTATGCTTAAAAGGTACCTTCATCTGCATATTTATACTGACACAATTTGCTAGTTTTACAGTCAAATTTTCCTTTTTAAACCTTTAACAGATGGGTGTCTTGATCGAGAATCTTCTTTCTATAGATGCTGTTTTTGTTATTGGTTTTCAGGTGGTTTCTTACTGGCGTCATCACTTTGTGGCATTGTCTTACTCATACATAAACGTAACATGCCTGAGCCTGACCTGGCTCTTAAACCAAACTACATACTAGCAAGCGTCGCGTCACTGCCAGGAATAATAGCATGTTCTATGGAGAGTATTACATATTCTATTCACATCGTTCCAGATGAAATACCGATGCTGGATTTTGATAATGTGTACGTATTCTAGTAATAACATGGTATTATTTGATGTTAACCATCTGACTGCTGATGTTTGCAGGCGACATATACCAGGGGTTATATCTCTAGACATGCTAAATATTTTGAAAACAATGTGACTGAAAGCTGGTGATGGCTAGGCCACCAACAACATTCAGGCAAATTGTTTTCAAAATATTCAGCAAGTCATGATATTTTCTAACCGAAATTATTTTGGGGTGGCTTGTAGCAGTGAGGTAGTTAATACATATTTGTGGTTAGGCGGCGAATGATGGAACACAATCTATCATTCGAATAGGCCCTATTTGTCATTATACTCAATATTTGTCATCCATAGATTTAGTATATACTTGCTCGATTACTCATGACCTCAAAAGTGGCATTTCAGAATACATCATTTTCTCATCAGATGTAGTCTTCAAAATAATATGTTTTCGTTAAAAAGCGTCAGATTAATATAGCCAATGCAATTTTATTTCTGATAAAAATATGTAAATTTGCGTCTGTTCAATTTCATTTCAAAAGATCAGTGATTACCTGGTCATGTGCCATTGCGATTTACTGAGCTCATGTCACCGGTGGTCGTAACAACTAGCCCCATAGTGAGGGTATGTACATGAGCCATCTAGCCAATATATCCATATCTATGATGTCACCTATTAGCTGACGTCACAAATCACATGACCTGGGTTCACCAGGTAAGTGGCAAATGTAAGACATTAAGTGTCTGAATTCCATATCGCTTGGTGAATTTACATTTTCATAAAAACAGATCCCAGTCAAATTAGTTTTAAAATATTCAATAGTTTATATGTATAGTTACCTTGCAATTGAGAATCTGGGAATTCACGTTTCAAAGTAAGTCTTAAAATCGATTCAAATGTGCACATGATGTGGGTGAAGCTTATATTGAACTGGACTGGATTGTCATGAAACGAGCCCTTATATTTTATTACTGTAGACGATAAGTCATTTTAGCAGTCTAAAGACATTGCCCTCTGAAAGCACGGAGAGACTGTTCTAACCTATTTAGTCTTATTCACAATTGCGTAATATCGATATAAATGTATGTGTAAGGATCTATTACCTCCCAAATGGAATTATTAAATGATTTAGACATGCCTTTATTCTATTTCGTTATCATAACCAGCTATGTTAAACTTGTGGTGAGGCGTCTGCTGCTACTGCTGCTACTACTACTACTACTACTACTACTACTACTACTACTACTACTACTACTACTACTACTACTACTACTACTACTACTACTACTACAGGGAAATGATCATTAACATGGGGCTTAATGGTAAAGATGAAAATCTTATCATCGCAAAATCGTGATTGCAAGTTTTGTCCAGCGTCATCTGCCTGAAATTTGTCAAGGCACAAATGGACTTTGGCCTACTAAACTATTCAAGCCAGCTAACCTCCGCACAGCACACAACCATCAACAACAAACCCAGCAGCCTTATCTTCTATGTCCAGTATCAAAACGATGCTAGCAATCCATGTGTCCAAATTCAGAGTGGACAGAGAAAACAGCCAACAAAATATACACCCACTGGCAGCATTCGGTAGGTTTAAACTAAATTCGGGTCAAGATCATAATCACCCAGACACCTGCATAGGTACTAATATTGTTAATCTCACTGAATCTCCAAATCTGAAGGATCACTACTAAATTACGGACTAATTTTTGTTTCAACACCAAAGCTTAAAACTGGTCTAGACACGCTACTGGATGATGGTATGTGAGAAATTGAGGAATTTAAGCACCAAATTAAATTAGCAGGTTTCTTTAGCAATACTATATGTGATTTTCAAAATTTTGTGGACCAAATGGGCTGAGAACTGACGCTGAAACTCATAGACCCAGCCATCACTGACAATGAAAAGATCACAAAGGATCGAATATGTGGTCTAGTAGCCACATCAGATAAACAAAATTTATTTACACAGAAATGCCAGGCACTAAAAGGTTTACGCAACATTATGATATCATCATCAAACCTACAGATAATGTTTCAGCTACAGTAATAATGGCAAAATATAATTACATACAGGAAGCTTTGAGACAGCTGAATAACGTTAAACACAACGAAACATTGGATGAAGCTATGTGGCCAAAAGACTATCCCATATTTAATGAAATTCTCGAGACATTGTTAAAAAGAGATAAGATCAGTAAACTCAATTTAAATACTTGTCTGCCAAACATGATTCTAGGCCATGTACATTCTATTTACTGCCTAGAATTCACAAACCAATCAGCTCTTGGATGAATCCATTCACACCACCAGGTAGGCCTATAAGTTCAGACTGTGGCTCTCAATTATACAGAATCAGCGAGTTTATTGATTACCATCTGCAGTTCATTGCTAATCGGCACCCAAGCTTTCTAAAAACACGGAGGATTTCCTAGCAAAACCGGCCCAAATTAAAGTCCTAGCTAATGCATTGCTAATGACACTAGATGTCAATTCAATGTACACAAACTTTGATGTTGAGAATGGTGTGAACTCAGTCCGAAGGGCATTTAAGAAATACGCAGATATACAGAGTCCTGATACAGAAATATTGGCTCTATTAGAACTTAGTCTAAGGCACTGATTTTGAGTTTGGTGGAGATATATACCAACAAATTAGCTTTTGCGCCATGGGCAAACATTTTAGCCCTAGTTTCACAAATATCTGCGGGACAGAATGGGGAATACACAGCCATTAAAAAGCGCAATAAAAATGCTCTTAACATTAATAGGTATCTGGTTGGCATCTTCCTAATTTGGCCACACTCTAGAGAGGAATTTACAGAAGTCGTACCCACTCTAATGAGTCATGACCCCAATATAGAACTTACGGTAGATATCAGAGATAGCTCAGCTGACTTCTTAGTCTTAGCAGTCTACAAAGGTACTACATTCAATACATCCAGTTATTTAGATCATAAGGTTTTCTTGAAGCTTACAGATTCATACCAGTTACTCCACAAAAAGGAGTTTCACCATCCACACACTTTCGAAAGACTTGTAACATCACAAATCATTCCATTTCGTTTTATAGCAATAACGTCTAAATTCAACATGCTCAACCTTATTTCATGTTCTGAAAATAAGAGGCTACTCCACGCGAAGACTTCAGAGAATAGGGTCGGATACATTAGATAAGTTAACATGTAAACAATATAATCCAACAGATCAGGCCATGACTAAAATTAGCCATAACCAACCAGTCCCTATGAGGTGACATTCCATGAAATATGGCGAAAGTAGGTCTAAATTAGACAGATTTCTCCCGAACCAAGACAGTTTCACTAGCTCTCGAATGAAAGACAAGTTCCAAGGTCAGTCAAGCCTGGATTGCAACATGGGAAATGTAATTTACTTACTAGCTTCAAAACATAATATACAGGACAAGCAAAAGGTCCATTCCGAGTATGTGTCACTAGCCATATGCATATATCCAACATAAACCAGAATAAGGAAACCAGCGTAGCTAAACATTTCAATCTACCAGACTATTTTACCAATCATAATTTCGAAATCATATCAAATATCAAATTGAACAAACGCTGGTTTTATATATGGAAGAAGAAACAGAAATGTGCCGACTCCTTAGAGAATAATTCTGGATTTAACACCTGCAGATAAATGGCCTTCTGGCCTGAATGTAGGCTCGGGCATATCTGATACAAGGGAGCTAATCCATTTTGTCCTAACATACAATAGAAAGAATGGTGAAGTTGCAAAAATGTTCAAAGAATAATACAACACATCACAAAGTAATTTATGTGAACCATTTGGATCAAAATCAGTTATATTATTGTCTTTAAGAAAAAAAACCTAGTCTCCGCAGCCTCATAGTGAAAGTAAACCTATGTAAAAATCAATAATTAAAATACAGCGGAACCTGTCTATAATGACCAATTTGGGTACAATCAAGGTTGCTAAAGAAGTTTGTTCATTTACTATTGGCAATTTATACAGCTGGTGGCTTTTGAGACTACAGAGTGGTGACTATGCAAGATACATGGTTTTGCAACTATCCGTCTTGGATATCCACTGCCCTCTGGCCCCACAAGCAGGTGGTCACTATAGACAGGATTATATATGTATGATTACTGTATTCTGCGGCTGAAATAGTAGAAACATCCTACAGCTGCAATCAGTCTTTCGCTTTCGGACACTGTGTCTTGTCCTCAGCCAAAATCTTTAGCTTCCTCGGGTCCATTCCTGATGTACCAAGTCATGTTTTCTTGAGGTCACCTCGAAGCACACTTAACATATTTCTGCAATGACGTCCTCTTCTGCATTTATAGTAGGCCATCAGTATAAATATAAAATGTATAACATACATTATATTAGAACAAAGCTAATATCAGCGATGTTTGAAACAAAAACAACAAACTCTCAAGTAATAAAATTATTTTGGAAAACCTAAACCAGTGCATTAATAATATGCTGCTGCTGCTGCTGCTGCTACTGCTGCTGCTGCCGTTACTACTACTACTACTACTACTACTACTACTACTACTACTACTACTACTACTACTACTACTACTACTACTACTAATACTAATACTACCACTACTACTACTACTACTACTACTACTACTACTACTACTACTACTACTACTACTACTACTACTACTACTACTACTTCTACTACTACTACTAATACTACTACTACCACTACTACTACTACTACTACTACTACTACTACTACTACTAATACTAATACTCGGCCTAATACATTATACTAGTACTGCTGCTGCCACTAGGCTACTTCACACTGGGATAAAATGTATCTGAGTTATAATCAAGTTATTATTATTATTGTTGTTGTTGTGTATTATTATTATTATTATTATTATTATTATTATTATTATTATTATTATTATTATTATTATTATTATTATTATTATTATCAGCGATGAGGAAAAAGACCAATTGGATTGCACCAAATCAGAAACGGGCAGCATAATTAGATGAGTCTGTCAGAGTCGGCATCATGCACTGCATAAATGCATAACTCAATGTACTGACGCACAATATTGATAGGTGTACAAAATTCGTACATGAGAACACATTCACGTATTCGCACACTCACTACTGACTGAGTAAACGAATGGACTCACACGCACGCACGTACGCTTTACTCACGCACATACATACGCATGCATACACCCACTCACTCTCACTCAGCCGCTCGCTCGCACTCACTCACTAAATCACTCACTCACTCACTCACTCACTCACTCACCCACCCACCCACCCACCCACCCACCCACCCACCCACCCACCCACCCACCCACCCACCCACCCACCCACCCACCCACCCACCCACCCATGCTCACTCACTCACTCAGTCACTCAGTCACGTGCCTCCTGTCATCCAATAAGGTGAGCTTAAGGGCACTTAGCATAATGAGTGACAAGCGTTAATGCATAGCATAAGTATGATTGACAAGTTACATGTCTTGACTCATCTTTTCCTGGGAACTCATTCAAACACGATGCTCCAACCCCTCGTT
The DNA here is from genome assembly GCA_034401795.1 of Chaetoderma sp. LZ-2023a. Lineage (NCBI taxonomy): Eukaryota > Metazoa > Mollusca > Caudofoveata > Chaetodermatida > Chaetodermatidae > Chaetoderma > Chaetoderma sp. LZ-2023a. The sequence continues at coordinate 37,488,935 of CM067367.1, read as the reverse complement.
AAATCATGTGTCTCCTAGTATCCAATAAGGTGAGCTTACGGGTAATTAGCATAATGATTGACAAGCGTTAATGTATAGCATAAGTATGATTGACAAGTTACATGTCTGGACTCGTCTTTTCTTGGGATCTCATTCAATCATGATTCCCTACCCCTCATTAAATCACGTGTCTCCTGGCATCCAATGAGGTGAGCTTACGGGTAATTAGCGTAATCGTGTGTGACAACAGTTAATACATAGCGCAATGATTATTGACTGGTTGCATGTCTGGACTCGTCTTTTTTCTGACTCTGGGAACTCATTCAATCATGGGAGATTAATTCTAAATGGTCAATCTATCGTGTAAGGACAATTGTCGAGTGATTGTGGAAGACGACACTGTTAGTCTAATGGATTGATCATTAAACTTTTTTAGCCATGACACTGTGCAAAGGTCAATGTATCACATAAGGACAATCAGTTAGTTATTACTCCAACCGATTAAAATTAACTAGTTGACCTTTAAAACAACTCCGGCCACGTATAACAATCATCAGAGTCGTACAAAGTTCAGTGAATTAATTTTCAATTGAGTTAGATTAATAGCTACCTATTACCTTTTTAACACACCTCGAGCAGCCACGCAATATTGGAAAAAATCCCAGCCTAGGTTGACTCAGGGTTTGGACGGGGTATAGGCGATGGTTCTTTCAGTTTTCAATTAAATTTTCAATAAAATAAAGTTTCAAAATATTCAACAGCTTACACTTAAAGTTTTCTGGAAATTGCTAGTCAGGGAGTTCAGAGATTGATCGATCCCAACACGATCAATGTGTGGGTGGAGCTTAGCTAGAGATGGGCGGTGCATAGCTAAAAATGGAAAGGTTCAGGTCTATTCCAAACATTAACCGCTTTCCTGTTTGCATACCTGGAAATTGTAATAATGAGATTTTGTCTAAAAGGGTCTAAGAGCTCTACCCCAGTATTTTATATCTCAAAACTTCCATACTTCATCTACCTATCATCTCTCTCTCTCTCTCTCTCTCTCTCTCTCTCTCTCTCTCTCTCCCTCCCTCCCTCTCTCCCTCTCTCTCCCTCCTCTCTCTCTCTCTCTCTATTATTATTATTTTAAATTGTAACATATTGCACTTATATTTACACTTTCTTGTACTCAGATTTATATATACATATTTCAATTCCGTAATGGAGAGCATCTGTGGACCAGGAAAGGATTATCTTCAGAAATTGCCACTGTAATGACTGGTTAAGTTATCGACCAAGTCATTTCATGGTTAAGTGTCTGTGGCTGGTCTTCTCTCGGTCTGCAAACGCAACATGCTCGACGTGTGGGTGGAGCTTAGCTAGAGATGTGCGAGGTATGGCTCAAATTGAAGGTCCATTAGCACGCTCTGGGCAATTGGATATTCCATTATAATCACTTAATAGCCTGTCAAGTTGTATAAATTGTATGTCTTTGCTATTTAATAAACATTATGTAGAATACTTTGAAAAGTAAATTGACTGGGCATTGTTGCCCCTATAAGCAGTAACATCGCCTAGTCAATTTACTTTCAAAATATTCAACAGCTTACCCATATAGTTTTCTGGATTATTGCTAGTCACATGTATTACCAATATTAAAAATTGGTATATTATCTAACACAGTTTCAACAAGTTTCAAATTTCAATCCAGTTATGTTCAAAACATTCGACAGTATGGTTTATTTTTTATTTGTAAACATGTTAGATTATTTCTGTGCTGGACTGTACTGGAAATTGATTCCTAACTCGGACAAAACACACGTTATCAATTTTTCTTACAGAGCTTTACGTTTGGTTGGGGTCATTAGCCATGTGGGTTGTGTGGACAGCTCGAGGCTACACCAATTCAATTCAAGTTTATTTCAATAACTTCTTTGAAGTACATGAATAAATAGATTAACGTATAAATGATAAAAATTACTTAGTTACAGATACACATAGTATTATAATTGAATTGAATTGTAACATCTGTAGACTGTTCATAGGTGTGGGGCCGGTGTGGGTTCGGTCATGCTCAACAATGGGAAAAAACCTGTGCACATGCTAGTTTCGCAGTATGATTTGTCCACAGATTTGATATGAAATAAAGAGGTGAGGTTTATAAAATTGGCATTTTTCTGGTTGTATTTATGATTAGTTTAGAATTTAACACATATGACAAGAAAGTAAAATCTATTCGGTTTCTAATGATGTAAATTATGATAATCTGGTCAAAGTGCAAATTACGTCCTTTTCATGTCAAAATAGATTTTTCTGCTATCTTTAGATGGAAATTATATAACCGTAAAATATATACTTAATTATTTTAAAATATGCCCTGAAAACATTATAAAATCTGTTTTGCAAAGCTGTTTGACTTGTTCTAGTAGTAATTTATGATGATATTTGAAACGTGTGTTGAAAGTTTGAAAAAATGTAGAAATTGCTGCGAGAAATCGCATAAACTACATGAAAACAGCTTACAATTTAGCTTCGATTGACGCCGACATAGGCATTAGAATCACCCGCCCCACCCAAGCGTTTTAGTTGTAACTGCTAGAGATGTTATGTCAGACAGAGACAGAATATTTGCAATCTATTTGACCTTATAGCCAGTATAAATCATTGGTGGTTTGAAAATAAAATAAATTAAATTAAATTAAATAAAAAATAAATAAATAAAATGTTGAAATGTTGAACATTTTGAATTTAATTGGCCTGGGCGTTGTTAGCAACAACCCCGGTCAAATTAGTTTCAAAACGTTCAACCGCTTGTATAGTTATATTGAAATTGGGATTCTGAGAATTCATCGTTCAAAGTATAGAAATTGACCCTAGCGTACGCAAAGCATGGGCTGAGCTTAGCTAGAAATGGATGGGGCATAGCTAGAAATGTGCGGCCGCAAATCTGCATAGCAACAACTTGAAACAACCATTAATGTTCATTTTGAAAACAATATTGCTGGAGCTTGTTGATGGTAAAGACAGCATCAGTTTTCAACAGCACAGATTTGAAAATGTTCTTCATCAGCTAGAGCTCTATATCTGACTATTATGCCTGTGTAAAATTTCATTGTTAATTAACATTATGTCCTAGATTTTGCAAGTGTTCAAAGCCATCTTAGGATCTAATCCTTTGATTTCATTTTAAATCTTTTTAACCCTTATCATGTTTGCTCTTTAAAATGGGGTCTTATGTGCCCTGATTAACCTTTTTAAGAAGAAGCTGACTAAAACCGGCCTCTGTAGTGGTCGTGGTGAATGAACATTTGCAGGGCAAGAGAATGCAATTTTTTTAATTTACCACTGAATGACTGGCTAGATAACCTTTAAAGATAGTCTTTTCTTGGTCTGCAAATTGACATTCAATAAGTATATATTTTTATTTTTTTGAAACAAATTAGGCCTTAAAGGGTTAAATAAAGTGTATATTATTATGTTGCTGAAAAATGTTACAACTAAATGTTTTTGCAAGACAAATAATGACATTACAGTCCAGCACCTATTATTGACTCATTGTGGCGAGTTCTGTATCATCGTGTGCATGGCATGTCCATGATTTCAATTATAGAGTCATTGGCGGATTTAAAAAAACCGATAGAATCATCAAAATGGAAAGTTGTAACAAAAAACAATGCTTCGTATAAAGAAATTTGTTTTTCATATTTTCTTTGTCTGCAGATGGTTTAACAATATGGTTTTTATATTGTTTTTAACATATGTACATTAAATATAGCCTTCAAAGGCACTTTTCGCTTTTCCCAGATCTACAATTTTGACATAGTCTCTAGAGTTACGCAGACACCTGACACACCTGACTAATGACCTATCCCAAATTAATGGTCTGTATGAAAATAAAACATACTGTCGAATGTTTTGAACATAACTGGATTGAAAGACATTGTCGCCTATGTCTGAAATTGTCTTCAAATCAAATCAAATTACACCATAAACACACAAGAGACGCGTTCTTACTAACATATTTCTCTTCACGTTTATAAACATGTTATCTTACCCCTGAGCTTTGCTGTGTACGGTAATGGTATGGAAAAACCCTCATGAATTAAACGATGTTCACATAAAAATGTATTTTTGTCTCCAGATGTTATAACAATATGGTGTTTTAAAATGTTTTTTAGCATATGTAAGCTAAAATATTTTTCAAATGCGGTTTTCGCTTTCCCAGATCTATAATTTTGACATAGTGTCTAGCGCTACACTGACACCTGGCACACCTGGCTAATGACCCATCCCAAATTAAATGCCTGTAAGAAAATCGATAATGTTGAATAGGGGGACACCGGTCAGAGCAGGCTGCCATATGTTTGTTATTCATAATGATGGTTTGGGTTACAGAATAGAGAAATGTGTGTTTTGTCCAAATCAGGAATCAATTTCGAGGACAGTCCAGGAGCTGAACCAGGGTTCGTACAAACTTGAAAAGCCCTTGAGTTTTTGCATCTGCCTTGAAAAGCCTTGAATTTGAAATTTGTCTTGAAAAGTACTGGAATTTCACCCTTGAAAAGCCCTTGAAAATCAACATTTCCTCCCATGTGCTTTTTACTGTCTGCAAAACGCTCAAGTACTGATGTAAATAAAGATTTAAGAAAATTGATTTACAATTTGACTTACAAAATCGATCTGGAAACATGTATGTTCCATGTTCAAACTAATTTTAAAGGTAAGCTATCTGAAATTTTAAATCAGTGTCATGTCCTCACTTCGTTCAGGATCCTGCTTCAGTGCCCTTGAGAAATCAACCTTTTTAATCTTGAAAGTCCTTGAAAAGTCAGTGAATAAGAAAACAGCACAAAAATAACCTAAAATGTTTACAAAACAAAATAAAATGTACTGCCGAATATTTTGAACATAAATGGATTTGCCTTCAAATCAAATTACATCCAAAATACACAAGAGAACAGTTCTTAATAGCATGTTTCTGTTCACGTTGATACACATCTTATCTTACCCTGGAGCTAGACTCTATGTAGGTAATGCTATGAATTAACCCATGACACAGCTTGCTAATGACCCATTCCAAATTAAATGTCTGTAAGAAAATCGATAATGTTGAATATGGCACACCAGTCTGAGTAGGCTGTATCATCTTTATTCATAACAATGTGTGGGGTAGGGGTTGGTGGTGTTAGCAAATAGAGAAACTAGTGAGCTGTTGCCAATATTACCTTGGGTGAATGCTAAGCTCGTGTAGGCCTACTAGTCATTACAGGGGTTTTTCATAACTGGAACATACACATCCCTATAGTGAGCTAGGAGTAGGATAAACTTGAAACGTGTTGAAACTGTGTTAGCGAATATACCAATTCTTAACATCGGTAATGCATGTGACTAGCAATTTCCAGAAAACTATATGGGCAAGCTGTTGAATAATTTGAAAGTAAATTGACTGGGCGATGTTACTGCCTATGGCAGCAACAATGGAGAGTCAATTTACTTTTCAAAGTATTCTACATGTTTATTAAATAGTAAAGACATACAATTCATACAACTTGATGGTCTATTAAGTGATTATAACGGAATATCCGATTGCCCACAGCATGCTAATGGACCTTTCATTTTTAGCTATGTCTTTTCCATCTCTAGCTAATGATCCATTCACACCTCGAGCATGTTGCATTTGCAGACCGACAGAAGACCAACCACAGACTTTTAACCATGAAATTACTTGCTAGATAACCTAACCAGTCATTACAGTGGCAATTCCCGAAGATAATCCTCTCCCGGTTCGCATATGCTCTCTATAATAGAATTGAAATATGTATATACAAATCCGAGTGAAAAAGGTGTAAATATAAGTGGAATATGTTACAATTTAAAATAATCTTTGCGAAACCTTATCACAAATTTACTAGCTGTTATAGTCGTGTTAGACATTTTATCATAGTGTGTGCATACGTACAAGCGTGCGTGGGGTGTGCGGGCGTCCTTGTGTGTGTGCGTGCGTGTGTGCATGCGTGTGTCCGTGTGTGCGTGCGTGTGTGCATGTGTGTGGGCATGCAGGCATGTGTGTGTGTGTGCATGCAGGTGTGTGTGCATGCATATATGAGAGATAGAGAGAGAGAGAGAGAGAGAGAGAGAGAGAGAGAGAGAGAGAGAGAGAGAGAGAGAGAGAGAAAGGGAGAGAGAGAGAGAGAGAGAGAGAGAGAGATAGAGAGATAGAGAGAGAGAGAGAGAGAGAGAGAGATAGAGAGAGAGAGAGAGAGAGAGAGAGAGAGAGAGAGAGAGAGAGAGATGAAGTATGGAAGTTTTGAGATATAAAATACTGGGGTAGAGCTCTTAGACCCTTTTAGACAAAATCTCTGTATCACAACTCCAGGGTATGCAAACGGGAAAGTGGTTAATGTTTAGAATAGACCCGAACCTTTCCATTTTAGCTATGCACCACCCATCTCTAGCTAAGCTCCACCGACACCTCGATCATGTTGGGATCGATCAATCTCTGAACTCCCTGACTAGCAATTTCCTTAAAACTATAAGTGTAAGCCGTTGAATATTTTGAAACTTTATTTTATTAAAAAATTGTGAAATATGAAATGACTTGTATAGTTTTTTTATTTGAAAACTGAAAGAACCATCGCCTATAACCCAGCCAAACCATTAGGCTGCATTTTTTCCCAGTATTGTGTGGCCGCTCGAGGCGTGTTAAAAATGTAATAGGTAGTTATTAATCTAACTCAATAGAAAATTGATTCACTGAACTTTGTACGACTCTGATGATCATTAGTGGCATTCGGAGTTGTGCTCAACTAGTTAATCTTATCGTTCGAGTAATAACTAACCCATTGTCCGTATGTGATACATTGACCCTTGTACCTCATCCTGGCTAAAAAGCACTGAGGTTCAGAAGTTTAATGATCAATACATTAGACTAACAGAATCATCTTCAAGAATCGCTCGACCATTGTCCTTACATGATAGAATGACCATTTAGAATTAATCTCCCATGATTGAATGAGCTCCCAGATTCAGAAAAAAGATGAGTCCAGACATGCTACCAGTCACTAATCATCACGTTATATATTAACCCCTCTCAACCATTATGCTAATTACCCTTAATCTCACCTCATTGGATGCCAGTGGACACATGATTTAACGAGGGGTGGGGCATCATCATTGAATGAGTTCCCAGGAAAAACGAGTCCGGACATGTACCCCGTCAATCATACTTATGCTATGCATCAGCCTTTGTGAATCATTACTCTAATTACCCTTAAGCTCACCTCATTGGATGACAGGAGGCATGTGATTTAATGGGGGTGGGGGGGGGGGGGGGTGATGGCGGAGCTTCATGATTGAATGAGTTCCCAGAGTCAGGAAAAGATGAGTCCAGACATGCAACATGTCAATTATCCTGACACAATGCATTAACCCTTGTCAATCATCATTACGCTAATTACCCTTAAGCTCACCTAAATTGGATGACAGTAGTCACGTGATTTAATGAGGGGTGGGTCTTATGTCACCCTCTACATGTAACATCCAGTCAGGAATAGGGAAGGGATGGTCGCTTTAAAGGGAAACTGACACAAAGGGCGGCGGAGATCAAAGGAAAAAAAGTGTCAAAATAACAAAGGAAATAACAAAGGAAAAGAACAAAAGAAAAAGGTGTGAAAAAGCGACCAGCTCGTCCAACCTCTACTTCCATTATTAGCTATATCCAGACCCTTTCTAGATAAGCTCCGCCCAGACTTTACACGTGCTGGGATCGATTTATAAACGTTGGAATCTGAAACATCAGAATTCGCAGAATCTAAATTTCAAGGTAACTATACAGGTAAGTTCTTAACTATTTTGAAAGTAGTTTGAGAGGGCACCTTTGATGCCTATGGTAGCAACCGCTCCATGTCAAATTAGTGTTAAATACTTACACTTTTCTGCAAACATGTGCCGCATTGATTATGACGTCTGATACTTGAGTGACAAATCAGATCTAGATTAGATCCCATCTGTCACTCGAGTATCTGACGTCATGATGAAAATATGGCACATGGTAACTGAACTCGCTGCTAAATGATGTAGCTCCGTCACGAAAGGAGTAAATATCCAACTGTAAATTTCTGAATTGTATGTTCTAGGTGAATTTACAATTTAATAAACATTATTTTGAATATTTTGAAACATATTTAGCAACAGCTCCCAATAAAATATGTTTCAAAATATTCAACAGATGACCTGTACAGTTACCTTAAAATTGAGATTCTTTGAATCCAGGGTTCAAAGTCTTAAATGTAGTCAAACACGCGTACACAGTGGGTGGAGATTAGCTATAGATTGCTTCATCTATTGCTAGTTGTCGCTATTATGCTGAATATTTTGAAACCAATACGATTGGATGAAGTTACTGCCTACGGCTATGATAATTTAGCTTTTGCGGGTAAAGTATACTTGATCTTGCAACCGCTCGTCTTAATCCTTTCAACGCCAAGCCATTCAAGACCGGCCTCTTGAGGAATGTTCATTTGCAGGTCAAGAGATTCTTTTGAAAATTTACCATTGAAATGAGTGGCTCGTTAACCGAGCAAGTCACTCCAGTGGTAAATTTACAAACAGTCTTCTCTTGGACTGCGGATGGACATAAGTAAATATTTCGATTTTCTTGACTAAATAGAGCCATTAAAGGATTAAAGAGCCTTCATCGAGTGGCTCCAAAACAGGGATGTCCGTTATAGGCAGAGTTGACATTTCCAGTTTTAGCTATCCCTGTCCATCTCTAGCTAAGCTCCAGCCACACCGTGCTAGTGTTGGACTCGATCGATCTCTGAACACCCTGACTATCAATTTCCAAAAAACTACACAGGTAAGCTGTTGAATATTTTGAAACTAATTTGACTGGGTGCTGTTGCTGCAACAGCGCCCAGTCACATTGGTTTCAAAGTATTCAACAGCATGTTTATTAAATAGTAAAGACAATTCTCACAACCACGCTTTAGCCCGTCAGCACGTATGCGTTCGTGGCGCACTTAATTACGCCATTCGTGACGTCATTGGTTATGATGTCATTCTACACGTGACGTAGTTGATTATGGCGCCATATGATGGATGGATAAACTGGAAACGTCCATTGATTCTGTTCTGTCCTCACACACGTGTTGAGAATGTCTTTATATTGGGTGTACGTATAGTTTGTTATTGCTTGTAAGGTTGGCTTTGGTTTTTTTAATTTGTCACGAAAGGAATTCCACATTTCTACACCTAATTAAGTGATGGATGGTTATTTGTATAATTCTCTGTGCTTGATCTAGCTATTGATAAGTTGTTATTAATGCCTTTTAGAGGCAGATATAGGCTCCATGTGTGTTAGCCTATTAGTAAATTCGTGTGTTGACACAAGCAACTCAAGCAAAGTCTCAAAATTCAAGATATAGGCCAAGGTGTCCACCATTCAATATATTATCATGTCGATGCTTTGAAGAATACCATACATCCCATGCTGTCCTTTTTCCTAACCCAGCACCCATATACCCCATGACATACTGACAGATCGATGAACTGAGAGACAGACAGACAGACAGACAGGCAGGCAGACAAATGGGCAGGTTGACTTATACTAGCTATGAGTCACAACTAAAATAATGTGGCATGTTGTGAAAAGGATGTGCACTCTTTGAAAAGAGCAGGAAATCCTAATGTATGTGTTTCACTGTGTGGCGGCCATCTTGGATTTTAAAACAGTTGCTATTCATGTTACTGCCATTTATTGTAATCCAGCAGTATTGTATTGGTAATAAATGAAATCTGTGACCGTTAAAACGTATGCCTAGATACAAAAATTCCACTGCCATGATAATCAGAAGTGAAAATACTATTTTTGCATATTTTCATAGCTGGTATCTTAAATTTCACAGTTTAAGCGGGAATCAGTTGTCAAATCAAATGCTGACCTATTTTTTTAGAATCAACCTATCAATAAACGCTTATAGGCAAACTTTCATGCTTTCTTCAAAGAGTGCACATCTTTCTCACCTATCTGCCCTCCTACATGCTGATAACTTGAAGAAATAACTTGATAACTTTTACATAAATACTCACAGATTAACTCCTATAAATGACTGAATCAATATTGGTACTCTAACAGCTATAACAAATTCGTACTAAAATAGCTCCTATTAGAATAGCGACTGATCTCAGGATCTTCATTTGGTCGATAGATAATCTAAGTACTATGTAAGTGTCTTATACAGAATTAAGCAAGTGCAATAACCTTGCATTTGATTGGCTACACCTAAATATGAAACAATCAAATCATATTCTGAAACATTCCCATGGCGCAATATTTAACAGATTAATCCTGTAAAATCCGGATTAAGATGACAAATATTCGAGCAGTTAACAATAACATTCGTCTTTTGATCTGTTCCTCAAACTCGCATTCCATGCATGCTTAAGCATTCCAAACTTGATTGTCAGCTCCATGACAAAGATTCTCCTATGCCTTTACATTGGACAAGCTTGGGGTTCACTGAGTTCTTATCTATCAAAGTGCATTATGGGTTGACCTCTGACCTGGCACGTGCATGATGCCTCATTTCTGGAAAAGCCAAGAGTGTGCGTACGTCGTGATTCATAATCACATGCTTCTTTTACCAAGGTCACAGAGAACTGGAAATTTAACCACATAGATGTGCTTGGGATAAATGCTGGCTCCATTGTCTTAATATAGTGTCTTAAGGGATATCTTACAAGGTAGTGGCGTACCAAATGCCAGCAAGTTTTTCTTAATACAAGCCTGCATCAAATCCGTCAATACTGTGTAAGATTTTATATCCAATCCTGTGGAATACACAGGGATCTTATTATAGAGTCGAAAACTAGTCAGTTAAAATACGCAAGTCCAAAGTACGCTGCGCTATATATTACATGTATCTAATAATGTCGCTTGGCGAACACACAGGATTCTAGGCATACTATGCTATTTAAAATCAAGCATGATTCTAACATCGTGTTACGGATAATAATATGTGTACATTCGTTGTTGTTTGCTATTTAATTTAGCAACAACATCAGGAGACAAGTACCTGGCATGGCACCAGCAACTTATACTCGAAGTAAATGAAAGGTCATTAATAGGTGTTAATATCAATAATAGTATGGATACAATGCTGTCGAGAATAGCTAATCCTCGAGTGGGTCCATCCTAATCATGTCCTATATTTATAATATGTTAGTCAGTCATGTATTGTCACACGCATATCGTGATAAAACTCTTACCTTGACAGTCACAATATGTGTCTTAGTGATCGACGAAACCCGTTTGGGGAACCTGCAACCCCTTTCCTGACCATTAACACGCCGCCATTTGTGTAGCCGATGAGGAATGTTTTACTCAGATAAGCCCGATCATTATGCAACTCCTTGACTAGGCTGGGCGTCAGCGCAGAACTGTCAAGCTTTGTGTGCAATATATCAGATAAGTGGCCCTCCTGTATCATTTGGAGGCTCCAGGGCTTCTTTTGTCTAGGGATAATGCCACATTTCCGTGCTCCAGCACATCCTTAATATGCATGACTGAATCTGCAACAGAGTGTTGCCTTAGAACAAACCGCATCTGTAGACGAGGTCACAATATGTACAGAGAAGGACTACTGTACTAGCCATCACGTTGGTGAATTATGATGTGGAAACGCAGCTATCAAAAATATTTTGGTGAGAATGGTGAAGACATTTGGAGGAAAGACACGTGGTCATGATGTCACAGACAGTACGCTTATAACTACGTCGCTGGGTTCCCTTGGTTCCTATCCGCGGTACACTGAAGTGGTTCCCACGTGTGAGCAAAGACTGAGAGTTCAGAAGTGTGCATCCAGCAATATCACGTTCTATGATAGCACCCTAACCACTACTGTGGAAGAAACCTTCCTGGCTAACGGCAACTACAAGACTAGCCTGATACAGACACTATCTGCCATACTTGACAAATAGGTTGTGGCTGACACTGATTTTCTCAACAGTGGTAGGCATAGCAGAGTCTGAACGCTAATCTAATCGTTATTGTTGAAACATACACCGACTTATTAGCCATACTATTGGCTTGTGCAACTAGTACTGCAGACATATATAATCAAAAGCCCATAATACTGAGCTTCTGATATATGGTATGATAGAGCAGTCACACAGATATTGAAAACATGTGTGGTATAATTGTACATGCTATTGGCGATTGCCTTGCCTCCGCCTGTCATTGGTGCTATGAAATTGGTCTATATATTATTCTTTGATGTTAACTTAGATTTCTGCGACATCTAGATATGGTTATTCAGTATTCATATCAGGCAGAACAAAGCTGTATTTCATAGGTAACTTATGCATTGTCAGACATATCAGGTGCGTGTCGTAGCCTGGAAAATATCATTGTATCATAGTCTGATATCTTATTATTATATTATATTGTCGACTCCTCGAGGCTGCATTCACGCTTGCCACTTACAGTTAGCTCACATGTGGAGTGGTAAGATGTAGATGATGCTGTAGGAGATGGTTCCTAATCGTGCAAATATTTCCGAAGTACCTCCCTTGACCATAGGATTATGGGACCGCAAGTTAAATGGATAAAATGGCAGAGTTGCAATGATCCGAGTCAGACTCGAGTCAAAATTTTCAGTGACTCGACTCGACTCGACTCGACTCGAGTCACTTTGGCAAACTGATTCGACTCGACTCGAGTCTTGGCACTAAATGACTCTACTCGACTCGGTTCGAGTCAAAACCTCTAAAGACTCGTGTCGTCAAAATTGCTGGTATGATGTAATATTGTGTGGTACGTATTCCACTCTCGGTGTGTACAACATGCTATCGGGCATGCTGAAACTGTTGTTCAAATTTCTTCAACTTATTATATAGCTATATCATTCATTTTAAATATAAGTATGGCAGTATGCGGAACTTCTGTAACTGCAATTCAAGAAACTATATATTGTCGAAATGTTATTGTCGAAAAAAACATATAGTAATAGAACTTCCATAAAATGAAGAATGTTATTCAAAATATGCTTAGAGACTGGTTAATTTATTGGAAAAATCTCTGAAATGGCTTCGCAGAGTCTAATTTTCACAAACCCCTGAATGAAGGCCCCGCCCCAAAGGGATGTTTTGCTCACAGAGGGAGTGTGTGGCTTTAGCCCATTTCGATGACAAAATCCTCAATAAGTTAATGTCTTACCATATGAAAATATTATGTTTAATATTTTGAAATTAAGTTATCTGGAAGCCATCCACTAGCCTTCCAGTCATATTAATGTTAAAATGTAACGGCTTTTTCTGTATTGTTGCCATGAAATTTAAATACTGGGAATTAATCGATGAAATGGTTAACCCACTACCAGACCCTACCAAAAGGGCACAACTGAACCATACACCCTCCCTGCCACGGCAAAATAGTAGTGAACTGACAATTACTTTAATTGGTAATAACTGCACCGTTTTTGCAAAACGTGCCCATAATAGTTTCAATGCATTTTGGGCCCACAAAATTGAAAATTGTGGTTGTTCAGTGGTAGTCTGTGAATGCATGTACAGTATTTATCCTAAACCCCCCATCCCACCCCGCCAAATTATACAGCCCCACGTACATCCATGTTTGCCAACGCCAGCCACAGCAAGAACAAATTAGAGCTACAATGTTCAAAATGAAGGTCAGTCAGCCATCTCTAAAATCCCAGCTGAGCCCCAGGGCTTTTTTATCATGGCAGTGGATGTTGATCTCGAGTCGTAGACAGCAACACCTTTCAGCTGCACAATTCTCAAAACCAACGTCAGCATCCTTGTTACTTTCAAGCTTAGTTTTGCTCAAGTATAACTATTCTACTGCTGACTAACAGTTTTTGTCTCGTCCATGTACTATGTTGTAAGACCAGGTGATAGGAATCACTTTTCCCGATGGCCGAAACATCGACAAAATGTTAAACTTTGAGTATACTATTTATCAAATCTTACTAATAATGAGGAGTACAGGCGAGATTTAATTCCTCAGAACATTTATTTTTTGTAGCTCAGATTTTTCAATTTAGTTTATATTCAAACATCTTTTTCGCCGGACAGTAAATACATTGCTGAAAGAAAATACAAGCGCACTATAAGTCACCTTTCCAGAATATCCATCTATCAATCTGACGTCATATGACATCATAATCAGCTAAGCGGCTTTAACTCTTAATAGTCCAACACGTTGTACGAATTGTATGACGCTACTATTTAACAAAAATTCTGTTGAATATTTTGAAACTAATTTGACTGGACGTTGTTGCTGCCATAGGCAGCAACGGCGCCCAGTCAAATTAATTTCAAAATATTCAACAGCTTACCTGCATAGTTTTCTGGGAATTGATAGTCAGAGAGTTTAGAGATCTATCAATATCAACACGAGCGAGGTGTGGGTGGAGCTTAGCTAGACGTGGGCGTGGCTTAGCAAAAACTGGAAAGGGACATTAAGAACGTGTTCTTACACACTCCATTTTATTTCTTGACAAAATTACCAGAAACATTACACTACGCTTATATATTGAACTAGTTTTCTAAAGTTTCTGTGCAAATGAGTGTCGTAAACTTCTTGTTATAACAACAGTGTTAATGTGTCAGGTCTGTCAAATCACAATTAAATAAAGAAAATTTAAGCAAGACAGAGGTTTAAGACACATCTGTTACAGAAAATTCAAACATAGCAGATTTGCCACGTCCATGATTTAAGAGTTATGTTCCTATGTTTTCTATATAGTTATCTGCTTGTATTACGATCAACCCTAACGTGAAGAGATCACATCATTTGATCCCGTGCAATGCAGTAAGGAGATGTAACCCCATTCGTATATTGTCATATAAATATACATATACATATAAACATATCGACAAAGCATGAAACTAAAGGAAATGACGACCCACTTCGTGGCGGCGGACCATGGAGGAAAAGAATAATCCTGGGCTCACAGCTGTGCGGTACTGCTGACATTGTTGCACGCTGCGTCATGATGAGCGTAGCTTTCCAGCCCTTCTGAAAGCAATGGATTCGTAGATCAAAGATGCCCTTGACAAAAAGACTGCGTTTATACAAATCAACACGTGCATCCTTGTTGCTAACTCTAACAGCTGCGCAGTTCCAAAGGCAGCTCTAGTCAAACTTGATGCCCGCCACCACAGACACCTCTGCACCATAGCTGCACACCGATGGCCTGGCAGCATAATTTCCAACGATGTGCTATGCAAAATGTGTAATACATCACTTCTGTCCGTAAATGTCGCTCAGCAAAGTTTTGGCAGTGTGCTATGGATTGCAAGACGACACACCAGGGTAGAGAGCCTTGGAGTTCACCATACAGGGAGCCAACAAATATTAAGTCAGGACGTCAATTCATAAAAATGTTAAGAGTACTGCGAGGTGGCCTCAAGAAAGCAGGACTCGGTACACTCGGATCAAGAATTGGCCTGAGGAAGCTAAAGATTTTGGCTGGGGACAAGACACACTGGTCAAGAGCGAAGAATGACTGATTGCAACTGCAGGATGGTTCTACTACCACAGCCGCAGAATACAGTAATCATACATATGGTCATAAATTTTGCTATCATTTGACTCGGTGAGAATCTGTTTTAGGTGGTTTCCCTGCATATTTGACTACCTGAAGATGACTTGCTAAATGGCTCGTCTTGGCTCAAGCATTCGGTATGACTCGAATCGACTCGACTCGATCTTAACATGTAAATGACTGGACTCGACTCGAGTCACTGGTAAAATGGCTCGACTAGACTCCAGTCATTGCTATAAATTACTCAACTCGACTCGAGTCACAACATTTTGTATTATAGACTTCTGGTAATGTGTATTTCTTGACGCCACAGTTATGCGTTACACACTAAGATAAGATATACGGGTCTTTATCGTTTAACATGGTGGCCATTTTCAATTTCAAGATGGCGTCCAATACCCCGTCCCTAATGATGGGTACATTATCTAATAAGAATCTCCATCTATTAAAGTTATATCTGTAAAATTTCACATATTTGTCAATAAATGCACTTATCCGTTGTTGTCCTACTTTTAATAACCTATCAATCTTTCTCGTATCCGTTGTTTTGTTGTTAATAACCTTTGATGAGCCAGCTTTCAAATAGCAGTGAATAAGCGCCATATATAGCAATGCCAAATGTTATTAACCCTTTAATGGCCAAATTTGACCACATTTGGTCAAGAAAATAAATATATGTTCTCATCGAGTGCCCATTTGCCGGACAAGACTATGTTTTGAATATTTACCACTAGAATTGGCTGGCTCAGTTACCGAGCCAGTCATTTCAGTGGGAAATTGTCGAAAATAGTCTTCTCTGGGCCTGCAAATGGACATTCTTCCAGCCGAATGCAGAGAACGGGTGTGGCCGGCCTCGTCTTCAACGGGTTAAATTATTCCACGCCCTTCCTGTTCATTGCGTCTGTTGTCTCCTACAATCAATTTGTATTTTACATAAATGTAATTCCAGGCCAATTTCTCAAGCCTCTACTTAAAGGCGTATATGGATGATCTCAAAAATGTGTTGTGGCGTCCGTTTGCTTCTTTGTCAATTAACTTCCGTGCGTGCGTGCGTGCGTGCGTGCGTGTGTGTGTGTGTGTGTGTGTGTGTGTGTGTGTGTGTGTGTACGCGGGTGTGTGAGTGTGTGTGTGTGTGTGAGAGAGAGAGAGTGCGTGCGTGTGCGTGAATGTGTACTTGAAGGTATAACGTTGGTGCGAATGTGAAGTCTGACTGAATGAGAAGCAGAATTTTGATAGCATATTTTAACGACATTTCAAATAATTATGTAGTAACAATTGTCTATACATTCAATATTTGATCGTCATAACAGTTATTTGGTCATCGTATTTATTTGATGACCTTCCTTTTTTAATATTCTGATTGACTATCAGTTTTTATCATATTATCCAAAAGAATAAATCACAAATGTTTATTTCCAGCTTTGCCCTAATTGTTGTTCTTTTCGTCATTGGAAACCCCGAGAACCCGTGAGGGACAACGTATATATATATATACGCACGCAGGCATATATATGCAGTTCCGGCACCACATTTGTCTGCGTATATTCAAACGTTTTGTGACGTTATGACAATCAAAGTGGGAGACATTGCGTCATCTGAGATAGTGGCATATTTTCTTGTACATGGAATTGCCATTCTATATTTAATCAGAAAATTATGCTTATATGATAAACAGAATGCCAACTCCTTCCTATGTAATATCAGAACTTCGTTTAGTAAAGATCATTTTTATTAGCGACGTAAGCTCGTTCAAAATAATATTTACTAAGGATGGATGATAACATTGATATTGCATGTAAACTCGCTTAAGATCCTCTATTTAATCCTTACTATTCTGTTGGCAAAATTTTTAATTTTCCAATTAAACTAAAGGATGAACTGGTGTTTATTTTTCAACAAATTTGGTGGAAGATGTAGATGTCCTAGACAGCAACATCGTCCACCAAATATGTTTAAAATGTACACCAGTTTCTTTGCTATTGACACAGGAAAGGATAGAGCATTGACATCAAATTAACAAGGGTTGATATAATGCATAACACTTTCACCCGTACAGAGCAGAAATGATGATAAATGCTTCATGGTGTAAGGAGTATTCTATTGACTATTTTGAAACTAATTTAACTCTCAGCCGAATTACTTTCAATATATTCAACCGCTTTCATATTATAATTGACCTAAAATTGAGATGTTGGAATTTTAAGTGTTTACGCATTATCATAGTCAGTCTATCTGATAAGTACTGTTTCCGAAATTACAAAAGGATTACATTCAATATGGGGTTGGTGAGTTATTTAGATAAGCAACTATGAATCCTTTCATACCGAAACCAACCCAACCCGTCCTCTACTGTGCTCTTGAGGAATGTCCACGAGAAGTCTATTTTTTAGAATTTGCCATTGAAATGACTGGCTCGATAACAGAGCCAGTCATTCCAGTGGTACATTTTCAAAAATAGCCTCTAGGCCTGCAAATGGACATTTACCAATCGAAATCTCTTAATTTTCTTGATAAAATTTAGACATTAAAGGGTTAAACCGACAAGTATCTAGCCATCCTGCTCTATATTAGCACGCTCAACCTGTTTTGAGAGAACGCCGAAGCAGGCACTAAATGCGCGCATTACATACGCCTACTTACATAACATAGGTGAGTTGCTAGAATAAATATTATTATGGTGGCTTTATTAGCCAAGTGGTCCAGAATATAGGTGGTCCATAGACTAGCCTTAATTGTATTATTCCTCCTCCTCCTCCTCCTCCTCCCCGCCCTCCTCCTCCTCCTCCTCCTCCTCCTCCTCCTCTTCTTCTTCTTCTTCCTCCTCCTCCTCCTCGTCCTCTCTAGACTAGCCTTAATTGTCTTCTTCCTCATCCTCCTCCTCCTCCTCCCCGCCCTCTCCTCCTGCTCCTCCTGCTCCTACTCTTCTTCCTCCTCCTCCTCCTCCTCCCCGTCTTCCTGCTCCTCCTCCTCTTCTTCTTCTTATTCTTCTTCCTCCTCCTCCTCCTCCTCCTCCTCCTCCTCCTCCTGCTCGTCCTCATCCTCCTCCTCCTGAGTTGTCACAATAAATATTATTATTATTATGTGGGCGACACGATGGTGGCTCTATTAGCCTAGTGTTCCACAATATAGGTGGTCCCTAGACTAGGCTTAATTCTCCTCCTCCTCTCCTCCACATCCTCCTATCCGCCTCTTCTAGCTCCTCCTCCTCCCCACCTCTTTCTCTTCCTCCTCCTCCTCTTCCCGACAATATGATATTTCAACAGTTTGTGTTGTTAGTTAATGCCAAGTCAAGTGTGTTTCTTAGCATGATTTTCTTAACTGGCCTAGAAAGTCTAACAAAATTTCTTGGGCATAAATGAATCTGTCATTTCTTTTCAATAATCATGTTGAACGAACTGATTTCTTCACGAAAAATGGGACAATGGAGTGAGAATGTTACTGAATCATCGTCGTCGTCCTCGTCGTCACCACCATCGTCATCACCATCGTCATCGTCATCATCATCATCATCCTCGTTGTTGTCGTCTTCTTCTTCCTCGTCGCCGTCCTCGTCGTCATCATTATCGCCATCGCCATCCCCACCACCACCACCACCACCACCACCACCACCACCAACACCACCATTTACGAGCCATTTGCTTACTATGTCTGGGGAAACTGTGTTGGCATTATATTATTTATAGTGGTCCTTTTTTAGTCAAAACCATAAAGTATCTCTTTCAAATATTTATGTCTACCGCTGGTGTCTCGATTACTATTATGGCTGTCATTGAATTCCGATGTGGTACTACTTTGCTAGAGAAAAAGTGCTTGCGATATTTATTGCTGCGAGTTATGTTGAGCTAGAATTTAT
Source organism: Chaetoderma sp. LZ-2023a (assembly GCA_034401795.1). Classification (NCBI taxonomy): domain Eukaryota; kingdom Metazoa; phylum Mollusca; class Caudofoveata; order Chaetodermatida; family Chaetodermatidae; genus Chaetoderma; species Chaetoderma sp. LZ-2023a. The sequence continues at coordinate 37,469,552 of CM067367.1, read as the reverse complement.
GGTGACTAGTCCGGGCGTGTGAGCGTGCGTGAGTATATGCATGCGTGCGTGCGCGCGCGTGGACAGCACAAAGAAGCTGTTTTTGTCATCATTATATATATATATCATTAAGGATTTTATATGTTTCAATTAAATCTCGTCGAAATCTTCTGTATTTCAATAACATCAAAATTAGGGTTTTGAGTCTTTCTGTGTAGCTGTTGATGACGTATGGTATTAACTGTGTTGCACGACGCTGGTCTCTCCCTATTAGCTGTGATTGTCTCACTAAAGACTTGACGAGCGGAGTAAATGTAGATTGGTACAGGTTCTTTTGATTATTCCTACTCTACCGTTCGCCGTAAATATGTGTGTATCAGAAGAAAGGTAATATGTCGATATGCGCTCCAAAATCTCTAGCTATGAGGTAAATAGTCACCGTATGTGAGAGGTACCCGCCATCATTACTCACACCGCTGAAGGCCGTGTATCACGGTTGGTGCCGTCTGTCTATGTGTCTGTTTGTTTGCCTGTCTGTTTATCCGAGCCAAAGCTCTGGAATCTTATGAGGTAGAAACGCTAAATCTGGCACATACATTCATGTCATGAGTGGCTAGGAGAATTTTTAGTTTGGGGTCAAAAGGTAAAAAAATCGAGGCCACGAATGGCGTACACATTTTCGTCAATAACTCTGCAATGCAAGAAGGTAGAATTGCCAAATCGGTAAGATACATTCATATTGTGGTTAGCTAGAAGTAAAATTTTGTTTCAGGTTAAAAGTTCAAATATCTAGGTAACGGGCTCACTAAGTGCATCCCGAAATACACATTTAGTCATAGATCTGGAGCGCAAGTAGGTAGAATCACAAAATTTGAGAAATCCATACATATCATAGGTGGCTATCAAATAGCTAGGTCACGGGTCACAAAGTGCATACTGGAATACACATTTTGGACATAACTCTGGAATGCAAGAAGGCAGAATCACCAGATTTATCACACGCCTTCTTCATATTACGACGGGTTATAAGTGCTTGGAGTTTGAGGTAAACGGCTCAACTAGCTAGTTCAGACCGGAGTACACAAAAGGTGTGAGTAAGCATCGCCCTCGAGCGCATTCTATTTGACTATTGTATTCGTTACTACCAAAATGCAAGACCTGGTTTTTATTTGCATCTGAAGGCTAATCGCCATGTCTGAGACCACTGGTTTCTAGATTTTCTTGAATATCATTGATTGATGGATTGTCATACATGTTTGTGTCATCTGCATATATTTTAGAGTAATCCGCCAGACAAACTGTGGTTTTTGGTCCAACTTTGCACTAGAGTACCCACAATTGCTATTTATGGACGCTCCCTAACAGGAATTCGTATGATGCGAATCTGGCACCACTGAGTATTTTGAAGAAATGTCCCGTTTCCATGGCAACCATTGCGAAACCTAAACATACAAAAAGTCAAATATCTCAAGATGCCATTTTCACAATCTTTCTAAACATGTTTTAGAGCATGACCTTTCGATGAGGTGTTTCAAGGTCAATGTCATTCGGAACATACATGGCTGACCTAAAAGTGGATTTACTATTAAATACATTGCAATAAAATCTCCATTATTGAAGCTGCATATGCATGGTTAGTGTACGTTCATGCTGTCGCCTTGTTCCCTTATGGCTGGCTTCAAGAGGATTGTTCTTGATGCTGTACTCCATATACATTGACAAAAATCAAGTAGATACCAGATTCTTTCACCTTCCTTACTACCTAAGTTACTGTATTGTCTACATAATCCTAGACTTCCATTTGGTGGTCGAGGAATAGATGGATCATGAATGATACTGCCACATGCCTCGTTGAAATATCTACTTGCGGCGGCCACTTCGACGTTGTCATTGTCTTAGTCACACTGATGCCACATGAACTGTCAACCATTGCCATTGGATCCGGTTATAAATCATGCTTAGCTATCATGTCATCTAGTTGAACCTTCCTTCACGGGGTTTTCATACTGATGTATTACTTCATCAACTGCATTGTCTCGACTTTCTTGCAGATCGGAGTATTGAATCCATTCGACAAAGAGAGCGCATATGCATTGATAATACTCGCACAAATTCGCAGAGCTTGTCAACATTGTCCTTATCTGGTGGGATTCTACAATTCAATTTTTTGGGGATACCCTCTGCATCACGATGTGCCCACGTCCAGTGGATTGGTTGGCTCGTCAAACCCGTGCCTGTGTTTTTCTGTGCCTTTTGCATCTGATAGCATCCGTAACTTAATTTCCTCTTAAGTGAAGAGGTTTTGTCAACGTTTCATGCTGGGTCATATCTCGGATATCATTATGCATGTGGCCATAAATGTGCATACACAAAGCCAGGTTTTCGTCTGATTGAGTTTGAATGTGATGGCAAGAAGACCACGTAGACATTTTCTATAGTCCAAAAAGGTAGTTTCAATCATCATATCTATTCATATCCCATTCCACATCTTAGCCAGATGACGTGTCACGTGTTTGCCCTCAACAAATTGCCAACATATTTCGTCAGATCTTGCTTCAGATGATCGATTGTAGTATACACTGTAGCGACCCTGACCTTTCTAACCTAGCCAAGGGATGCTTCAGATGGAAAACATCAGATTTGAACTGTGACGTATGTGTGAGATAGTGTGAGGTTGAACATTCAGAGCGAAACCCCGAAACGGCAATAATCTGTACTTTCCAACTTGATTAGCAATTAATTAAATAAAATTAATTTCAACGAGGTCAGAAATACAGTCTCTTTAAGCTGATGCGGCACTGAGCGTGAATATTAATCTTAAGTTGAAACGGCAATTAATCACACAGGTACTGACGTTCTGGTGTGTGCATGGTTTGTGCAAAGAAACGGCAATGATTAGTAATTAGCCGGCCTTCAAGTTAATCTTAAGCCGAGACAGCAATTAACTTCGTAAAGGTCAACTGAAATGATTGAAATATGGTGGTAAATTTTAAGCTGAAACGGCAATTAAACCACAATATTGTGCCTTAATTATGACGTGAATATGCGTGCATGTAGCTTAAAATGTGGGTCCCAGTTGGCTATCGCCTCGTTGTCTTCCATACGATAGCCTCTGACTGTCCTCCAATACCAGGTTCAGACACTAATATTCTAGGATTGAGGGTAAAGGGATACTTGCCAGCAGCTCTTGGTGCCACTGAGCAAGAAATTGACAAGATGGAATTAAAACGACTGCTGTTTATTTACAATAAAACGGGTTAAACAGCGACCAGAAACATGACTGGATTGTGTAGTAAAAATACTATTGTTTGTTTACATGACTGTGACGTCATTTGACAGGGGAAATCTCCCACGGACCGGGGATGTCTAAATTCTATTAATCTGGCTCATGAGAAATGGAAATTCACAATATGTTAATCAGGCATGTATTGTCACACGCATATCGTGTCTTATATCATCGATGAACCCCGCTTGGGGAACCTGCAATACCTTTCCTGATCATGAACAGGCCGCCATTGACGTAGCCAACGAGGAGCCCATTACTCACATAAGCCAGACTAGGCTGAGCGTCAGCGCAGAACTCTGCAATCTCTGCGTGCAGTATATCAGACAAGTGCACGCTCCTCCCCCCCCCCAACCCCCGTCTCATTTAGAGGCATTTCTTTTGTCTAGGGATAATGCCACATTTCCGTGCTCCAGCATATCCTTAACATGCATGACTGAATTTAAAATAGATTGTCGCCTTAGAACAAACCGCATTGTCTGTCATGAATGGAGGGGCAGGTGCTCACATCCGGTTTCCATGTGGAGATATAACAGACTCATGCTTGCCAACAGGGAAGCACTGTAGTAATTACACTGCAGAAATCCAGGCATTGATCTTAGCTAGCCAAAAGCTGATACAATGAAATACCAGAAATGAAAATATTGTCTTGCTGACAATCTCCCTCTCAGCGCTCCAGGCGCTGGAGAGTGGAAAGGAACGTACAGATTTAATTCATAGAAATTTTACGCAACTGCCTAAGGAGAACAATGTCAACTTACAGTGGATCCCCTCGCATTGTGGCATATCAGGAAATGACAAAGGTGATCAACTGGCTAAGAAAGGGTCAAATAAAGAATAATTCAACCGCGAGGTTGACTTTGAAGAACTGAAGCATATCATTAAAGCCACAAGAACCACCAGCAGGCAGCATAATGCTGCAATACACAGCCTCAGTAGGGAGGATCAGACATGTATCTTCAGATTGAGGACTGGTCACAATCGTCTCAATGCACATCTTCACCGTCTCAAGATTACCGAGTCTGCACTTTGTGAGTGTCAGCAGGCAGAAGAAACAGCATAACATCTCTTGCAGCACTGCCAGCGATATGAACAGGTTAGGAGAAGCTTCTGGCCTATTGAAGTATCTTTTGAAGAGAAGATCAGAGGAGACAGAGATAGTTTGATGACCACTTCAGCTTTCATGCACCAAATAGGGAAAACAGTCTAAGATTACTGTCATGAGAAAGATGAATGCAAGAACAAAAAGAAGAAACCACATTGTTAGTCGAGTTCACAATATTTACAGAGGACTACCGTCCTATCGGTCACGTTGATGAATTATGATGTGGACACTTTTCGGACACAGCTATCGAACAGATTTTGATGAGGATGCTGACGACATCTGGAGGAAAGAGACGTGATCGTGATGTCACAGACAGTACGCTTATAACTTGGGCGTATGCCCCACGTCGCTGGGTTCCTATCTGATGTGCACTAAAGTGGTTCACACATGTGAGCAGAGTCTGAGAGGTCAGAAGTGTACATCCAGCAATAAATGTTCTATTATACCACCCTAACTACCACTGTGAAAGCAAATTTCCTGGCTAGCAGTAACAACCAGATTAGCCTGATACGGTTGCTACTTGCCATACTTGACAAGTAGGTTGTGGCTGACACTGATTTTCTCAGCAGCGGTAGGCATAGCAATCGTTACTGTTGAAACATACACCGACGTATTAGCCATACTAGTGGCATGCGCAACTACTTCTGCAGAGTGTAGACGTGTATGATCAGAAGGCCATAATATTGACCTTCTGGTATATGTTATGATACAGCATTCCCACAAATTGTGAAAACATGTGTGGTATAATTTCGCATGCTATTGACGATTGCCTTGCCTCACTCTGCCATTGGTGCTATGAAATTGGCCTGTATATATTATTCTTTAATGTTATCTCAGATTTCTGCTACATCTAGATATGGTTATTCATATCAGACAACAAAACTGTATTTAATAAGTAACTTAGGCACTGTTAAACATATCAGGTGCGAGTCGTAGCTTGGAAAATGTCATTGTATCATAATCTGTTATCTTATTATTATAGTATATTGTCCACTACTAGAGGCTGCGTTCACGCTTGCCACTCACAGCTATGTGGCGTTGTAAGAAGTAAAGGATGTTGTAGGAGATGGTTCCTGATCGCGCAAACATTTACGGAATTGCCTCCCTTGACCATAGGATTACGGGACCGCAAGATAAATGGATAAAATGACAGTCGACTTGAGTCACTTTGACGAATTGACTCGACTCGACTCGAGTCTTGGCATCGCAGTCTAATTTTAAAAAATCCCTGAATGAATAAGTTAAAGTCTTACCATAGGAAAATATTATGGTGAAATTTTGAAATTAATCTATCTAGAAGACATCCACTAGCCTTCCAATAATATTAATGTCAAAATATAACAGCTTTTTCTATATGGGTGTCATGAAATTGAAATACGGGAAATGCATCGATGAAAGGGTTAAACCAGTATCAGACCATCCCAAAAAGGCAAAACTGAAGCATACTCCCTCCCTGCCACGGCAAAACTGAAGCGTAATCCCTACCTGTCACAGCAAAACTGAAGCATACTCCCTCCCTGCCACAGCAAAACTGAATCATACTCCCTCCCTGCCACGGCAAAACTGAAGCATACTCCCTCCCTGCCACGGCAAAACTGAAGCATACTCCCTCCCTGCCACGGCAAAACTCAAGCGTAATCCCTACCTGCCACAGCAAAACTCAAGCGTAATCCCTACCTGCCACAGCAAAACTGAAGCATACTCCCTCCCTGCCACGGCAAAACTGAAGCATACTCCCTCCCTGCCACGGCAAAACTGAAGCATACTCCCTCCCTGCCACGGCAAAACTCAAGCGTAATCCCTAACTGCCACAGCAAAACTGAAGCGTAATCCCTACCTGCCACGGCAAAACTGAAGCATACTCCCTCCCTGCCACGGCAAAACTCAAGCGTAATCCCTACCTGCCACAGCAAAACTGAAGCGTAATCCCTACCTGCCAAGGCAAAACTGAAGCGTAATCCCTACCTGCCACAGCAAAACTGAAGCATACTCCCTCCCTGCCACGGCAAAACTGAAGCGTAATCCCTACCTGCCACAGCAAAACTGAAGCATACTCCCTACCTGCCACAGCAAAACTGAAGCATACTCCCTACTTGCCACGGTAAAACTGAAGTGTACTCCCTCCCTGCCACGGCAAAACTGAAGCGTAATCCCTACCTGCCACGGCAAAACTGAAGCGTAATCCCTACCTGCCACGGCAAAACTGAAGCGTAATCCCTACCTGCCACAGCAAAACTGAAGCATACTCCCTCCCTGCCACGGCAAAACTGAAGCGTAATCCCTACCTGCCACAGCAAAACTGAAGCATACTCCATACCTGCCACAGCAAAACTGAAGCATACTCCCTACCAGCCACGGTAAAACTGAAGTGTACTCCCTCCCTGCCACGGCAAAACTGAAGCACACTCCCTCCCTGTCACGGCAAAACTGAAGCATACTCCCTCCCTGTCACGGCAAAACTGAAGCATACTCCCTCCGTGCCACGGCAAAACTGAAGCATAATCCCTACCTGCCACAGCAAAATTGAAGCATACTCCCTACCTGCCACAGCAAAACTGAAGCATACTCCCTACCTGCCACGGTAAAACTGAAGTGTACTCCCTCCCTGCCACGGCAAAACTGAAGCATACTCCCTCCCTGTCACGGCAAAACTGAAGCATACTCCCTCCCTGCCACGGCAAAACTGAAGCGTAATCCCTACCTGCCACAGCAAAACTGAAGCATACTCCCTACCTGCCACAGCAACACTGAAGCATACTCCCTACCTGCCACGGTAAAACTGAAGTGTACTCCCTCCCTGCCAAGGCAAAGCTGAAGCGTACTCCCTCCCTGCCACGGAAAAACTGAAGCGTAATCCCTACCTGCCACGGCAAAACTGAAGCGTAATCCCTACCTGCCACGGCAAAACTGAAGCGTAATCCCTACCTGCCACAGCAAAACTGAAGCATACTCCCTACCTGCCACGGTAAAACTGAAGTGTACTCCTTCCCTGCCACGGCAAAACTGAAGCATACTCCCTCCCTGTCACGGCAAAACTGAAGCATACTCCCTCCCTGCCACGGCAAATCTGAAGCGTAATCTCTACTTGCCACAGCAAAACTGAAGCATACTCCCTACCTGCCACAGCAAAACTGAAGCACACTCCCTACCTGCCACGGTAAAACTGAAGTGTACTCCCTCCCTGCCACGGCAAAACTGAATCATACTCCCTCCCTGTCACGGCAAAACTGAAGCATACTCCTTCCCTGCCAAGGCAAAAGTGAAGCGTACTCCCTCCCTGCCACGGTAAAACTGAAGCGTACTCCCTCCCTGCCACGGAAAAAATGAAAGCGTACTCCCTACCTGCCAAGGCAAAACTGAAGCATACTCCCTCCCTGCCACGGCAAAACTGAAGCGTACTCCCTCCCTGCCAAGGCAAAACTGAAGCGTACTCCCTCCCTGCTAAACGTGCCCATACTAGTTTCAATGCATTTTAGGTCCACACAAATGAAAATTGTGGTTTTTCAGTGGTCGTCTGTGAATTCATGTACCGTATTTGTCATAACCCCCACTCCACACCGACAAATTATACTGCCCCACGCACCTCATGTTTGCCAGCGCCAGCCACAGCAAGAACAAAGTAGTATTACAATGTTCAAAATGAATGACAGTCAGCCATCTCCAATATCCAAGCTGAGCTCAAGTGTTGTTTTACTATGGCAGTGGATGTTGATCCCGAGTCGTAGACAGCAACACCTTTCAGCTGCACAATTCTCAAAATCAACGTCAGCATCCTTGTTACTTTCAAGCTTAGTTTTGCTCAAGTGTAACTATTCTACTGCTGACTAACAGCTTTTGTCTCGTCTATGTACTATGTTGTAAGACGAGGTGATATGAGTCACTTTTCCCGATGGCAGAAACATCGACAAAATGGTAAACTTTGTGTATACTATTTATCAAATCTTACTAATAATGAGGAGAACAGGCGAGATTTAATTCCTCAGAACATGTATTTTTTGGGTAATTGAGCTAATGGGTACTAGGTAGTAAGCAATGATCCATACTATCATTTAACAGTGCATGTGGCAATATTTCTAAAAAACATAAATTGAACAATATTATTATGTATTATGTTGTTAGGACGCGTGTGCGAGATTTCACTTAGCATAAGATTAAGATCTATCTCAGCTTTTTAATTTAGTTCATATTCAAACGTCGTTTTCGCCGGACAGTAAATACATTGCTGCAAGAAAAGACAAGAACACTATAATTAAGAACAGGTTATTACATGCTTACATGCTTTTATTGCTTGAGTAAATTACCAGAAATATTACATTGCTCTTATATATTAAACTAGTTTTCTAAATAATACGGAAAAATTAGTTACCTCTCCTGGATCTCGGAGAGGCAACTAATTTTTCCTTATTATAAATCATCCTGGGATCGGGACCAACTTTTTCGGAAATAGCTTTCTAAAGTGTCTATGCAAATGAATGTCGTAAACCTCATGTTGTAGGAACAGTGTTAATGGGTCGGGTCTGTGAAATCACAATTAAATATGTGGTTGGCAAAGAAAACTTAAGCAAGACAGAGGTTTAAGACACATTTGTTACATAAAATTCAAGCATTGCAGATTTGCACCCAATCCACGATTTAAGAGTTATGTTCCTATGTTTTCTATATAGTCATCTGCTCGTATTACGATCAACAGCCCCACCCCCACGCGAAGAGGCGATCACACCATTTGATCCTGTGCAATGCAATAAGGATATGACAATATGAATGGGGTTACATATCCTTACTGCATTGCACAGGATCAAATGGAGGAAAAGTATAATCCTAGGCTCACAGTTGTGCGGTACTGCTGGCATTGCTGCACCATGCGTCATGGGGCACATAGCTTTCCAGTCCTTCTGAAAGCAATGGATTCGTAGATCAAAGATGCCCTTAACAAAATCCTTGTTGTTGTATAACTGTAACGGCTGGGCAACTCCAAACTCGTCTTGGATCAAGCATTCGCTATGACTCGACTCGACTCGACTCGAGTCACTGTGGCAAAATGACTCGACTCGACTCTAGTCATTGCTATAAATGGCTCGACTCGACTCGAGTCACAAAATCTTGTAACTCGTTACAACTCGTTACAACACTGTAAAATGGCTGTCACCCCCTGAAAATAGTAATAGGTATGCCTAATATCAGACGTCCATATAATACTATTATATGTAGTATTATGGACTTCTGGTAATATGTATCTCTTGACCCCACAGTTATGCGTTGCAAACTAAGATGAGATGTACGGGTCTTTTTTTTCAATTTCAAAATGGCGTCCAAAACCTCGTCTCTAATGATGGGTACATAATCCAATATGAATCTCCATCTATTAAGACTTTATATCCGTAAGATTTTACAATTTTGTCAATAAGTACACTTATCCGTCGTCGTCGTCGTCGTCGTCGTCGTAGTCGTTGTTGTTGTTGTTGTTGTTGTTGTTGTTGTTGCTGTTGTTGTTGTTGTTGTTGTTGTTGTTGTTGTCGTCCTACTTTTAATACCCTATCAATCTTTCTCGTATGCGTTGTACTACTGCTAATACCCTTTGATGAGCCAGCTTTCTAATAACTGCGAATCACCAAATAGTACATAAGTGCCATATATAGCAATGCCAAATGTTATTAACCCTTTAATGGCCAAAATTGGTCAAGAAAATCTAAATTATTATTATTTCTTATTGAATGTCCATTTGCAGGCAAAGAGACTATTTTTTAAAGATTTACCACTGGAATGGCTGGCTCGGTTACCATTCCAGTGGTAAATTGTCAAAGAAAGTCATCTCTGGGCCTGCAAATGGATATTCATCAAGCCGAATGCAGAGAACTGTTTTGGCCGGCCTCGTCACGAAAGGGTTACATGGTTCCACGCCTTCCAGTTTATCGTGGCTGTTGTTTTCTACAATCAACTTGCTTTTGTATTTTACATAAATGTAAGTCCAGGCCAATTTATCAAGCCACTTCAAAAAATGTGACAGTGTTGTGGCGTCTGTTTGCTTCTTTGTCAATTAACGCGCGAGCGTGCGTGCGTGAGTGCGTGCGTGCGTGCGTGCGTGCGTGCGTGCGTGCGTGCGTGCGTGCGTGCGTGCGTGCGTCTGCGTGAGAGCGCGCGTGCGTGCGTTCGTGCATGTGTGTGCGTGGGCGTGACTGTCTGTTGGAATGTGTACGTGAAGATATAACGTTAGTGCGAATGTGAAAACTGACTGAGTGAGAGGCAGAATTTTGATCAAATATTTTAACGACATTTCAAATAATTGTGTAATGACAGTTGTCTACACATTCAATATTTGATCGTCACAACAGTTTTTTGGGCATCGTATTTATTTGATGATCTTCCTTTTATAATATTCTGATTAACTATCAGTTTTTATCATATTAAACAAAAGAATAGATCGCAAATGAGTATTTCCAACTTTGCTCTGGTTTTTGTTCTTTGCGTCATTGGCAACCCCGAGAACCCGTGCGTGACAACGTATATATAACGCATGCGGGACATGAAACGCTAATGGATTGATAGCATTTTAAATAATTGATATCATTATTCTTTGATGCCCTTATACTCACTGTTACGGAAGGTTTCACATCATCACATGCCTGCTTTGTGATCGCTATAATGCACGTGTTATGATATTGAAGCACAGAGTTGTTAATTATGCAAAATTGATTTATTAGGCCAAAATCGCATCGTTTTCTACTTACTAGTGGGTAAACTTAATTACTTTGACAATAATTTGGCTGAATGTCATTGCTGTCACATAGATAGCAAAAGCCGACGGAATCATCTTGATGATAATTACATAACAAAAATATGGTCCGGCATCTGTCCATAAGACATATGGATAACTATGGTCAAGTTCGGTTCGCTAACCATAGTTAACTACAGTTAACTAGACACCAACTGAACTTTAAATAGTTAGCTATAGCTGATCAACTAAAGTCAGCCGAGCACCCGAGCTTGGTTCCAAATGGTTAATATGAAAACGCATATAAAAGTAAATATTTCATTAAATAACGTAGGATTGATGAAATAATACTTTCTTATTGTATATGGCAATGTTCCCAAGCCTCTATTCCTTCGCATCTCATATGGACGCTTTTTGACGTCTTAATGGACAAAAATAACCCAATTTCGTAGGCCATCAAAAGAGACGACAGACAGGGTTAATCGAGACTGGTACCCGACTCCAAATTTTCTGCCATAATACTTCAATGGCAGTGATCTCAATTTTCAGGTATTCATCTGAATTTAGATATTTTGTTTCTTCATTCTGGTCTTTTTTCTTCTTCATTTCTTCATCCATGTCTTTAAACACTCAATGTTGATGAATGGTTGATTTAAAACATGATCATTTGGGTGTCCGTTGTAATGCTAGCCATATAACCCAAGAGCTTCCGGGCTTTAGATGTGCCCCAACCCGCACCTAGGGCATTGCTTCCTTCGGCATGCATTTCAGATATTCTTTCCCAGAGGCTACTTTGATCTCGGCAATGGGGCATTGGGTACCAACGAACTTACTATAGTTAACTAAAAAGTATTCGCTTCATGGGCATATCAACTGCGCATGTTCAGTAAAACAGCATACTGACTATGATTAGTGAACCGAACTTGACCTATACTGGTGGTGTGTTCATTATTGTGTCCATTGGGTATCAGATCCTCGTTTGGAATACGTCGGCCATCTCGCGATGAAATAGCGCAACCACTAGTTTATTTTGACAAACATTTGGACATATAAATGTGATTACTCAAAACCTGATGAAACGTATTTATGTTCAAAGGCTCGTCAAAATAAACTAAGTTAGTCTTAAACCGTACTACCTTTGAATCATATTTACTAACTAACCCGGATATATAACTTTCATTTTATATCTTCAAAGGCACCTGGACTGACATGGTTGCAGAGAAGAAAGACATACTACTTACTTACAAGAGTATAGTTAAGTTGTCCGTTACGTGTTTCGGTCATTAATGGCCATAGAATCTATACAATCTAACTATGCATCAGACAGGTACGCCAGCGTGTCGTTTGTCCATACACCTGTCTGAATCACATATAGCTGCAGACGTGTGGTATTGCTTTGACTAGCCCATTCTCAATGACAACCACGTGCCCAGCCAACAATGAGTGATAGTCGAGTGCCCAGTTCTTGCTCAGTGACGGGCGCAAGCACTGTCCATGCGCGTTCCACGTCCAATACTAGTCATAATACTAGTGTGGTAACATAGCGTAAAGTTCATGTCCTGTGACAGCAATGTGCCCAGTAAAGATTTAAAAAATAAAACTATGATAATGACGACGATAACGATAACAATGACGGCGACGATGATTCTACTTCGCAGTCAAAACACCGAATCCATACAAGAAATGCCTACCCCACTCTTAGTGCCGGGTGCAGTTTGCGCGTCACGCGAACATAGCGCCTTCAGCGCAGATGGCGCATGTTTTGTAACTACATAATATATAGGCAGTAGCGTATACTCTGAGTTATATACCCTATGAGCAAACCTGTGTCTGATTCGGGTAGTGATTTAGGGAGGAGATGCTTCACTCATGAAGGAAAACCATTATCTGGCATGAAGTCCGCTGCCACGTATTTTACGAAGGCTGCTTTAGTACCTTTCGCAATGCAACTTTGTTAACGGAGAGGTAAAAGGAAAAATGCCATTAAAAAGTATATATTTTCAACTACCCTTTGCTTATTGCATACGCTACCCATACTTTGCAATATTATTAAGACGGCGAATGACACCAGTTTTAGGGCAGAAGCCTGAATATTTGCCGAATCCTATTTCACTACCCGGTAGGCCCTATATATTTCACTGAGAAACAAGGTAGCGTCGACAGTTTAGCGTTTTAGCTAGTATAATAATATCTCTGAGAAGAGCATGATTATATTCACACGTTAATAGACCTTTCCACTTTATCAACCCATCCTATGACGTCATAATCAACTACGTGACGTGTAAAATGACATCATAATGAATGACGTCGATAAGTACGTCACGAACGCATATTTGATGACTGTCTATGCGTTGTTGTACAAATTGTTTGCTTTTACTATTTAATAAATATTCTGTATGGGCAGCAACAGCACCCAGTCAAATTAGTTACAAAATATTCAACAGCTTACCTGTATAGGTTTCAGGAAATTGATAGTTATGGCATCCTGGGATCGATCACTCCCAACACGGCGAAGTGTGGGTGGAGCTTAGATAGAGAGGGGCGGGGCATAGCTAAAACTGGAACTGTACATTACATACACACTTTATGTTTTCACTTTGTTAGGTTTTTAGAGATTTTGTGACTTTCCACATGTGTTCATACATTATCCACGAATGAAAGTGACAAGTGTGAGCTCAGTGTCAAATGATTGCCATGTACACATGTGCATGTTTGCAATCCAAGAATATACCCGGGTCAAAATGATGACCTGGCAAGCATGACTGTCCTCCTGAATAAATCATGTAGAATGGAATTACGGTGTTAGCGCGCTAAACAAGGAGTATTGTTAACAATGTTATACGGCAACAAATAAAGGCGGGTTTTTTTAAGATTGTGATGAAACCGGTGCGTGCAAAAGACAATCAATCGACAAACAAACATTCTTATTGACAAGGTCCGACATTTACGTCATTTATCAGGTTTAGCGGTCTAGGTGCTTACGATGTATTATCCATGGATAATAAGATAACAGACAGATAAACCCATTATCCAACTCCCCCACCACCACCATCACCCCGGTCCGTGTAATTGATTATTGATAACAAGAAGACCCTATCAATGATTGCATAAATTTATGATACGTGTCGTTTAACATTGTGTTAGAAGAAGCCCATCTTCTAGAAAACGAGTGTTATTTGACAAAAAAGATAGACCCTGATAAGGCAGGTTACTGGGCTAATACCTGGTCGCATTGACCCGTTATTGGTCCAGTACCGGCCCAGTAACATGTGTTATCAAGGATAATCTCCTAATATAAGCCCGTGCTCTAGGAAATATCTTGATGTCAGCGAGAAAAGACTAGCTACGTCAGTCATACTTCTTTTCAAACAAGTGAACGTTTTCGCTACTAACGCGGTCAGAAAATTTCACGAGCCGTGTTCGTCCCTGATGTATTGTGCCCTTACACTAGCTCTGCCTCATATAAGCCAAGGCACCAGGCACCAACTCAGTACACTCAGTACAGATCTCTTTACCCTTTGAACCAGAATTTATAAATATGAAAAAAATCATTAAATTATTGTATTTAAGGGTTCAAATGGTTAACGGACCACAATTCTGGGTGCTAAAGTGCAGTTGATCTCTTGTGCCTATGTTTATTGATCTCACCACGAGCCTGCTAATAAAATGTGGACGTTTTGTTTGTACGTGTATAGACTTATGCCATCGTATGCGGTAACTGATCTTCTAATTAGCACTCATTATCGCGTCTGCTAATTGCTTAGTCTGTTGACTATTATCATTCCAAGATCCATATATCAAATAAACAAACAATGCGTCATTTGTGCAACGTCTATAGGGCAATTAGGCAAGAAATAATGCCTGTTATATGATCCAATTGATCATTAATGTACGTCCCAAAATATTGAGGTTTCTCCAGAAGAGCATTTAATCAGTTTCTGTGCTGCTAGCAGTATTATTGCTTCTATCTGTGACCGGTTATTGGTTTTTCAGTAGTAACATGCATCGATACTTGGTACATTAAACGTCATCAATGGGAGGTTGCATATAGCATTTGACACCAATCATGTTGACAAGTATTGTTTGCCATGCTTTACCACTGACTAATCACTATTGTGGGTGGTTAATTTACGATACCAACCTGTCTGATCATACACCCAAGCCGATATATACAATAGAACAATCAGTCATTTGTCAGGATTTTGTCGCCGAAAATTGACACGATAATACATATAAATGATTGGTTTCCATAATAGCACCATGATGGTTCAAGCATTGTAATCAAATACGTCATGAATAACGCGATTATCCCCGTCATAAACGCTTGGTAGTCCGTCAAGGTGTACGAATTGTATGGCTTCACTATTTAATAAACATTCTGGTGAATATTTTGAAACTAATTTAACTGGACGCTGTTGTTACCTTAGGCAGCAGCAACATCCAGTCAAATTAGTTTCATACTATTGAACATCTTACCTGTATAGTTTTCTTGAAATTGCGATTGAGAGAGTGCACTGATCGATTGATCCGACCATGGCAAAAGTGTGGCTGGAGCTTGGCTAGCGATGTTCAGGGCAGAGCTTAAACTGTATTTCTCCATTGATTTAATCTCTGAGTACTTGCAAGGTATGTGTTTATATTACTTGCATCGTAGCAGGTTTCTAAAGGCGCAATCATTCCATAACAAGGTCGGAAATTATATGGATTCTTTGGTTCCTGACCTACCTACCCACCTACCTACATATCTACCTACCTACATTAATGGCTGCCATAAAATGCCAGAAAATGTCACTACCTCAGTTCCTCTGCACAAAGTTTGGACAGAAATCTATTGTTTTTTCATTGTTTTATTATTTTTATCATTTCTTCTGCCTTCTGCTGTGTTTATTCAAATCATTATCAGAGAATTCTTTCAATCCGATTGGCAACCAAAAAGATTATTTTACCTACTTAAGTGGAAACCCATATAAATATAAATGAAAAAATAAACAGTAACTAAAGCTGATATTTGTGTTACTTTTCATATGGCATTTCTTCCCAAATTTGTGTCCTGAAACTGCTCTCATCCCAGTTTTAACGCAATTATGTATACTTAGTTCTTGCCATGCTTGTGTACAGGGTTTACTTACGGACATGCTGTACGTATGGATGTTGTCATTGGACTTAATGATGTCAGATGGCGAATTTGGTAATGTACTGTGATGAAAGACATATACACCTACAGTTTGTCAATCTATGCTACCTTCAATTAGATCTTCGTTTCACAGACATAATACTTACATTTTTATCTGCAAACAAATGTACGTGTATGTGAAGCAGTCAGCTTTCAAGAATATCAATTCGCATGTTTAGAAATATAGTCGATTTTGTTCAGCCTTTATTTTATCTCTTTAAATTGTGTGTGTGTGTAATGTATGTAGAATAGCATACTTCACTTAGATTGTCCAGGACATAGGGCTGAAGTAACGTAGA
Source organism: Chaetoderma sp. LZ-2023a (assembly GCA_034401795.1). Taxonomy (NCBI): domain Eukaryota; kingdom Metazoa; phylum Mollusca; class Caudofoveata; order Chaetodermatida; family Chaetodermatidae; genus Chaetoderma; species Chaetoderma sp. LZ-2023a. The sequence goes on along the minus strand of CM067367.1, from coordinate 37,453,004 downwards.
AGATCTGCCCAATGACAGCTATACGATAAGTAACCATCTTCTCGCAATTTGCAATATTCGCACAATGGACCTTTCCATAATTTTTCTCGAATTGATCGATCCCCAAATGCCCTAGCTATCAATTTCCTGAAAACTATACAGGGAAGCTGTTGAATATTTTGTAACTAATTTGATTGGGTGCTGTTGCTGCCTATGGCAACAACAGCGCCCCGACCAGTCAAATTAGTTGCAAAATATTCAACAGAATATTTATTAAATAGTAAAAGCAAACAATTTGTACAACAGCGCATAGACCGTCTTCAAATATGCGTTCGTGACGTACTTATCGACGTCATTTATGACGTCATTCATTATGATGTCATTCTACACATCACGCAGTTCATTATGACGTCATATGATGGATGGGTACTCTGGAAAGGTGAATTGTCAAACTGGCCAGAAGGCAAATAATGTGTGTTGAGAAACGTCCATTTGTAGGCCAAGGTGCCTTATTTCTTTCGGTTACCGAGCCAGTCATTCCAGTGGAAATTTTTCAAAAATAGGACACTCTCGGCCTAGATATGGACAGTAGCTATGGTGAATTTTCGATTTTCTTGACTATTACTCCATGAATCGTCTGGCCCGCCAAAAACGGCACCTGTAGTGGCCACTAGGAATATCCGTTTGTAGGAAATGTAAGTGCGAAAATTATAATTTTCTTGGAAACGATCTTGACAATTAAATGGTTAATTAATATGAGTAGCATTGTGAGCGCTTTGAGGTGTTGTTGACACATGGGGGGTGGGGGGGGGGGAGTTAATGAGTGCACATATCATACATGATCAGGCTAAAGAAATGTTGGACCCATGTACTGTAAGACGATCGTTCTCCACTTAACTTGGGTGTCACCTACTATTCTGGTTCCTAAGTATGATGAAATGACTCGCTACTGCATTAGCCACCATAGTTGAAATAAATCAGTTCACAATACAGGGATCCATTTATAGCTAAGCTCCGCACACGCTTTGCCCATGTATGGATACATCGAACGCTGAATTCACATAATGCCAATATTACGGTAATTATACAGGTAAGCTGTTGAATATTTTGAAACTAATTTGAAAGTGCACTGATGCGTCATTCATTACGCACGTTGATGGTGACATCAGCATACTGTGATGTAATTGATTATAACATAATACGTTTGAGTGAAAGAGCGGACCTAGCCATTATCCTTTATAGAACATCTCTGATATATTTGATGCAACAAATCGTCTCAAATTTACTTGAGATGTATGTATTTAACAATTTATGAGAACTTTAAGGATTACAAGCCTTATTCGTTTCGTTATCTGCGTAAATAGCTTAAGATTATCATTTTATGTACAAAATTAAACACCTAGTGAATCTGCTACTTAGGATTACTCCGCCGTTGTATATAGAATTTCTGTATATAAATTATATGCTGATTTTATTTTTTGTGGTTAAATGATTGAGGAATGTGTTAGTTGATGTTTTGCATAGGCAGGCACGCGTCTAACGATACGTATTTATCTTTGTGCTGTGATTTGTATATATTTCACAATAACCAATAAAGAGAAGAACAATATATATATATTGGTCATTGTGAAAGGTAGGTTGCCACTGGATATCATTTATCTAGTTTACAGTAGACAATTACAATAGTCATGTATTGATATTGGAAATGCATGGTATTGATACTGGTCAGTGGACCGTATTCAGAATGGCATTGTTTAATATGTGTACCATTGATAGTGCTTACACGGTCTGCGATACTTTGAATTGATTGATGGTATCTGTAATAGTGTCGTATTATGTACATGGGTACTTTTTATATTTATGATTGCATTTATTACCGATTGTGAGTGCTTCAGATACATTGCAGTATGCTTAGATATGGTCATACGTTCATAATAATAATACTTCTGATATTGCTATCAAAAAACATTTCTCCCAGGTTGTCTTTAGAGAACCCATGTCTCTATTAAATTACATTTAGCGAGATCAAATGCGTATTATGGATAGCGCCTCGCAAAGCTGTTGCAAACCAGTATGATTAGTTGCTATTGATATTGCAACAGGAGTTGTATTGTGGGGTTCGCGGCACACTGACGCCACTATTTTCGGTGACTGTCTAGACATACTTCAGATTTTGTGAGTTCTTCCTATCTTATTGATCCGTAAACAAATGTAAGAAACCTCTGTGCACGGCTCTATTCATTCAGAACAACGATAACATAAAAAATATTGGTGACGTGGTTGGAATTTGTGAATAAAAATGCGTATACATTAATAGTATACTAAGCTCTTTACATTGTAATAAAAATATTTAAAATTTCCAAAATTTGTTTTAGCTTGCAGGTAATGTCTCTTTAATAAAGAGTCTACTCCGAAACAGAAATTCTAATAGTTTTACGGTACAAACGCGTTTCGACAGATCAATGTTTCTAATCGGGTCAAATTGCAGATAGCAAGACGGAGAGAAGGGGTCGATAACAGCTTCCAACGAGCTACTATAATATGCAATGCCCTCTTAACTTAGCAAGACCTGTAAGTCAATTAGCCGATTTCAAACACCTTTTGATTGAAATAACTCTGTCCTAAAAACACTCTGTCACCATGCAAAACCAAACATCACTTTCAGGGAGTTGATTCTGAGGTTTCTGGAATTCACCGTGTCACAAAAAGAAAATGTCTCTATCGATCGCATTCATGTGAGTACCATCGGTCAAGATTTGGCCCAAATGTCTGTTACTACGACTGTAAGTCAGTACAACTCCAATACGTCAAGTGAGACAGTCAGGTCTGCGGAACAGAACACGATTTGTGAAGAATCCAATGGATCCTGGCAAAATAGCAGGCAATTACTTGATTATTGAAGGTTAAAAACTTACTGGCTGGCGTGGTATTATAATCCTATTATATTATAATACCGGGTCCGTCAAATATAATGCCACTGTGTTCTTTTTTTTATGGAATATAAATTTTCTTGAGGTAGTGTTCAACCGCATCAATGTACTCGGGGGGGGGGGGGTAGTTTAGATAAAGTCCTCTTCTGACCTCAACCGAGCAACACAAATTCGCGAGAACCCAGATTTTATTGAAGCGTCTGGAACTCTGGGAATGTTCTTATGGAAACAACAGGCTTTCAAGCTGAAAGAAAGTTTACAGCAACACTTCAATGGGAAGCCTCAGACTCAATTTGCAAAGATTATATTATAAAGACAACGAGGCCAGGTCTCAAACAACAGAACTGTGTTTTTCCTCAATTCGGTTGCGGATATGGAAATTCGCAGCATAACTGGATGTTGTACATGAGGCAAACATACCCGAAGTCTTTTCTATTTGTGTCAGAACGAATACTCCGCTAGCGGAAGCCGGCGCAATTCACCATGCACTACTAGTCTTCAGAAGGAGATTGCATTTCCGTAATAACATTGATTTTTGTCCCCAGGCGATAAGTTATTTCTTCACTTGTTTGGAGATTGCAACACAGAAACAGGAGCGAATGAAGATGTTACGTTCTGATAATACTGCACAACTTTACGGAAGCAGCGACATATATAAATCTGTTTGAGAAAGGTCTTCTGATGAAATATTAGTGGAATTCCACCTTCCACTGACGATGCCGAATTCACTGATGAAGAGAGTATATTTGGTCAATTTAACCCACTGAAACATCAAGTCGTAAATAGTAATTTATCAGGCACACAACAGGTCAGCTGGCGTGGACGTCTTGTAAGTCTCCGAGTAACCAGAACTGGGGAAGAATATGTGTTCTCCTCTAAAATCAGCTGGGAATGCTGATTATATACGTCTAAATTTTTCTGAGTAACTGGTACCTAACAGATGGTCTACGCGGAAGGCAGGAGAGGTCGAACCGGTGTTACAAGAACACAAGAAGGACTTTGAAGTTTTTCGAACACAGAAATGCGAACGGTTCACCTGACCGGCATGATAAAAGGTGGCTTTAAAATATGCACGTGTACAGTGCGAAGCATCTCCTTTTATAGGCCCACATAAGTTTTCAAAATGGCGCGACTCTCGAGATGAGGAAGCCAATCAGCATGTGAGGGATTGGGGCATCAAGTCAACCACGCGACCAGCGTGTACGTGAAAAGAAAGTTTATTGGAAATGGACCAGCTCCATCACATGTGGATCAAAAAATCTTTAATTTTTAATAACTCAGTTGATAGTGAGCCGATTCTGAAACTGTTTTCAGGTTCGTAAAGCCCAGATAATTTCGTACCAGAAAGGATTTAGACGTTTCCCAACGGTGCGCTAATAAAGGTGTCATATGAATGCACGCCCTGTTCAGGGCAAAGAGACTACGCCACTCACGGAGCCTGGAGGAAGTATGCACAAGTGCATACATGCAGCGGAGATATGGCTCCGGCTTCCACCGGCAGAACTCTCCGGGGTGGACCAGCAGACTCCGAAATTTATTAAACATTTACTCCCTCACGCCCTTCTTGGTCGTCAATGTCTCCAGTCTGGGTCCTTTTAGATTGGTGCGTAGCGCACTTGGCAGATTTGCACAGTGGGTTCCTCTAGGTGCTAGCAGCGGGTACACGAAATTACAAGGCTTTCTGTATGGGGGTGTCTTGTGGAATTCCCATTTGTTGGGCCACTTTTTCTGACAGTGAGATTGTGTTTCACGTAGTGTATAACGCGTCGTTGACGATTATACGGTTAGTTTATAGTTCGGAGGTATCTGTGGTGATAGGCATCAAGCTTATCTAAAACTGCCTTCAGAGCTGTCCGGCTGTTACAGTTGCACAGAATCAGTAATACATAGCTCGTGTCAGACAAAAATAACTTTTTGTCCAAAGGGATCCATGATCGTAAGCCAAGGATTTAGCTCTTCCTTTTCTTCCCACCATGTAGCGTGATGCCTTTGTCACTGACTCAATCTATTACGGACAGGTGTACATGGCTAAACTGAGTTTTGGATCGTTCATGCAGAGATTCACATTCATAATTTATTCAACACTTATAGGGAGAGAAGGTTATCGAGAGACGTGTTTCCTCATCTATGCCTTGGGTTTGGGCAGCGCGATAAGGGTACCTTGGCCAAGAGCGCCGGTTGGGGAGGTGGTGCATGAAGGCAGAATTTATTATATACGTGATTGAGTTGGACATACTATCATCTGCATACTTAAAGAAGTCATTGCTGATGCTGCCGGGTTCAGATGCACATCCTTATTGTGGGATGATTACTTTCAAACGTTGAAGCAACACATTTCATTGACAATTCTTAGGGTAGTTTGACGTTTCAGGTGCAGACTGGTTACCGGTTCGATACGTCTAGTCACTCAGCCATGCGCATTTGCATGTTACTGAACTGGGGTCAACAGGCGGTTGATACGTGTCCCGTAGTGAAGGTATGCGGATGAGCGATCGATAGAATTCAGATCCGTGATATTATGATTATCTCACCCTCCACCCCACACACGATGGCCCACCCACCAAGAATAGGTTATTAGACACGGTGTTATTGGCTGCTATAGAAAACCCGAAAGCGGTATATCTTAGAGTGTAATTAGTCAAATCGATTCTCTTGTTAAAAGGAGTGAACAACATAAGAAGCCCTGAGAAATAATGCGGAATAAATATGCTCTTTTATTGCGTATAGATATAGTAATTAGTAATTACGGTTTAATTAAATTAAATATTGAATATATTAAATTTAGAATAATATGATATAATACATATATACAAAGAAAATTGAGATATAAACAACCATTTCACTTATCATATCAGCCACATCAGTCGGAAACGATCATATTATCACACTGCCCTTACAACACATGGTACTGCGCCGGCACCAATATCAGGTCACATTGGCCCAGTATTTGTCCAGTATCGACCCAGTAACCAGCATTATCGGAAAACCATAGTTACTACGGACGGATTCTCGCTGAATATAAGGTAAAATGTACCTTTCCAGTTTATCCATTAATCGCATGACGTTATAATCAACTACATGACGTGTGTAATGACGTCATAATCAATTATTATTCTTGTAAACATTATGTTCATTACGAACACTTAACGGTTGACGGACTAAGCGTCGCTTTACAAATTGTATGTTTTTACTATTTAATAAAGATGTTGTTGAATATTTTGAAACTAATTTTACTGGGTGCTGTTGCTGCAATAGTTAGAAAATTAGTTTCAAAATATGCAACAGCTTGCCTGTATAGTTTTCTGAAAATTGTTAGTAAGACAGTTCAGTGATCGATCTCTACCAAGACGGACAAAGTGTGGGTGGAGCTTAGCTAGAGATGGGCGGGGAATAGCTAAAACTGGAAAGGTAAATTTCTACAGAGGTTACATTTTCCACGGACTTTAATAATCATTTCATTAAAGATGTCAAATCCTATAACGGCTAAACCTACACTGTGTTGACTTACGCATAGTTGTATTTTCGATGGTGTTCTAACAAAATATTGTTTCATTAATGTATTACAAAATTATGGCCATTGTGTTTAGTTGTGTTGACATACGGTCATATTGACTGTCAGATTATGCTTACAACATGTCAAATATATCATATCTGATAAATCGTCATATTTTACAGTAAATAGCCACGCTTTAACCATTTAACCCTCGAATTTGTTCAAGAAAATTTCAATTTTATTTAGAGAAAATGTCCATTTGCCTACCAAGTCATTATCGAGCCAGTGATTCCAGTGGTAAATTTTCAAAAATAGTCTTCTCTTGATTTGCAAATGGACATTTCTCAAGACCGCATAAGAAGCAGTTTTTGGCTGATGTGTGTTAAAGGGTTAAATTATCTTCAGGACAGCATTGAGCGCACAAAATGACAAAAAGAAAATATAACATCTGCGAAAAACATCTTGTCTTGTCAACATACTTGTTTCAAAGAATTTTTAACTTTCCACTGTCTAACAACAGCAGGTATTCAAAATGAAAATGTGCGTGCTCTTCATGGACTTGTTTCTTTCACGTCTATCTTGTGTACCTGGACTGGAGTGATAACATCGTGATTTGTGTCCATGGGCTGCAATTTCTTTCTGCTAACAGCAGCAGCACAGATAGTCATGAAGAGATGAATCAGCTCTGCTACGGTTATTATGGATACGCCCATCCAGAGACCCATTTGTCCTCCGATATCAGAAATGACCTGCATCACATCATAGCTGGCTTTCTCCACAATTTTCACAACAGTGTTGTCCTGAATGTACACGTTTACGCGAACAAAGTGCCCCTCTGATATGAATTCCCGCCGTTCCGTGCTGGATCCATTTATTAGCCGTTTGAAGAAGAGACTCTGCTCTTCAGGTGAAAACTGTTCATAGAATTTGACAGAGCGCAGATTAAGGAAGAATGCCAAACTTTCCATAGAGGTCGGCCATTTCAAGAGACTGTACTGAGCATCATATACATATTCATCGCAACGTGGTGGACATTCACATTTATCCATCATGTCGTGTCTTGCTTCAGAATTGCTGATTGTCTTCTTCATGCAAAGCGCCTGCTGTATGTACTCATCCATAGGAGCTCTGCAGCCAGGATCAGCAGACAGATTCCTTGTTTCATTGTAGCAACGTGCCGGTAGTTGTACAATAGTTCCGCATCGTGGAGTCACCTCGTGGTTTTTTATGGGTAGAATTGCTGACACGCAATCGCATCTTTCTTTTATCATCGTCTGAAGACATTCCTTGCGACATCGATTTTGTGAATATGCCCGCTTTCCGTTGCCTGTGACTGAAACACATGGCTCATTTGCTGTATTAAATCGACTGAACATAGAGACCCGCAGTGCTGCCGAAACTGCAAATCCGGATGGAACATCGAATCCGTTAGTAACTGGGTCAGGCCATTCATCCTCGCCATGGACAACGACACGGACCCCATCGCCGCTTAAAATGGGCATATATGTCGCAGAGAGGGCGTTCAGATCCTCGTCCGGAAGTTGACCAAGAATATTAGTGTTTGGAGCAAAAAGCTGAAGGGACATCCCACCACGTGGTCCTGTCAGCCAGGTTTCTCGTTCAGAAGCGATGCTTGATATATCAAAACTATAGCAGTTATAATATGTGGACGAAACAAATCTCTTGAAATTTTCGTAGTTACAATCGTCGTACTGGAAATAACAGGACGCGATAAATTTTCCGTTTTCCTGAGCAAACGCTTCTAATTTTTTGAACCCAAACATAGATAGCAGGCTCTCTGACGTCAGCGAATAGTGCATTAGAAAGCGATAGGTTTTCCAGTCCGACTTCCTCATGGATTGCATGTACTCCCGTATGGCATTCCTCCCTAAATTCCAGGCTAGCAGTAAACCTTCTAGTGACCACTGGTCGAGAATAGCGTCGCTATGGTTACTTGATTGCCACTTAGCAACAATCTCCGTCGCTCGAGACATATAGTTTGGACTTCCATTGTAGCCACTTTGGATGTTAATGAGAGCTTTTTGGAGGTGGAAAAGATACAAAGCTCTAGGATTGCAAACAGAAACGACCGGAAACGGAATGGCCTGGTTCTTCAGTTCAGTCCGCGTCAACTTGGGATTGGTAAAGTATTTGGAGCCCAGATTATACAACTGTGAGAGAAAAAAACATGCATTTATAGTAATGGAGGGATTAATTTCTAGATACGCTCCGCACATTTCTAGCTAAGCTCCGCCAACGTTTTGCGCGTGTTCGAGTCGATTTATATACTTTGAACTCTGAATTCTCAGAATCCCATTTTCAAGGTAATTATACACAACAACGGCGCCCAGTCAAATTAGTTGCAAAATATTTAAGAGAATGTTTATTAAATAGTAAATCCATCAAAGACATATGATTCGTACACTTGACGGACTGTTCCAGCTCCATAACGGAGTATTATCCGTCAATTATTTATGATTTTGACGTCAGTCTACATGCGCCGTAACTGATTATGACGTTATATTCTTGAGTGCCCGATCGGATTCATCCATTTCATTGGTTCATCAAATCTGTTAGAAGGAAATTCTTCATATATCCAAGAGTGATTTCAAAACATACTACAATCAAGCCCAGTCGAATGGTGATCGCTGGGGTGAAAAGTCATGTTGTGTAAAATCGATACACACTGGCCAATGAGTTGTATACAACGTGCTGTAGCTGCTGGGAAGTTGTGGTCAACATAGCGTATGCCACGCGTTGGCTCGTGTGCATACAGTCATCTGTCTTCATCGAATCTTTCACCCAACAAGTTGTAGACAACATGGTGACATGTATGTATTGTGTTTTCATCTGACTTTTCACACAAACAATGTTTATTCAATATGTTGACACATGTTTCACAGAACCCTTTTTTCGGCCAACATGTTAGCGGACCGATTCTCAAATGTGCCTGTCCACAGCAAAGTGGTGGGTGTACACAGCAAATGAGTGGTCGTCAGTTGGAAATGAACGCAGACCATCGTTGAAGTGTAAAATCTAGTTGATCTTTAAAGGGTATACGAGTGATCGTGAGACCGCTCGATTGTAAAGCATTCTAAAATATTATGGATAAACTGGTTAACTCACTCGCTGATAGGCCTAATACCCACTTCTGAAACTAATTTGAAAATTTGTTGCAGGGGACAAAATACTAACTCCTAAATGGTTATACAATATATAGTAAAGACGAAAACCATTCATATTTTATAAACTTATTAAGAAATGTAGCTGACTTAAAATCTTATAATGGGTGACTTCAATTATAGTCAAATTGACTGGACCATTGAGTCCTCAACTATTGGGCATGGCTCTGCATCCAGCTTTCTTAAAATCAATTAGAAATTTATACTGGTATCGGCATGTAAAAGAGCCAGCTAATTTAGAGTCAATCAAACAACAATTACATTAAATATTATAATATCATATGAAGAAAATATGGTAGAAATTTAACCATACATGCACCTATAGGAAAGAGCCACCATGCAAGCATATGCTGTACTTTCAATTGTTCCATAAATACCATCTTGCAAAACCCTCAATGTATTTTCTCTAGAGGTTATTATGATGATGATGCTGCTAATATTAACTGGACATCTAAATTAGCAGGTGACATTGAACATGGTTGGATTGAAACATTGAATTACATTAAAAGGTTAACTGATAAATTTATTCCAATATCTAAAATTAATACAGCAATAAAGTTAATTTACCTAGGCAAAGTGTCTTTGAAAATATAAAAGAGAAGAGACCTGTCTTTCAAAAATGGAAAAATAATAATGAATATTTGTACTACCAAAAATCCAGAAATCAATCCAAAAATGGACTGCAGATATAGCAAAGAGAAATTTTGAAGAGGAAACAGCAACCCAATCAAATATAACTTGAAAGGTTTCTTTCATTATGTTAAAACTAAAGTGAAAACACAAAATTCTGTATGTGACCTAAAGAAACAAAATGGAACTATCACTAATGCAGATTCTGAGAAGGCTGGCGTCTTATATGCATTATTCACTTCAGTCATTACACACGAGGATATAACCCATCTGCCCAGCTTTAGCTACACACGATATTCCACAATACTAAAGGAGGTCTTAATCAACCTTTCCAGTTTTAGCTATGCCCCGCCCATCTCTAGTTAAGCTCCATCCACACCTCGTTCGTGTTGGGATCGATCGATCACTGATCAATTTCCAGAAAACTATACAGGTAAGCTGTTGAATATTTTGAAACTAATTTGTCCTGTCAAATTAGTTTCAAAATATACCGACAGAATATGTATTAAATAGTAAAGACATACAATTCGTACAACGTGTCGGACTATTAAGCGTTTAAGACGGATTAAATCGAGTCATTCATGACGTCATGATTATGATGTCATCCTAGCCTCACGTAGTAGATTATGACGCCATATGATGGATGGATAACCTTAAAAGGTCCATTACAGGAGACATGTTGATAAAGAAAATTGGTATGTATCAATACGAGTAAGTCTGCTGGCCATGATGAGATATATCCACGTGTTTTGAAAGAACTAAACAGCCTCATAACTCACCGCCTACTTCATCTCTTTAGAAACACGCTGAAGCAGCGAAATTTACTATCGCTCTGGAAACTGTATCATGTATCACCTTTATCTAAAAAAAAGTTGATAGACAGTCCAGAAACAATTATCGTCCTATTAGTCTGACATCAGTTGTGTGCAATATACTAGAATCTAATAAAAGACCTTTTAGTATGACCACCTTGAAACTAACAAACTGAGAGCTAAAGAGCAGCATGGCTTTATTATGGGGTCAATTAACGCTCTCTACTTGGATTCGACACTATGCCACATAAGCGACTTCTACTCAAACTTGAGAAATATTGTATTCATGGAATGGTCTTAAATTGGATAAGAGTGTTCTTATGTAATAGAAAACAACAAGTGGTAGTAAATGGTACACTCTCTAAAGATGCACAAATTCTCAGTGGTGTTCCTCAGGGTAGTGTTTTGGGCACATTTTTTTTCATTTGTTATGTAAATGACTTGCATGAGGTATCCGCATTATTCAAAAAGGGGGCACGCAAGTCAAACTAAATGAAGATATTGCCGTAAAGGGCCTCCTCCGTATTAATATTGATAGTCAGCTAAAATTTATTGAACAGGCAAGTAAAGCTGACAAATTTTTTTAATTAATCAGACGATAATATACCTATTTGGATGCACCAACATTGGTGAAGGTGAATACGTCTCTTGTACGGACAATCATGGAATATGATAATGGTGCATTGTCCCCATGTTCATTAAAGATTGTGAAACTCTCGAGGTTGTACAGAGAAGAGTAATACAAATGGTGACTTTTTAAGATCGCTCAAATATCTTGATAGACTTAAACATTTGAAGCCTCCATCATTATACTATCGACGTGACAGGGGTGGTGGTATATGATTGAATCATACAAACATCCATATAATATTTATCACATTCACAGTCAGTGTCTTGAATTCGATAACAAAATCAAAACTCGTGGCCATTGCTTGAAATTATTAAAAGTGCGGCAATATAAAACCAGAAGACAGCATTTCTGTTCAAGTTGTATCACCAACAATTGGAATGTGTTAACTGAAGCTGTCATAAATGTCCAAAGCTTTGATAGCGTTAAAAGCCAATTAGATACATATTGAACTACCATTTGGTATATCCAAGAACCTATGCACAACAGGTGCTATGCAGTAAACATTGCCTATCTTAGAAATCTATAAGATGTAATGCATTTACTGTATGGTCTACCTACAGGCTAAATGGCACATCTAGGTAGTACATGATAGGTAAAGAGGTGTTTAAAATAGAACAGCATCCTATTGTCATGCAAACTAACGGACCTTTCCAGTTTTAGCTATGCACCACCCATCTCTAGCTAAGCTCCACCCACACTTTGCCGTGTGGGATCGATCGATCCCCGAACGCCTTGACTATCAATTTCTGTAAAACTATACAGGTAAACTCTTGAATATTTTGTATGACGACATTGATTATGATGGATTATGACGTCACATAATGGGTGGATGGATAGAGTGGAAAGGTCCATTATCACCCAACTTCTTTACACAAGTGACCAGTGCGTAATGGCTGCATGCAACGTTTTCATACAAAATTTGAACAATCATTCAACTACCGTGACTTATCATAGAAACAAATGCTTTTAGTTTATTCCATATTAACAATATGAACCCGGTTCATAATGCCCCGAGGTATTTTCACGTATTGTTAGCGTGGAAAACAATTTTATATTGACCAATCAAAACACGGTGACCCTCGCGTAATTGGATATCATCACGCCAAAGTCGATGGATAGTGACTCACGCCATGTGTAACAATAACCTGACGCTAAGTGTGACACCTCGTGTAGTCCAGTCAATATATGAAATGGCCCACCACAAATTGCAACAGAATTTATTTTATCACCATTCATCTCAGAAAAGCAAATAAAAGAACATATTAAGTCTTCCAAAATTGAAGTGGTGGAACCGTGCCTAATTTGCATAAATCCAAGACGGCGGCCACCGTATTTGTGATTATATCATTTTGTTATAATTTCACTTCCAATCAAACTATGTTTAATGCTTTAGGACAAGCAAGGGATATATTTATATATAACATTCTAACTTTATCAAATATCCAACTAGCTGAACAATTCCTAATTTTCATAAATCCAAGATGGCGACCCCAATGTTAGAATGAATCCAACAGCTGTGGCCATTTATTGTCTTCTAACCAATCATTTCCCCATTCTTTCCAGATGCTAGTACCGTATATGTAATATGAAATATTGATATTACAAAATGCCATTGCAGTAGAAATACGTGTATTTTATTTTTTTAAACTCAAACGGGCTGACAATAAAACCTAATATTATCCTGATTTGAACTATTTGTGTGACTAACATTTGTGGAACACTGACTTCTATGCAGACTTATCTTTAACAGGCAGCACCTTTTTGGGACCAACTTTTTAAAGTATGTGGTCACAAGACCAGGCATCTTAAAGAACGGCCAGTATGTGTTCGTAATTGAGGTGGATTAAGGGGCAACCTGTGTTTAAGAGAACACTTTATGATTGCACATACAGTGCTTGTTACAAACAGGTTTGACCATTCACTGTTTTACATTGACTTTGGAGCTTCGAACAATAAACCGCACGGATTGCATAATATTCAAACATGTCTTTACAATCTAACATGGACGTTACGATTCATATAAGTAGCCACCACCGCAATGATCGTGCAATAATACGCCATTAAGAATAGCTAATGAGTTGTATTGAGCGATTGCCTAAAGTGCATCAGTTATAGAAAAGGTTAATTGTATTGTTTTGCAGCAGAACCATGACGTTCCGAATTCAGATGGTAATATGTCCGTACGGATAATTAGGATTTATGCATATTATGTCCTAGTGACGAGGACGAGTCCGAGCAGACGGCCATAAATTACTCTGGAATAGTGCATAGCATTGTCTGTGTGGACAAACGTGATGAATAATTAGGATTTGGGCATATTTTTGCCTAGTAACGAGGACCAGGGGACCATAATTTAAACTCAGCATTACACTGATCACACCCAGTAGAGCAATCTAACCCACTCTTCCTGCAAAAACATCGTCTGTTCCTGCATCCAATTTTAGAGTAACGCCTAACAACCTCCAGCAGTTCTATTGGGGCTGCTTCTTTGTCTGTTACCTATATTTGGCAGAAAACGTATATCATGTTCGTATCATCTTCAGTCTCCAGGTGCCACCCACTTGCATGTACCAGTAGATGCACATACTGTGGAATTTAGCAGCTGCTGAGTTTGGGAGGAGAACCGCTGTCTGGCTTCACACATGATGTACTACCGCCTACCTTCTGGTGGAAGCGTTGCACTCTGAGGAAATCTAGCTTGTCACCTGATCGACCTTTGTACAATGAAACTATAACATTCTCCTCTGCTGCTATGACGTGTTTTGTGCTGTTTTGATCTCTAAATATGCCATCTTCTTCCTGTAACACTTGACTGGTGTGCATTAGTTTCAATGCAACGTCCTTTGCCAATCCATATATGTGTGATGCCGTGTCGCACTCAAGGATAACATGATCAAAAACACAGTTACATACTTGTCAGCCATGTATGCTTTTCAGGAGAGCAATATTCCAGCATCTTGATTCATTTTTCATGCTATTCCGGGGATGAAGCCGAGGGTATATATTAGGTTGTTGGCCTGTGAGTGGAAACAGGGTAATACCAGAATGTCTGTGTCATCTGCAACGAGCAAAGTTGGTTTAGTCGTTCTCTCATCCATGCCAATTGGAGTCTGCGTGGTTAGTATATCAGATCTGCCTTACCATGTTCTTAGTGACATCCACGATGCTCTAGGGTATCACGGAGCATGGCTGAACCCTTGTTTGTTTATTCTCATTGTTAGAAAGGAAGTTTTTATTCGTCCACTGAAAAGTTTAGAACTTGATAATTCCAGAGTTGCTGCAAAACGCCTCCAAGTCATTCACTGATGTGTTTTACCATTTCTGCTTGACCCATGCAAATATTCTTCACACTCTAAAACTGGCTGACCATAGTGATTTATGAATATTTGATGTACTGCTGGAATATAGTCTCATATGTTGAACCTCGATTCCATGAGATCCTGCTCAGGAATGGCACGCACACGCGCACGCACGGACGCACGCACGCAAGAGCGCACGCACGCACGCACATCATCTCATATGTATTGTACATTCCTGACGCTACAGGCACATCTGCAGCCATAAACTTCCGAACTGCGTAACCAACGGATGGTTTATGCGCTAGTGGATGTGTATATCTCTTCCGTAAGAGTGTATGAGAGTATGTGCACAATTCATACTGAAATACATCTTCCAGTTCACATTGAATAGTCCAAGTAACTAGCCTCTGAAAGAGAAGCTTCCGATCCATGTGTATCTCCTCACCCCTGAATTTCACTGGATTGTTGTTACTTAGGGCAACCTCTTTTCATGAAAGAATATTTGACAATGCATTTGCCAAGATGTTTTTCGTAATTTTGTCCCCGAATTCTCTAGCACACTCTACATTCACAGTGGCATCAGCCGTCACATCAGGCGCAATACTGTTTAGTGTTGGATTCTCAAGAGAACGACTTCTGGTGGTCAAAAGGTAAAGAGCTCCTGTGTATCAGCTATGTCCTTCACCAGCCTTGACCCTGGCCCATCTTTGTGTTGTTCACCTGTCAGGTAACTTACTGATGTCAGCTCCTACATAGCCAAGTTGACCTATCAACGGGGATTGGTAGACAATAACCCTGCATCTCAGTGTTTCCGTCATCCCACGTCCTCTTGTCAGCCCATCTGTGCTTTTAGTACTCCTCATCAAGACTTGCTCTATAAGCAAGTCCTGTGACAATCATGTCCAATATCTATCAGATCTTCTACCAAGCATTTTACCTGTCTGTAGTGGCTGATTGATGGCCCACAGGGCCTTGTAGTTCTGTAAGCTGTCTAATGTGATTGAATCATCCATTATATCATCAGACAGTACTCCTGCAGCAACAAGGGCTTCTGGCATTGGCGTGATATCTGCCTTTTCGCTAGTGGTTTGGTCAGATTCTGTTGAGGTACATTCATAAGTTTCATGAGAAGACGCTGCTGTAACTGCGCCTTCTTGCTCATCTCCCGCCTGACTTGATGTAGGGTGTCGTACTGGTATGCCAAAGGCATGTGACATTAGCGTGACACTGAGGGCCCTGTAAATCTATTTCACCTAAGGATATGACCTACTGTGTTGTTCATATATGTGCACTCCAGCAATTCCAGCAGAACCGTGTCTGCATTAAGGTGTCCAATGGAACCTAAGAAACTCATTTTTGTATGATATCTCCCAAGTCTTGGTACGATGGATCCGATCTTATTATTTGCTGGTGCATTCTCCTGTATTGTTAGAACCTTTCCCCAAATGGGGTTGTCAAATCTTAGAACACATTCGACTCCATAATGTCTCGCATGCGAACTGACATACAGCACATACATGTACTGCAACAAATTACAACAGACAAGATACAACAGAAATTCTTTTCACTGTTTATCTCGGAAAACCAAATAACACACCAAAAAAACCTTGAATTCAAGTAGTATTTAACGGTGTCTAATTTGTATAAATCATCGATGACAACCACAATATTTGGCATTACATAGTTTTAAAATATTTTAAATTCTAATCAAACTATTTTAATGTTGAAAGATGGTAATGGTGTATTACCTTTAAGCATTGAAAATAAGCTTGAATAGAAGTGAAAATAAGGTAAGAATTGTAATGACAAATATTATGCTGGCCATCTTAGATTCCTGTAAATTATGCGTTTTTCACGCCTTGGATTATGCAGGACGTTTCATGTTTTATTTATATGTATCACTTACCTAAGTGTGGTTTAACACCTTTATTGCAAATAACTTGATTAGAAGTAGCAAATGTGCAAATTAAGAATTGCTTCACTACTTCGATTCTGGAAGACTATATGTTCTTTTATTTGCTTTTCTGAGAAGAATAGTGATAAAATACATTATGTTGCAATTTGTGGTGGGTTGACCCACTTTTTCATATAATGACTGGACTAGTGGTATGTAAGATGTCATTATCGATGTTTATGTTGGTTGTATTCGACTGAGACGTTTCCTTAGAGTAAATTTACTCGCGCAGTGACCAAAATGCGCTCTATGCAAACTTACCAGTCGAATGGAATAACCCTATCAGTATGGAAGGGGCAGAAGAGCGGTATCGCATAGGCCTAAATTTTACAATCTTGAGAATAAAATCCACCTTTCTGTGCTGTTTTCAGTCATAGTGAATGGTAAATAATAATAGAATTCAGCTCCCTAAGTTCCGTGTTTTCATATCTTTGTCAAATGAGCTGATTAGCCTCCCTTGACGATCACACACTAATTCATGGGAGATCTAAACTTGGATTTTGCGATCGACGTTATTGAAAGGTAGGTCAAAATTTCAGTTTATATAAGTAGAATAGCAAACTCTGTCTCATTTAATATCGATATTATCAACCTCGTCGAAAATTATCACGCTAAAGCACGTGCAGTGATAATTTTCAGCTCGGTTGATAATAGTGATATTATCCAGATCCTCTATTTATTGCACGTGGTGTGACGTCATTGTATGTTCGAACAACATATTTCATTGGCTGTATTCGGCTGGGTGAAAACACATAGCACATTGGCGCCATGGAGAATTTTTTTATTCGACTGATATTTCACGGGGAAAAAAGAGCACTAAACAACCCGGAGCCAAAACGTGTGGCATGTTTCGTGAAGTAGCATTTTTGTAGCACTAGGCGAACCTGTGCTTAGTGGCCATTATTAGGTTGTTTTAAGATGAGGGTTTCAATCAGGTTATACTATATTTCTGCAAGCATCCAATGCGTAGCTTTAGTAACATACCCCAAGACCTAAAAGAGTCGCTGACGTCAGACAGATGCCAAGCCAGGCCATCGTCCGCCATACTGATTTACTCTGGATGATATGGGGTATTCCATGAGCTGAGGTCGTACCGACAAAATCCTTCACAAGTTTCTTCACGGTTCCATCCCCTGTGTCCTTCAGCACCATTGTGATCAACTTCACTCGGCTATGATCGGCTGCATCGTTCTTAAAATGCCCGTGTTCACAGGAGGTCAGGGGAGCCTAATAATAAAAGATACCTAATCAGGATTATTATTATTATTATTATTATTATTATTATTATATTATTATTATTATTATCTATAACTTAGGCATCTGAGGTCTGTGGTTGTTAAGACGACAGTTTATGGGGAACCAAACAAGAGGCCCAAAGGGCCTGTACGCTCACCTGAAATGAACCTTTACATTTTAGCTATGCCCCGCCCATTACTAGCTAAGCTCCACCCACACCTCGCCGTATTGGGATTGATCGATACCCGAATGCCCTAGCTATCAATTTCCTGAAACCTATACAGGGAAGCGGTTGAATATTTTGTAACTAATTTGACTGGGTGCTGTTGCTGCCTATGGCACAACCGAACAACACGAGATGACCACTGGAAAGGTTTATCAATCAAATTACTGTGATGAAGGTTTAGCCAAGTTTTACTAAAATTGGCCCAGTGGTTAATAAGTTGTTTTTTCATGATTTTCTTAGAAATTTGCAGAAAATACCAGATGTCCACCAAAAAGGCTAAATTTTGATTGATTCATGGCGGACATATTGTTTTAACATATCTCCATGGGTCAAACTCAAGTGGCATTTAATCCATAATTATATTTCCCAAATTTTGTCTTGACCCGTCCAGCGGTTCTAGAGAAGTCGTTTTCGCGAAAACTAAGTCATCCAAGATGGCCGCTGAACCATTTGGCCAATCAAATTCCCTTGAACAAACTTGGTTCAGGTCTTACCCGAACTGATATTTCATGAGCTTGAAATTAGTCTCTCAAACGGTTTCGGAGAATATTTTTAGACGTTTATAAAAATGGGCCAAACTCCAAGATGGGTGCCGACTAAAATTGGGCGATCGGTTTTGTCTGAACAAACATGGATCCCTTCTTCTTCTTTTCGATCGCTGGTATCACACTTGGAGAGCCGTTCTCAAGATGAAATCTGTGGTTTTCTGCAGTTCTTCCACAGGCCCATACAGCTTTTCAAGAAAAGAGGTTGACAAAGGCCAGATCTCTTCTCTCAGCAGCTGATACGTACTGCAACATTGAAGTATGTGCTCTGTGGTCTGTTCTGCTTCTCCACAAGGATCCCTATACCCTAAGAATGCGTCCTGCCAAATATACTTGAAATCGGTCAAGCGGTTCTCGAGAAGAACACGTGTTAAATTTCCCATTACTTTAGTATGCGGGCTTTTGGCGGGAAAACGATCCAAGATGGCCAGCAAACCGTTTATCCGACAGTTCGAGAGTGGTCAATTTGAAATCAGCATACTCAAAAACCTATATAAAACCAATTTCGGCTTGAAAATCCATCAAAATCAAAAAATCAAAAATGGCAGCCAAGGGCACTACATTTTAATTGGTCCAGGGCGACCATGTTTTTACCCATCAACTTCCCTTGAACAAACTGTAATGGTCCTTAGGCCCAAATAATATCTCTCAAATTTAGGCCCAATTCATTCAGCGGTTCTGGGGAAGAAGTTGTTTTCGTGAAAACTAGGTCATCCAAGATGACCACCGAACTATTTCGCCAATCAAGTTTGGTTCAGCTCTTGAGCTAGATATATTTCATGACTTTTGAATCGATTGCTGAAATGGTTTCGGAAAAGAAGATTTTTAAAGACGTTTCTAAAAATAGGCCAAAATCCAAGATGGCTGCCGGCCAAATTGTCCGATCGGCTTCTTTTGAACAAACTTGTATCCATATGCCTTAAGGATAATTCCTGCCACATATACTTGAAATCGGCCCAGTGGTTCTCGAGTAGACATTTCAAATTTTCCATTGCCTTAGTATGGGAGCTTTTGGCTGGAAAATGATCCAAGATGGCCGACAAATGGTTTATCCAACGGCTTCGAAAAAGCTAAATTTAAAATCAGAATACCCAAAAACACATATAAAACCAATTTCGGCCTCAAAATCCATCAGATAAAAAATTGAATATAGCCACCAAACACACTACATATTGATTGGACCACCGCAGCCAGGTTTTTTGACGGATCAACTTCCCTTGAACACACCTTAATGATGGCCTTAGTACCTAATCATATCTGCTAAATTTCGGCCCAATCCGTTTATCGGTTCCGCAAAAGTTTTTTTGCGAAACTAGGTCATCCAAGATGGCCGCCAAACTATTTGACCAATCAAGTTCACTTGAACAAACTTGGTTCAGCTCTTCCCCTAGATCATATTTAATAAATTGTGAATAGATGCCCCATACGGTTTCTGAGAAGAATTTTAAAGATATTTCTAAACATCGGTCAAAAATCCAAGATGGCCGCCAGCCAAATCGGGATCATTTGAACAAACATGAATCTCTATGCCCTAATGATTGTTCCTGTCAAATATAATTGAAATCGGCCCAGTGGTTATCGAGAAGACATTTTAAATTTCCCATTTCTTTAGTATGGGAGCGTCTGGCGGGAAATGACCCAAGATGGTGGCCAAACCCTTTATCCGACAGTTTCGAAAATGGCAAATTTCAAATTAGAATACACCAAAACATATATGTAACCAATTTCGGCCTCAAAATCCATCAGTTAAAAAAAGTCCAATATGGCCGTCAAACACGCAACATTTTGATTGGCCAACGGCGGACATGGTTTTTTTACGAATCAGCTTCCCTCGAACAAACTTTAATGGCCCTTAGTCCCTAAGCATATCTCCCAAATTGCGGCCTGATCAATCGTGGGTCAACTCTTGCGCTAGATGATATTTCATGAGTTGGGTAAGATCTATAATTCTTTTAAGACTAACTGGGAAACGGAAGTATGCCTCCTTAGACTTAATGATAGGAATAAAATATTGTTCACAAGGTATAGGATCAGTAACCATTCATTACCAATAGAAAATGGAAGGTGGGGAGGAATAGTAAGAGAAGAAAGGAAATGCAGTATTTGTGATAAAAACGAAATTGGAGATGAGTTTCATTACATTTTTATTTGCAACTTTTTTCATACACTACGATTAGAAACACTACCTAAATACTACCGTAAGCGACCAAACTATTTTAAATTCTTCCAGTTATTCACTAACAATAACAAAAAAACTACTATATAAGCTAATATATGCAAGTATTACGCATTTCCAAAAAGGATGAAACTGTCGCACAAACACGGCCAACAAACATGAACCGTAAAGATAATACCCTAAAACAAAGTGGAATTGTGAACGAAAAAATGGTTAATATGAAAATAGCTTGCGTGAAAAGAAGCAATCACATTACTGTAGTAAATCTAGATTATCCCTTTTATTGTTAGCAGTTAATCTATAGAGATATATAAATAATATGTAAACTGTCTTGCCGCTATATAAATTGTATAAAGTTTATACCTCATATGTATGATCTGGGAGTAATAAATAAATCTGAAATCTGAATCTTGAATGGATACCCACCCCACCCCCGTGGTTTGGAGAGGATTTTTAAAGACATTTCTAAAAATCTGCCAAAATCCAAGATAGCCGGCGGCCCAATTGACCGATCGGCTTTGTTTGAAGAAACTTGAATCTCTATACCCTAAAGATGCTCCCTACCAAATATAACTGAAATCGGCCCAGCGGTTCTTGAGAGCAATTCGTTTAAAGGAAAGGTTGACGGACGGACACACGACGGACGGTCGCCATGGCATAAGCTCACTTTGCCTTTCAAGCCAGCTGAGCTAACAAACAGACAAAGGAGATGTACGATTCAAGAATGGCCGCCAATATCGCAGATTACTCATTGCAATATTAGGCCTAGATGATTTAGATTTTACCTGAATTATATAATACAATATTTCCAAATAATAGCAGCAAACCAAAAATCAATTTACCTGTAAAATGTACTAGATGTACTCTCAGATAATCTAGGTATTTAAATCTTTCGGGGAGGGAGGGGGGAGGGGGAAGGCCCCAGTCCTGAACCCTCACACTGGCGCCAGGAGATCCAACCCAAGAAATTGTATTTCTCAAGTCCCACCAACACGTAATTAACAACATGTAATTGGAATCAAACGAAAAACGGTTGCATAGTTTGAAACTAATGTGTCAAATTACTTCAAAAACTATGTGAGACCGACATACTTTGTAATGGGTGGTAATCTACCAAGTTCAAGTTCACTTTATTACACTCAGGCCTTGTATAGGTATATGAGGTATTACAGTTGATACTATATTTCATGACGGTAGATTGTATTTACATAATTATATTCATTATAGATTTATCGACAAAATGCGATTCGTACACTCGAAAGTAGCACAAGGAGAAAGGTCGAAATAATCGACAGCTATTAGATTGTGACTCAAATCGTACATTTGAAAATGGTACAAAGTGACGGTAACTTGGGAAATTTTCAGCCAAATTAGTTTTAAAATACTCGGAAGTCATTAAATTTCTAATTTATAAACGAGGTACAATTCGTAAAAGGCACTAAGAGAAACTGAATTGAACATATTCACAAGTCGAATTAGTTTCAGAATACCAAAGAGTTATTAAATTGATCTATCAATAATATACAATTCATACACACGAAGGTGATATAAGGTGAATTGAGCATTTTCTCCAGCTAATGGTGAGAAGAGGGGGGGGGGGGGGGGGGCAAGAGGCACTGTCGTATTCATATATCGTGTGGTGAGTTGTTAAAGCATACGTTATCATTCTCTAACCATCCTGCGTCAACTTAACACGTTAATGATTGTAGCTCGCGGGGGGGGGGGGGGGGGGCGTACGGGCTGGTCCGCCATATCGCTCCACTCCGTTGCACCGCATATACTTGATGCGTGGAAGGGTTAGTTAGCTGCGGTTCTCGGGGTTGCGGATCCCATGTCGTGTCTCTCCGGAAAGTACAAAGACCGGCCTCTAGAGCCATTGCCGCCGAGATTAAACCACGCGTTCTTGTCCCAACTGTTAGTGTCACCGGTATGACGGTCCATCCTAATTTAGGAACACGGACATGATGATAATAATTAAACAGCCACAAAATAATATATACTATGCAAACAATATCACTCATTTGACAGTAATGAGTAAGTAATACAGAACATAGAGCCAACCGGTGTTCTTTCTACGTGGTCTCGCCGAAGGTACCACACAGATCCGTAAATCCGCAGAGGTATCCCCGCAAGGGAGCATCGCGTCGAGGCCACTTGGTAGTTTAATATAAACTAATTACACCCCCAACGCACGCACACACAAAATGTTGTTGTTGCGAGAGGAAAGTGCCTCGCGCGAGCCTCCGTCACAGGAAAATGCCTTCAACGCCGAAGCGGAGGAAAAGACCTAGCAAAAAGGGCCGCTCTTTTGTTCAAACAGAAAATACTAAGTGCTGAAAATCCTAGTGACGCCATAATTAATGTGATGCACAC
The DNA here is from genome assembly GCA_034401795.1 of Chaetoderma sp. LZ-2023a. Classification (NCBI taxonomy): domain Eukaryota; kingdom Metazoa; phylum Mollusca; class Caudofoveata; order Chaetodermatida; family Chaetodermatidae; genus Chaetoderma; species Chaetoderma sp. LZ-2023a. The sequence continues at coordinate 37,429,538 of CM067367.1, read as the reverse complement.
TGGTTTACGTGAAGACGGGGCGAATGATTTCCGAAGAATTCACAGGTCGCAGTCTTATGTAGTTCTAAGATGCTGTATTGGTAGATGCCACTTTATTTATACGGGCCTTCTGCTACAGTCTAACCTACCGTTTAGTTGTTAGAAACGAAAAGTAGCTTTGGCGGCAAGTGGCAGGGATTCCTACCTATCATCAGATACAGCTGTCCAATGGGCGTCGACGCTTAGCTTCCCGTAGGTCGCTTTGAAAGAGGATCTACCTCCATGGACAGTATGCGTACATGTTACATCACAACGCATCCGAATATGATGAAAATCAACATAAAACATCACCTCGACAATGGATACATTTCACATAAGCAAGTTTGATCACTGACATATTGCTAAGGCGGGGATAGAGAGGCGAATATCCATCACGAGTGTCCTTCCTGTGAGGGCATGGCGGATTCCAAGATCCTTCCCAGACACTCCAATGAGTTGGATGGAGATTCGCATCTCGTCCGGCACCGATTCTTATGGATCTAACTTTTGACCTGTCATTAGGATTACGTTCCAATGCGTCAAGATATGCACTGTTGGCCGGTAAATAAACTATCAAACCCACATTTATAACTAAATGTTTTCGCAGTGCTTTCCTTCGTTGGCGGGGTTATCTAGCTACCAAGTATCCGAGGAGATGGGGGAGATGTATGTAAATCAGCACTTTAACCATCACTGCTCGGAAACCTCCGATAGTTTCCCAGGGTCGGATCCGATCAACATGCTGATGGGACGTCCAAACAATTAAGAGCCATGCAGCTGGTGGATCGTGGAAAGAGACAATAACTTTAATATATACGAGGCCCTATAGGTATTTGGCCAATTTTACACAACCTTGGTGGAGTGCGGGCTACATTATCGCAACAGCCGGAAAGGAGGCATACACTATATGTCTCCTAACGAAGAGATTGTCCCTAACCACTTTAACCTATCCTATCGAGCTGAATAGTAAGGTTCAGTCGGTAGCATGCCGGGCTCAAGTAATCAGAGCATGGACAGCCACCTCAGTGTAAAAGTGACGATGGCGGGAAAAAGTGATGCGGATATAATGCTGCAGTTTAGTATTTCCTAGCGTACTGCGGTCTAAGTTTTCTATAATTAAACAAAACATATCAACAGAATGGATACCCGCCATATATATATAACTATAACTAACCAATGCAATGAACAATGACAATTTATATAAGAATTAATGAGGTAGTAAGTATCAGGTTGAAAGACCTAATCGGTGCGGTTAGTTAAAGCACCTGCAGTAAATAAGGATAATATGAACAGTAATAAAGTAATTATAACTTGCAGTCTTAGGACCGGGAAGGTACCTATTACTTATCAGTACCATATACGAAAATAAATAATAATTAAATGTATACTATGTATAGCTAGTTGAGTATCTAATACTCACTTGCATGAAACAGGCTACTATGTTACTGAAATTGAGGCGCTAACATATTCATAGAGCGAGTTGACACGTTCTCTGAGGCTGGAAGATTTTCCGCATGCAGATCTCCACAGGAAGGTCTCCGCATGCTGGCTCCAGGGTAGATATGGTACACACTCAGGACAGTAAAGCAGAGCAGTGAAGTAACATCTATTAGATAGTCTCTGTAACTAAATCACAATTTATGCGGAAGTGAGAAAGTTTTCCGTCCGGCGACGGGAGTAGTAAAGTTAATGCTTTGCTCGTAAGTAAGGAGGGCTTTACAGTTTAAGCAGTTACATAAACTGGCACACGGTGCGGGATGCATCGCATAGCACTTGCGGCGCACCTAGCAAAGTTCCACCAGACTGTGGCCAAAAGTCAATTAAACACACACGACATGCAGTGCGGAATTTAATGTCCACTTTTCAACGTAGTCAGTAGATCCGGCGAGTCGTCCACCAAGAATCACCGTAGCTCTACATCATGTAGGATCACATCCTGGGCAGCAAGGGCCTTTTCCGCAGGTGTTCCCTTTAGAAAAGTTCGGAAGCGGGAACCATCACTATAATTAATTATTCTGCTCCGGGATGGCCGTCCGAGAGCATCCAAAATTGCGTAATGGGGAAAGTGCGAGAACTGCTTTTACGTGCGGGTGAGCTGACAGCCGCAAGGAACCGCGGTGATGTGCTGTATCTTCCGTTGGTGTTCCGGTCCACTTGTCTAGTCCGCACCTCCAGTCAGTTCTCGGCAGGTCGGTCTCCCAGCCGACGATGCTCCTGATCCTTGATTTTTCACCCCCTTATACGCGCTGTGACGTCGGAGCTGGTCGCCTCAACCAATCAGCGGCCGAGCGCCAGCCAATCAGCGTGCTAGTATACCAGTGACGTATTGACCACATGTGCAATATCACTATAGTCTAATATATACACGAGATTACGATGTTATAGCAATATTCTGAGTATAATTTAGCGGGGAGCTTCGAGGATAACTCAGCCATTTCTGGGCCGATTTTAAAATGGTTTAATTCTGGTCTTAATCGTATGTTCACCACAAGTTTTATCGGACTTAGCCGATTTTGACGAGAAATCTCTCTCATAGGGCCTATGTACGCATACTATCCTACCCAAGGGAGGCGTGCTTGGACCGAATCCGGAGTGGGCGTTTCGCACCCAGCTTTGCTGGGACGGGCAGTACCCATCCAGTCGGTCCGTGCTACAATGCATTTCTCTAAGAGGCGAAGATGTTCGGCTCCCCATAGGTCATAGGACCTTACGGTGCTGTTAGTTGAGAAAACCCACAGTAAAATAAGGATAATATTCACATAAAATAGAAAATATAAAATTGCGATCAGAAGGACCGGTAAGGTACCGATTAGGCATCAGTACCGTATACAGAAATAATGAAATATACAATAGTATAGCTACTTGAGTACCTATTGGTCATCGGCACGGCAAAGGTTCATATAGGTCACTGAAATTGTGCTAATATGAAAATAGCGTGAGATGGCACAATCTTTAATGCAGGGAAGATTTCCGCAGGCAGGTTTCCGCAAACAGGTTTCTGCAGGCAGGTTTCCGCAAGCAGGTTTCCGCAGGCAGACTATTGATGTGGCACACTCTTATGAAGGTGAAGAAGAACGGATAATAAGATGTCCATTAGATAGTCATTTAACTGATAAATGATTTAACCATTTAAACAGTTTGTTGTGAAGTTTCCGTCCGGCGATGGCGGTGTGAAAGTTGAAAGTTGTCCATTAACAGAGGGCTAATGTCATAATTAATTATGCATATACAATAACTGGGTACACGGTGCGGGATACGCCGCGTAGCTCTTGCGGCGCACCGAGCAGAGTCACATTTACTATATGGGGCGTGTTGATATACTCAGCATTAAATAAAATGTTCTTGATTTGTTTCTTGGGAGGATCGACTTTATTGCTGTTAACCATGCAAAGTTAGAATTGGTTTCCTGTTCCAATTCTCGACAGGTATAGTAAAGTACAGAGGACAATTTTCCGTGCCCTGCATTCACTAGTTCTGTCCAAAACCGGATCATGTTAGTCTTGATGGTAATACTTAGTGGATAACGCCCTGTTTCTCCATACAGTCTATGTTCAAATATGTCCTGCCACCAGGCTTGGTGCACCCCCTCCTCCCCCTCCCCGCAACACCCACCCACCCCCACCATAACCACCCTCCCACCCACACACCATCTACCCCCCCCAACCCCCACACACACACACCCTCAAAAAATGTAAAGTACTATTAGCATTTTTGTTGCCATAACACGGTCTAATCAGCAGTAAATAAGCTAAAATATGACGAAGGGTTGATACACAATTCGCCTGCTATTTCTTTAATCTTTAAAGGACGTATCCGTGATAATAGTGATTACATTGCAACTGCTGCCGCCACCATTGATGATGGTTGTTATAGTGGGTGTTGCTGTTATTTTCATTATATTATCACGCACACACACACATGCGCGCGCACCCATATACAGTATATATAATAAGATGTGGAATTTACGACGATCATCCGAGTAAAACGGGCTCGGTTGTGTAAAACGGGATTCGGTTCAGTACAACTGGAATCAGTTTACATTGGCATTATTAAGTTTTATTCACTGTTGTCAGAGCTGCCGCATTCATGTGCTCTCCTCTAGACGTGCGCTATATAGGCGACCGTATATGTGTAGGGGATAGATCTAATTATTTTATGTGCCCGATAACAAATTTTGAAAACAATGTTTATTTACGAAGATATATGAAAGTGAGTCATAAACGGGCAGAAATGTTCAAGACGATGGAAATCAGCTTCCATCACCGCTTCGTTACTACACCACATTTGATACTAAGATTTTAACTTCATAATAACACACATTCTCTATTATACACCAAAATTTTAATCTCAATTTTCAAAATGCAAAATCTTTTATTCTACTTGCCTTCCACTCTTGTTATTTCCAATCGATTCCCGTTTTACTCAAACGAACCCCGTTTTACCTTAGGGAGACCGTTCTAATATGATGGCCATTGCCGCGCTCGCCACCATGACCACTGTCGTTGTTTGTGTAGGAACGCACTTACCTGTTAGCTCGTTTTTTTTCGCAATCAGTTCTTCAGTTGTCAGCTCACGCATCAATCTGTTGTGGCTTCCAGACTGGAACTTATATTATCAGCTTCCTACCTGATAAGTGTTTGATGTCTCTCTGTCACTCGCGCAAGCCAGTGTTTTCATTAAATATTTTCTCTAGGGGATCGATGTTTGCGCGAAAATTCATTCAACGCAACGAGGGAGATTCAAGATTGTGTGTGGCTTCGATCCACAGCACACCAAAAATGTGATTGCAATGCAACCGCGAACATGGTGACTTATGTCTGGTTGATATTCCTCTAGTTATGTCATCAGTTAGCATATTTACATAGGCATAGCGCTCACACTTAACATTAAGCAATATAAGTCCCTAGTAAACAGTGCCCGGAACAATGACATAATGGTTTGTTGAAATAAGGCAATATTGAATTGCGGCTGTAGAATTGAGGGTTCAATCTCGAGCTATGCTCCGCCCACTTCTAGCGAAGCTCCGTGTTGGAATCAATTTATATAGCCTACTTTCATTCCTGAATAGACAGAATCTAAATTTCAAGATAATTATACATGTAAGGTGTTGAATATTTTGAAACTAATTTAACTGGGCGCAGTTGTATGACAACAGCGTCCAGTGAAAATAGTTTCAAAAGATGTTTATTAAATTTGAGGTCCATCAAAGATAATACAATTCTTACACGCAATGATATTTTGGAGCTTCATGACGGCGGTATAATACGTCATTATGATTGTAGCGTCATCCTACATTTGATGCAATTGATTATGACGTTCTATATTTGAATGACAGACCGGATCCCTCGATTATGATTGGATTCTATAAACTAAAGGTATCTTTTACAAAGCCGAGAGAAAGACATAAGATGGTTCATTCTGATACACTATACAGGCATACACCGTATTAGTCCGAGTTCTCTGACTCCGCCCTATGCCATTTCTGATATGCTGGCATATCAGAAACGTCATAGGGCGGAGTCAGAGAACTCGGACTAAAACACTGTATCAAACCACTATCGATCAATCAAGCCATTGCGTTGGCAAGACAAGCCAAGAAAAGAAAGAACGTGCAAGATATGCACACAAAACTCTTAGGAGATGAATTCCACTACATCATTGTGTGCGATTATTTCAGAGACGATAGAAGAAACCACTTGGTGAAATATTTTTTGCGTAACACCAAACTATTAAAAGCTGTATGGACTACTTTCGACTAAAATATATGTATCACAATGTGACCTGAGCTCGTAAATAAAATCAAATTGAATTGAAATTAAGACGGCAGCTGTGAAGTTTTATTGAATGTCCACATCCTAGAAACCTAGAAAATATTAAAATCTATTTAATTATGATGCGGCATGTTGATGAATGAAGTAGTATAACAACGGGACGGCGACTTCCTGCGCTCTTTGTGAGCGTTTAACTACTTTTTAATGAGATCGGTCATGAAAATTGACATTTTGCTCAGTGAATGTATGTATGCCCATTTGCAAGGTAAGAGAAGACTATTTTTTTAATGTATCACTGGAATGACTGGCTCGAGAATTGAGATAGGCATTTCAGTGATACATTTTCAAAAAGTCTTCCCTTGCCCTGCAAATGAACTTTTCTAAACACACTTGCACCTTTCGTCATTGATATCCCTTTGTTCTTATGCCTTGGTAATGTGTACCCAAGCTGATTAATCGAGTTATCACGATTATTCTTAATAATCGATTGTGATCGCTCAAAGCAATAATCGCACAAGCCTATACATTGTGGACACCGTTTGCTAAATTACGCTGCTATTGATAGAACAATCTCAAACGACACAGGTGGTAAGGTGTCACTCAAACTCCATTCCTAGATTAGTGTTTTTATGCACACAATATATGCCTGTCTTCTAAAACAGGGTGAGGGGGATTCGGATTTATGTCTTAAAGAACAACAACTCCGCATCGCCAAGTGTCAGGTGGTTTCTCTGGAAGCATTTCTGCAATAAAATCAATTGCAGATTGATAGCTGTATTCACACATAATTAACAATCCGTGGTTATATTGAGCACATAATTATGTTGTGTACACGGTTTTATTACCTCAATAGCTTAGCTCCACGTCATCTGTATTTGCCACGATATGATAGAATCGAATCGTAGTCATTTGAACCTGTTGATAGCGCTCCCTGTACGGACCATGCAAAAGGTCTCCAGATATGTAGTCTCTTATGGCAAAACATTTTCCATGATTTTTTTTTGTCTTCTGGGATTAAATAATTGCGGTTCTTTAAGAAGGATTCATATGAACCGCCATCCGTTGCCTAACGCCACCCCAACCCCACCCAAGGTACGCGTCCGCTATAGACGGTTTGACTGTATGTCGTCATGTATTGTTCATTGTCAAATAGTTCATGTATTGGCATACATAATTAGGGTAAACAAATATCAACTGATTTATACTCTACCAGGAACTAAGACTACGCAACATTATTTCCAATAGCACGACTCAAAAGTCCTGAACACCCATATGTTAATTATGTGCAAAAGCTTGTCAGATTTAAATGTGTGTAATGTCAGAATTGACTATGAAGTGGAAATAATGTGAACGTCATGCTGCTTCACCCAACTCCGCAATCATGCATTTCTACTAGAAATTATGTGGTCTGGAATTGGACAAACCACTGTCGTGTCCATTTGTCCTCTTCAAGCAAAACAAAGTAGGTCTTCCATACATCGGTTTTAAAGTTGATGAAAACAAAGCGATGATTGTCTTCAGGCTACGGATGCCTGACGTCTTCAACTGCCTCGTGGTAGATAGATTCTGAATAGCGTGGTAGCTTGGGTTGTTGTAATTTTGTTGCCAATTGGCAGATTTTCTTAGACGTTTCTAAAAATCTGCCAAAATCCAAGAAGGCCGCCGGTAAAATTGGCTGATCTGCTTTGGTTGAACAAACTTAGAGACTAGTTTGTTCAACTGAAGGAGGTCATCCAATTTGGCCGGTAGCCATCTTGGATTTTGGCAGATTTTTAGAAAGGTCTTTGAAACGTCACTAATGTTTCCTACCAAACAATGTTTCTCGAGAAGGCATTTTAAATGTCCTATTGTTTTACTACGTAATGGGAGCTTTTGGTGAAAAAAATATATAGCATGGCGGACACAAAGACCTATATAAAATCAATCTCGGCTTCAAAATCCATAAAATAAAAATTCCAATATGGCGTCTAAGTATGCTACATTTTGATTGGTCCATGGAAGTCATGTATTTTCACGTATCAACGGTTATTGAATAAACTGGCCTTTAGTCCCTAATAATAGCTTCCAAATTTCGGCCCGATCCATTCAGCATATCTGGAGAAGTCGTTTTCACGACAACTATGTCATCTTACTAGGTCATCCAAGATGACCATCAAATCATGTGTCCAATCAAATACCCTTGAACAAACTTGGTCCAGCTGTTGCCCTAGATGATGTTATATGAATTTTGAATCGATCCTCCAAGCGTTTTCTGATATTTTTAAGGATGTTTCTAAAAATCAGTCGAAATCCAAGATGGTCACCGGTCAAGTTGGCTGATCGGCTTTGCTTAAACAAACAACGATACCTATAGCCTAAGGATGTTTCCTGCCAGATTTGGTGAAAATCATTCCCGTGGTTCTCCAGAAAACACTGCATAATTGCTTTACTAGGGGTGTTTTGGTGGGAAAAATCAAAGATAGCCGCCAAACCATTTATCCGTCAATTTCGAAAGTGGCAAATTTGAAATCAACATACAGAAAAACCTATATAAATCCAATTTCATCTTCGAAATCAATAAAATAATAAAATCCAATATGGCCGCCAGAAACGCTACATTTTGATTGGTCCACTGGAATCTTTTTTATACTTATCAACGTCCATTCAACAAATTATAATGGCACTTAAAATCCCTAATCACATCTCCCAAATTTTGGCCCAATCCATTTAGAGGTTCTGGAGAAGTCGTTTTCGCACAAACTAGTTCATCCAAGATGGCTGCTGACGCAATCATGTTCCCCTGAACAAACTTGGTTCAGTTGCTGCCCTATAATATATTTCATGAGTTTTGAATCTATTGCCCAACGGGCTTCAGAGAAGTACATTTTAAAGATGTTTCTAAAAATCGGCCAAAATCCAAGACGGCTATCGGACACATTGGAAGATCGGCTTCGTTTGAACAACCTCGGATCTCTATGGTCTATGGGTGCTTCCTACCAAATATAATTCAAATTAGTCCAGTGATTCTTGAAGAGGTCCTTTCAAAGGTTGACGGACGGATGTCGGAAGGCGGATGGACGCTCAGCGGATGGTCATCATGGCATGAGCTCACATGGCCATTCTGGCCAGGTGAGCTAATAAGTCAAGTCTATGTGGCGTATGTATATATGATTACTGTGTTCTGCGGCTGTAGTAGTAAAACATCCTACATCTGAAATAAATCCTTCTTCGCTTTTGCCCACTGTGTCTTGTCCTCGAAATCCTTAGCTTCCTCAGGTCCATTCGTGACTTGAGTGTACCGAGTCCTGCTTTCTTGAAGTCACCTCGTAGCACGCTTAGCAGATTCATGCAAAGACGTTCTCTCATGGCTTTGTATCTGCAGGCTCCGAGTAGGGCGAATCCCAAGGATGTCTGTGCTGGTATCTCTTCTGGCATCCTTAGCGCATGGCCATACATCGCCCATCTTTGCTGGGCGACTTTTACAGACAGCGGTGACGTATTACACATCTTGAATGGTGCATCGTTGGAAATTATGCTGTCTGGCCATCAGTGTCCAGTGATAGTGCCTAGGAGTTTGCGGTGGCAGGCATCGAGTTTGTCTAGAGCTGCCTTTGGAGCTGCCCAGCTGTTACAGTTATACAGCATCAAGGATACGCAGCTTGCATTGCATAAACGTAGCCTTTTTATCAAGGGCATCTTTGATCTACGAATCCATAGCTTCCAGGACTGGAAAACTATCGTCCGCATGGCGCAGCGTGCAGCAATGTCAGCAGTACTTCAAAGCAGTGAGTCGGGCAGTATTTTACTTTTCCTCCATGGTTCGCCGCTACGAAGTGGGTCGTAATTTTCTTAGTAGTTTCATGCTTTGCAGATAGGTATATGTGGGTGAACTCTGTTTTGTATTCATTCATATAGAGATTCTCAATTTTTAGTTTGCTTGCAGAAAGTTCCATCTCTAGCGGCATACCCAGTATTGCCACTGGGGGGGGGGGGGGGTCTTGTGGAACTTTCTCACACGGATCTCAATGCAGCAGCAAGGTAACAGGACTGGTGAAAAGCACCCGAGAAACTTGATTCGAACTCTCAGCTTGGTGTCTGCAAGAAGGAGTCTCACTAGTCTTAGCTCATCTTCATTGCAACCGGCCTGGTGTAGTACATCTAGGATCTTTGAGCGTTCAATTGTGTCGAAGGCTCGTGATATGTCAATGCCCATTTTGTGGAAATTTCAGTGTTTGGAAATGACTACAGACACAAGCATGCGTTGAGCCCCATACAATGTCTGCGCAGCTGCGTCCACGTTTGAAGCCACTTCGACATGATCCGGTGAAGTCATCGATCTTGTCTCGGATGCGGCATAGAATAACATTGGATAGGATTTGTGGATTACACCTGCGGACTGCTGCAGGTCGTATGCCCGATATATGTGGAATTCCCAGCAATTCAACAACAAAATGGCCAAATCTTCGTGAGAAATTTAGCCATACGTTTAAATCCCATTGTTATTCAATCCACAAGGTGTAAGGTGTCCCATACAGCTAGCTAAGTAGCTCGATTTGGCACAAATATCTGTGCATGTTTGCTAATGCGCGCATACTGTCTGGTAGAATACTCCCCTCAGAACACTGAGCACTGGAAAATTATCTGTGTTTGCCTAAGTAGATATATGCCTAGGCTAAGTGTTGCTATTAGGGCTGTTAGCCCGAGTGTGTGGCAGGGTGCCCCATACAAGCCATGTCAGCTCCACATGTCGACTATCTGTTGCTATTTATACCATAGAGGATGACCGATAGCCTACCACCAATGAGATTCCACATGTCCTATGTTGTGTGCCTGACAAAGGTTCAGACACATATGCTTTACAGTAGATGGGACAGTGGTGTGCCCTGCATACTCAAGTTCATGATAATCTCATTAAGCTCTCATTAAGTTATGTTTTCTTTATAACCATGCCAATACAGTCTGTTGTTTCTTATATTCCGCAAGTAGGCTATAACAGTTTTTCTACATACCGATCTCATCCTACACAATTTAGCATAGGCATTAATGTACGGGATTCTTATACGCCTCAATGTCACTTCATTCGTAAGCCTGTCAAAGTGATGCAGATGCTTTCTACTAACTCTAGACATACTCATGTAGGCATATCGGGTTATAGCCTCAACCCATTTTATCATCATTTATTTGTCATGTTTTACTAGACTATTCGCTTCCGGCCGTACCATGCCAATTTGGAATTTCGAACCATTTCACAGCATTTCTACGTGCATCTGCCTATTAGTTACTGCATAGCTTGGGTAGCTACGTAGCTTAGTACCCAGTCTATGTAGACTATTTTGCCATATCCTTTTGGATCTGCCGCAGAAATGACTCTCGGTTGCATGAACTTTGTCTTAGACTCATTACTGAGCTTAATGAGTCACTCATTGAAAGTGAATATGGCCCAACAAAGAGTCTCTCTCTCTCTCTCTCTCTCTCTCTCTCTCTCTCTCTCTCTCTCTCTCTCTCTCTCTCTCTCGCTCAAAATTTATACTGTGAAATATGCAGATTGCATCTTTGCCTTGTAGAGAAAACATGTTTTAAATTTTGAAATGCAAAAAGGCTTTGTTGAATAATCTGGGCAATGAATAACCTTCTCCCAATTGACACGCGGTTGCTGACGCCACGGGACGTCGGTGAAAGAGATACAACCCCATAAACATCGCTTCCCCTATGGGACAAAAACAAGGTAAGACTGACCCAGTTCTTAATATTATGATCGATGTGATTTCAAATGAATTAAATATGAGCCATTTTAATAGCCAATCGTTGTTGCCTACAGCACCGACTTTTAGTAGCCTTGCCCTATAATTGGATATTGCATTCGAGTATGCCCGAGCATGTGTGCGTCTGAACGCCGCTGTATAATTATAACAGTCGTTCCAATTTGGCTCATATACAAACACGAGAAAGGTCGTCACTGCAGACTAGCAGTCCCATATTTTGGCCATGATCTGATCGAACCCCGGATTGGTGGATATCTCGGTAACTATCGATCCGATTTACAAAAAAAAGAACGTGAACAAAAGAACGGATAGTACTATGCACTAGGATTAAACAGCATTTGTCGTGATCCGAAGAAAAAACTCCAGAAGATCAAACAAACACGCGAATGTGAGGGTCTGCAAGCGCCTGTTTCCCGTGTCTTTCAAAATAATCATATTCGTGTTAATGAATTACTTAAGAGCTATGAATGAGATGGGGGAATTGTCTGGTTAAATGTCACTTGGGATAAATAAGTAAATAGTGAAACTATTAATGACATATTCATCCATTAATTCACAGTTATTAAACAATAGTTCTTCTCATTATCCTCTCCTTATTTGACATCCATTAACCAAAACGCATCGTGAATGTCAACTTATTCACATTTATCTACAACAAATATTTGTCAGTATAATCAAAGATGTCGTTTCTAAATAAACGAGCAAAATCTCTCCAAAGCGGCCCACAAGGGTATGTAGAGGCTATTCGGTTGGTTGAAGCGTCTGGCCACAAATGTATGTTTTCCGAATTCAGTATTGAATTTGTTCTTCACAACTTTTGTAAAAACACAAACTATATTTGCATTCTTGATAATTTACATGGAACTATGTAGAAGTTGTAGAGGTATGGGTGATTTTATAATGCACGATGGTCTGTCATAACGAAATTAATGGCCTATTTATGTTATCAACCCTTTAACACTCATACCATTCAAAAACGGCGTTTGCAGTGGGCTTGAGAATAGTATATCTGTAAATTTACCACTGGAATGACTGGCTCTATAAACGAAAAAATACTCTTCTCTTGATCTGCAAATGGGCATTTTCTGAGAAAATTTTAATTTTCTTGAACAAATTTGATTAAAGGGATAATGGTGTTTCTGAAAACCCTTCCTGTATTATTAAACAGCACCTGCTTTCAGAAAGAACATTACCAGAATGAATAGCATGCATCCTGACAGAGAAAATTGCGCTGAGAGAACCAGTTGAACAAACAGTAATCCAAAATTTTAATTGCTGTATTACATTAATTCTATGTTATAGATGGATAATATGAAATCGGTTCTATATTAGGCCTATGCATACAGTTCTGGTAGAAATCGAATCTGGAGAGCACATCAAAAACATTCATGCAATTCGCCTTTCCAGAGTATCCATCCATCATCCGACCTCGTATGACGTCATAATCAGCTCAGCGTGTGTATGATGACGTCACAATCATTACGTCACAAAGGGTTCCATTGCAATTCTTTGCCTAATTCTTAGCTATTTAATATACATGCTGTTGAATATTTTGAAACAGCGCCCAGTCAAATTAATTTCAAAATATTCAACAGCTTACCTATGTGGCTTTTGGGAAATTGATAGTCAGTGTGTTCAGAAATCGATCGATCACAACACGAGAGAGGTGTGGGTGGAGCTTAGCTAGATGGGCGGGGCATAGCTAAAACCGGAAAGGTCCATTATTATAATTACGGCGCTGTCTAAAATGTGTCTCAACAATCAGAAACAACGCATATTTGCTTTAAAAATGTAATCTTAATTTTTTTTGCTTTACATCTTCTATCTGACACGGTTTCTTACGGTTTCTTAAGAGGCAATGGTTAATCATATAAGCTGTGAATAACTGGCCATTGCACTTGTGACCGAGCTCATGTCAGGAAAGGGAGGACAAGAGGCCCAATGGCCTGCGTCACTCACTTGGACCACTAATATGTGAACAAAGACTGGATTCTATACAGTCCTTCCAATAAATTTGTCAGAGTTTTGTATATAAATTTAGAAGCCTACACCATCAACCCACACCACACCAACAACCTTTAGGGTCTGCAGCCGAGCTTACTTCAAATCGGCACAGCAGTCTTTTATGTGATGTCCTGAAAATTTGCAAAGATGTTCCCGAAAAAAAAATGACTAATTCGATTTCTGTAGACATAAATAAGTTTTGAAGCCTACTACCACCTAGGAAAAATCGGCATTGTAGTCGTATAAATTATTTCCAAGATGTTTTCGGAAAATTTACTAATCAGATATTTGCATAGTTCTGAAGCATACGACTCTAGGGTCATTCCAGCCAGCTAGAAATGGGCTTAGTACAGCTGGACATGAATCCCCCTATTGGCACCGCGTCAGTGAAAGAGTTTGATTATTTCTAACATCTCATGTTAGTCTCCCGATTCTTGTCCAACAACCCATAGATTCTCAGGGTCACGCGTGTCCTTTAATATAAACTGTCCACTCGCCTTCAATTCTGGCCGTGCCTGATGTATCCGGTCTATAACATCCGTCGGTAGCACACAATATACCAGACAGCATCGCAGTCGTTTGCATGTCTTGGCCATATTTTCCAGCGCCTCGTGCAGGTCCCGAGTACTCGGACTGTGGACGACCACAGTTTCCAATGTCTGGTAATAATACTCTGTTGCCAGATTAACCTCGTCGCTTATTCGGGTATACGTCTCAAATAATAAAACACAAACTGGAATTTTGGGTCGTAATATTTCAGAAACTTTAAACAAAGGGCATGTGTGATCAAAGCCAAGAATAACGCGTAACTCTGGCAGTGTTTTAGACAATGCCGTCCATGATTCATTAGTAACATCACGTCCGTATTTTTCTTCTCGTCTGCATCTAATTGACAACAATCGTAATGGTTTTCTATTCGCTTCAGTAAACGACAGCAACAGGTCGTCAGTCAGGAGACAGTAGAACAGTCGGATATCTGTGAGTTGCCGACACCTCTGCACTAGTCTTAGAATACAGCTCTGAGTAATCTGGCAGACTAACGTCGAATTCTGCACATTCAAGCTCTGTAACATTGGGTTATGTTCTGACAGCACATCAATCAACTCATTAGCATAAGCCACAGACAGCTCACTGAGGTCAACACTGCTGATCTGAGAAACTGTACCACCCCTCTCAGGGGCCCTAAATACCCCTGCTAGACTAGTTGCGAATTCATATCCAGCATAAAACAACGGATTTTCACCTGAAAACTTAACTGTAAGCGAAGCTAAACGTCTATGTGTGCAAGTTGCAAGAAACTCCAATATCTTCAGTGCATTTGTCCTGTTCTCGACGACACCTTGATCAATGCTAATAGACACATGTCTCATTTGATGACCAAATTGGGAAACACATTCTAGGTATTTTATGTCAGACGGTTTGGTAAACTGGATTCTGAAATGATTCCAGACGTATGGACAGTGAAAGGCTCGTCGCCATGCACCGCACACAGCAGCTGTATGATAACGATCCGCTATAGGCAGGAATGACAGAATGTGCACAACAACGTCTTCTGGTAAATCGCTCCAGTCAACCTCTTCCAATTCACATGCCATTGTGATACTGGTTAGTAAAGCAAATGTTTCTGAAAATCAGAAATGCATTAAGTTAAATTTTGAATATACATAATATATACCTATAAATCGATAGTTCTATGCAATATTAACTCTTACCACTCTGATGTCAATATTCTATCTTTTATTGTGTCAATATCAAAGAAACCGGTGTACATTTTTCAACAATTTTGGTAGATGTTGCTGTCTACGATAGCACCATCTCCCACCAAATTTGTTGAAAAATGAACACGAGCTCATGTTTTAATTTAAAGATTTAAATCTTTGACAGCAGAGTGGTAAGGGTTAATTTGAGAGGGATCCGTTACTAGCTACGCCCCGTCCAATTTTAGCAAAGCTTCGCCCACCTTTTAAGTGTGTTGTCATCAATTTGCTTTGAACTCCCAGAATCGCAATTTCAAGGTATACAGGTAAACTGGTGAATATTTTGAAACTAATTTGACTGGGCTCAGTACCGCAATAGCGCACAGCCAAATTAGTGAGTTTCAAAATAGTCAACAGAATGTTTATTAAATAGTTAGTACATCACAGACATATAATTCGTACACCTTAACAGACGTTCGTTACGTTATTATGTATTGTGACGTAATTAAATATGACGTCATATAATTGAACGACAGATCCGATCCCTTAATTACCAAATCTAGTATGTGTAGCGGTGGTATGAAATGCATCAGAATCACAAAAGTGAAACTATTTATCAATTCATTGAATTTGTGTCAAATACTAGGCCAAATCCATTTAGAATGGCATGCCTATGAGCGCGTGCCACACGTCTATAAAGCTAGCTCCTCACCAGAACTAAAAGAGCAAATATAGACCTACATAGCTAGCTCATTGATAGTTTATATTGTAACATCGCATACATCTAGTTCGTGTTAAGTCTGCGGGTATGATTGTGTCAGCCAAACTGATCCAGGTCAGCACCATCCACAGCGTTAAAGAGCCATGGATGAATCCAATCTGTCATTCAAGTATATGACGTCATAATGATTTGCGTCACATTTAGGCGTTATGAATGACGCAGGTTCGTCCGTCATGAACTTTTAAGTCTGGCATGTGTACGAATTGCATGTCTGTACTACTTAATAGCCATTTTGTTAAATATTTTGAAACTAATTTGACTGGACGCTGTTGCTGCCATAAGCAGCAACAGAACCCAGTAAATTAGTTTCAAAATATTCAACATCCTACCTGCATAGTTTTCTGGAAATTGAGAATCAAAGAGTTCAGAGTTCGGTCGATTCCAACAGGGCCAAAGCGTGGGCTGAGCTTAGCTAGAGATGGGCGGGGACTAGCTAAAAGTGGATACATCCACTTTCAAAACGCGCTAGCACCCATGGATGACCTCTTCGTACACTGGTTAGACTTCTGTTGTGGTAGATTATATGCCATCATCAATGTCATTGATGAATATCGATATGAGGAATAGTTTTGTCCCTAGCACAGTCCTTAGGGGACTCCTGATATGAATTGTGTTTGATTGGATGACAATCCGCTGTACGCTACTTTAAGGCATCTGTCAGTGAGACGTGAATGTAACATATGCATAGCGGTACCTTTGTTATTGGTGAGGAATTTTGAAAGCAATCGTTCGCGTGGAACTCAAACAGTTTTATTAGGTAAATCAGTCACGTCAAGCCATCATGCTTACGTTGGTCAATGACGTGTGTGACGTCATGCTTGTGGTATCTTTAACTGTGAAATGCGCGCTCTCTTAGACACGCTACAAAGTTGTTTAAGATGCCGAGTGTTACTCCCATCATTGGCCTGGCACCAATGTGTTCTATGTTTTGCCATATAGCTGTATCCATTTCTAGCTAGGCCCGGTCCATTCCTAGCTAAGCTCCGCCCACTTTTTACGCGTGTTTGAATCATATCATATACTTTGATTCGTGAACTCCCTGAATCAGAATTTCAATGTAATTTTACAGGTAGGAGGGGGGGGGGGGGGCGGGGGGAAGGGGGGGGGGGGGCCTACGCTGTTGCATATGTTGAAACTAATTTGACTGGGGCTGTTGCTGCCTATAACAACAGCATCAAGTCAAATTAGTTTCAAAATATTCAACAGAATGTATATTAAATTATAAATTCTTCAAGGGCATAGAATTCGTACACTTCATGACAGAGACATTCTTGTTTTCATCACGGAGTTATGACATAATGATTTGAGATCACTAGTTACTTAATTGATTATGACGTCAGCCACTTAAGCGACAGATCGGATCCGTCCATTATTGATCTTTTGATTCGAAGAGACAATAGCTGACAGATTTAATTAATTTTGAAATAAGAAATCTTTCCTGGTGTATTATTACATGGTGTTAATTTTTATACGCATATATACGTGTTATAGTATTTGTTATTTTTTTCTGTAAACACGAGTAAGCAGCACCCCAGGTTCCTCGCTTTAGAAATTATTTTAAAAACTAACTATTCCTGTTGGAAAGAACTTAGATCAATCTATATATATATATATATATATATATAGTTTGTTCATTTACAACAAAGTACTGGCGCCATACGTTCCACAACACACGTTGCACTAGAATTTAAGAGAAAGGCGTGAATGCCGCGAACCTTAAAGAATTTAGGGACCACATAAACAAGGATGACAATCAAAGATAGTTGATCAATGCCCACCCCTTCCAAATTATCAGTCTTTTATTGGTCTACTTGGTGACATTGACCTTTGACCGTTTGACACCAAAATCGGTAGAGTTCTTTGGAACACCAAGGAAAACCTCCCACCCAGGATTGGTAACGATAAGACTCGAGTTATCATTCGGAAAACAATATGTTATTCATTGGGTCACCGTGACCTGGACCTTTGAGTACTTGACCTCAACATCGATAGAGGTCTTCGGAACACCAACGACAACCTCCCACCCAAGTTTGTTGACCGTCGCACATATATGGGGGCATAATAAAATCAGTTACCAACAAGACACATCATATTACTTATAGAGTGCACTCTTGGTTAATGAATTCTGACGGAAATTGTAGGTGAATACCGACGCTTTGAATATGTGGAATTTCTAAATAGCATATACTTGACTTTTGATTGCGCATATACAAGAACCGATAATAATAAATTTATCTTAGTATTGATCAGGCTTCGGTCCAAGTGCAAGGTATTGCATTCAAATGCAAATGCAAATGTTTGTAAAAGATTCAAATGCAAATGCAAGTGCAAATGCAGCCTGTCGCCATTGCGTTTAAATGCAAACGCAAATGTTTGCAACTTTTTCAAATGCAAGCGCAAAAGTGCAGGTTCCAGCCAATTTTGAACGAAATGCAAAATGAGAAATTTGAAAAAAAATCAAATGCATTTGAAAACTCAAATGCAAATCTTTCCATGCAAATACAAGTGCAAGTACGTGGGGTTCAAATGCAAGTGCAAATGCAAATACGTCAGAAATTTCATAATTGCATTTAAATGCAAATACAAGTGCAAATGCATTTAAATGCAAATGCATTTAAATGCAAATGCATTTAAATGCAAATGCATTTGCACTTGTACCCAATCCTGGTATTGATCCACTAGAAGCATTTAAGCACGTAAATAAGTATATAAACTTTACAGGTGCATTTGAGCTATTGCATCTGTAAGATAGGTGTAATGTCTGTATGTGTTCAGTTTGATGCTATATCACCGCCTCCCAGTGATTGTCGAAACCATGATGCAATGTCTATGGCATCTGTTCTGTTGCGTTGCCGGGCTCTAGTCCGAGTCAGCCCTGGCGCCCAGCTGGCCCTGTTACAGAAAGATACTTTAGTAGACCTGATGAGCTATTTACATAGCATGTTAGGTCTATTCAAATATTTGCCATAGGTCCGGTTGAGAGTCAGGGAAGTAGGCATAATAGTATATGACGGCGTTGGCTGATTGAAAGAGCTGCAACATTTGTTCTGACTAGGCTGGATACTGATTGTCTGTTATTTGTAAAGGAGCAGCGTGTTATTGAATATGCATTGACATTCCAGACCATTGACATTGGCTGATTAAATATCATTGGTGATGTTTATTGATCGATTAGATATCGATGCTATTTACTTTCCCATTGGATATGATTCGATAATTGCTGGCGAAATTCTGATTCTGAATGAGCGCTCATTTACGGAGTGTCACATAGTTGTAGTGAGTATATTGGAATATTTTGATCAGAAAATTAGTTTTTATAATAAATCAATAGGAACGTGCTCCATATTTCTCAATTCTGTCTCGGTTATATCATCCTTCATTGTAGCTCTATCATCGTGGACCGCTACAATGACACCACAAGTCAATAGTGGATATAGTGGCATACATTCTTTAACAAGAATCTCGGTAGAAGTGATTTGAGTTTCAAACTAGAATGAACTCGAGGGAGATGGTGACTTAACAATACACTTAGTGACCCCGTGACCTAGATATTTGATCCGTTGATCACAAAATCAAAGCAATCACAGACTGTCGTAATATAAAGGGGTGCTAAATATGTTGATTCTCCCATCTTGCATTCGAAAGTTTTGGCCAAAAATGTGTATTCCCGTTATGCACTTTGTTAACCAGTGACCTAGATATTTGACGATTTGTTCTGAAATGCATAAAACTTCTAGCCACCTATAATATGAGTGAATGTGTCAAATTAGAAGATTCTACCTACTTGCTTTCCAGATTTATGGTTAAAATATATTTTATAGAAGGCAGTCAGCACCTTCTCCGATTGCAGTCTAGTTACTCACGGCGCCGAAAGCTGGTGTGAGTATTGCGGTTAGTGCCGTCTGTAATGGTCTGTCCGTCTGTCTGTCTGCCGTATGCAGGAATATACATGTTCGTCAATAACGCTACAATGCAATAAGATAGAATAACCGAATCTGTAACACACACACACGCGTGCACGCACGCACGAACGCACGCGCGCGTATTTATATACTATATATTGTGATTGGCCAGGACAAAAATTTTGTTCCAGGTCTAATGTTCAAATGTTGAGCTCGCCGGATCACTCAGCGCATTGTCAAAACTGAGTGCAAAGGCGTACGTCAGCAGCTCCTCTGAGTGCAATTTAGTTTCCAGTTGTTTCTTTTTGCAAATGGTAGTACGTGCAGATTGGTTGATTTTGTTGAACAAATAGTGCATGACTGATACTAGTTTCTGGATAAATGTTCTTCATTGATATGGTTGTGGGTAATTATAAATCTATTGTTATCATTCCTATGGCGTTAATATTTGGTTTCCATCATGAATCCTCGCGCACTAGGCCGATAGTACATAAATTGGACATTAAATAAAAATAATATTACCAAAGTATCCGCTATGGGTGGTGTAGAACAATTACCCGCCACACCCCTACCCCCACCACCCACGCACGCTCATCCACAGGCGCGCACGCACGCGTGTACACATGCGCGAACATATGATCACGCAACGATCCGCATTACCATTCTAGCGGTAACCCTTAAGGTTTATACTAGGCATATAACCTGACACTATCAAAAGGTCGTAAGCTTTCCAGTCAAACGAACTCATGTTTTCTGCACCTGCTCCTTGACCTATATTAATTATTATCTCGATAATCTTTGATCATGAAGGAAGCAGATTTTTTATTCACCATCTCCTGTTTTTTTAGGGTGTGGTGGGGGGGGGGGGGGCGTCTCTAGGCTTGTTGTGATGACGTACTTCATGGATTCACTTTGATTGTTCAATGAAAAACAATGTTGTTGGTCAACAACAAGTAGTAGTAGTAGTAGTAGTAGTAGTAGTAGTAGTAGTAGTAGTAGTAGTAGTAGTAGTAGTAGTAGTAGTAGTAGTAGTAGTAGTAGTCAATATTGTCAACGCACTGGCTCAGAATCTTCAATAATTGAAAAAATTCAAAAATTTAAGATATTTTGGTTTATCTTACTGCCTGAGATTTGTCATTTTGTTTCAGGAAAGCCATATGGCATTAATGTTAACCCTTTACTGGTTAAATTTGTTCAGTAAAATCCAAATATGCGCTTACTTATTTAATGTACATTTGCAGGAACAGACAAGGTCATTCCCGAGAATATACCACTGGAACGACTGTCTCGGTTCCCGAGCCAGTCATTACAGTGGTAAATTTTCAAAAATACTCCAATCCCCGGCGGCAAATGGACATTGCCCAAGATCACTAAACTGACCGTTTTTGGCTGACCATCATGCAAGGGTTAATGTTGAATGATTGAGATGGATATTATGGATAGCTATTTGAGTTTTGCTTTTACCAAGATGTCACGTAGATCCGGATTTTTCTTGAACGCAATTACTGGACGCTTGTTAAAGGGTTGTTTCAGTTTCTCCTGTAGGTTTTGATACTCATCTTTCAAAATTTTGGAAATTTCAACGTTTTTCCGATTATAGGTCAGAATTAATGGAATTTTGTCACGTTGATCAGATAAGCCTGGGTCCGAGTTTATTCCCCTTGGCCGCTGTGTTTCGAGTTCTTTAATCCAAAACGATTCTCGAAGTTTTCTTTGTTTATCAGTTTCTTCTGCCGTAGCTGAAAGGGGTGGCTGTTCAATCGGCATAATTTCAAAGTCACGAAGGACTAAATGGTCAGGAAGATTAAAATGTTCGGAAACATGTGTGTCTTCCTCTAGCCTAATATCTGAGAGGTGTCGAGTTGCCCGCCATCTTAATGGACATTTGGTTTCGCCGACATACTGTTTTTGGCACAATTTGCATGAAATTAGATAAATAACATTTTCAGAGTCACAATCTAGATTAGACTGAAGTTGGAACTTGCTTTTGTTCTGAAAGCTCGTGAAAGTATTCTGGTTTGGGAGAAATTCATCTAACTTGCACCTTTTCTTTCCGCATTTGCGAGATTCGCCTACACCTATAATAGGACGATTGTGAGAAATTTTGGTAGGCCGACGATTTGAGGCATTATCTGGAATGGTTTCCAAGCCGTCTAATGTTTCAGATTTGATTTTGCGCAAGAATCGTGAGGAGTAACCTCGTGGTTTGAGGGCTTTGAATAGGGTAGAGCACGCTTCTTCAAGGTTTTTCCTATCACTCGAATTCCTGTGAAAACGGATTATTTGTGATTTAACTATTCCTTTAAAAGTATGTGGTGGATGGAAAGATTGTTTGTGCAATAGCTGATGCGAATCGGTTGGTTTGAAATACACTTTGTAGTCTAAGTAGCCAGTTGTTTCATACTTTAGACCTTTATATACAGTTACATCCAGGAAATCTACGGACATCTCGTCAATGGTTGCTTTTAATTTGATATTCGGATCGTGATTGTTCAGAATTTCGAAAAATTCATCAAACTCTGCCTTTGTGTGTTGCCAAATCATGAAAATGTCATCAAGGTACCTGCGATAAATGAGGGGATGTTTTGGACACTTTTCTAACGCTTCCTCCTCCCACTCTGCTACGTAAATATTGGCAAAACATGGGCTAAAGCGCTTGCCCATCGCGCAGCCACAAATTTGTTGGTAAATTTTGTAGTAGTAGTAGTAGTAGTAGCAGCAGCAGCAGCAGCAGCAGCAGCAGCAGCAGCAGCAGCAGCAGCAGCAGCAGCAGCAGCAGCAGCAGTATAATATTGATAACGCTCAGTTTTATTACTTGAGAGTTTGTTGATTTTGTCTCAATCATCGCTTATATTAGCTTTGTTCTAATATACTGTATGTTATATAGTTTATATTTAGCGCAACACAAAAGATTTCTTCTGTCTACAGTCCAGCCTGTCTATAGTCGTCACCAGTGTGGTGGATCCCGAAGATGAGCGGTTGTACCACCACGTGTCTTGAAGGCCCACCACTCTGTAGTCTTAAAAGCCACCAGTTGTATTAATTGACAATACTAAATGAACAGATTTCTTTAGCGACTTCTCTTTGACTGTGCTCAACGTAGCCACTATAGACAGGTTCCACTGCATTTCAATTATTGATCTTTACATAGTTTTGCTTTCACTAGGAGGCTGCGGAGACTGGGGTTTTTCTTAAAGGCAATAACGGGTCTGGACCCATAGGATTCACGTAATTTGGTTTGTAATGTATTGTATTCCTCTTTGAAAATTTTCGCAACTTCAACTTTTTTCCTATTGTATGTTAGGACAAAAGGTAGTATCCCCCCCCACCCACACACCCACCCCTCCACCCCCAACACCCACCCCTTGTATCTGATAGGCATGAGTCTACATTTAGGCCACAAGGCCATTTTGTCTGCAGACATTTAATCCAGAATGATTCTCTGAGAAGTCGGCATTTTTCCGTTTCTTCTTCTGTATATAAAATTGTCGTTTGTTCAATTGGTAAGCTTTCCAAATAACGGTGGATAAGATCGTCTGGCAGATTGAAATGCTCAGCTACACTAGTGTCCTCATTCAGGTGTATGTCGGATATATGCCTAGTGGCACGCACTCTGAATGGACCTTTTGTTTGCCCTACATATTGTTTTGACACAGCCTGCATGGTAGTAAATAATTTACATTTTCTGTGTCGCAATCCAGGCATGATTGAATTTGGAACTTGTTTTTGTTTGGAAGCTAGTAAAGCTATCTTGGTTCGGTAGAAACTTGTCTAATTTACACCTAGTTTTTCCACATTTCCTGGAGTGTCCCCTCCTAGGAACGGGTTGGTTGTGGCTAATCTTAGTGGTGGCCTGGTCTGTTGGGTTATATTGTTTATATGTTATCTTCTGTAAGGCATCCGACTTGATTTTTACGAAGTTGGCTGGTGGAATAGCCTCTTGTTTTCAGTGCATGAAATAAGGTTGAACATGCTGAATTTAGACTTTCTTTTGATTTTACTAGTCCTTCGAAAGTGTGTGGAGGGTTAAAAGGATTTTTTGTGGCTTGAAATAAACCTTGATCTAAATAACTGGATGCATTGAATTTAGTGCCTTTGTATACCGTTAGGTCTAAGAAGTCAACTGAGCTTTCACTGACATCTGCCTTAAGTTTGATATTGGGATCTTGACTATGTAGAGTGAGTAAAAATTCTGTGAAGTCGTCTTTAGAGTGTGGCCAAATTAAGAAGATGTCATCCGGATAGCTGTTAAAGTTAAGAGGGCTTTTATTGCACTTTTTAAGAGCTGCGTCTTCCCATTCTGCCATGTAGATATTTGCGAAACTTGGGCTAGAACTTTTCTACAGGGATCTTACTGCGAAAGCGAAGTGGGGCGGTTCTCTAAGCCACTCATTCCCAATACTGCAAGGTGTCCGACAAGGGGGCATCCTCTCCACTGGGTTGTACAAAGTTTACATTAACAACCTGCTGCAGCAATTAGAATCTTCACAACTAAGAACATTCATGGGAACTCAGAATCCAGGATGTCCTTCTACCTGGCGCTAGACCAATCACTGCAGCGCTACACATACGTCAGCTAACACTTTTGAGGAACATCCTGGCATGCCAAAACAAGCCACTTAACCACATACTTGTAAGACAGTTGGCATTCGAGAATCCAAAATCTGGCAGTTGGTTTATTTATATTAAGAAATTGCTAGAGAGATACAACTTCTCAAACATACAAGAGCTTATTCTGAATCTACCCTCAAAGTCAAAATGGAAATCAGTAGTAAAATCTGCCGTGGACAGTCAATGGAACGAGGACTTACAGTTTGTGTGTGAAACCAAAAGTACACTTCAAAACTGCAACATTGAAGACTTTTGTATTGGGAAATGCCATATATCCGTGCACACTGTAGACAATGACAACAAGGATGTAAAACGTAGTGTCAATAAAGCCAGGCTCATCACAGGAACCTACCTAGTACAAGCAACACTAAGTAAATTCAACCAAAATACTGCGAACCCACATGGCGTCTCTGTCAATTGAGTTCTGAAGATCATCAACACTTCTTGCTACAACTGTGGTGCACTCCATCAGTATAGATATCAATATGTATCACTACTCAAGAAAACCATCATCGACCACCTTGGCGAGAATTACTGGAAATATATCTCAAGCACAGATCACCTCGTAAAACTTATTATCGACTGTACAAGTCTAGTAGGGCTGGATTACTACCTAACAACTTCTCATTATTATGTGAATTGGAACGTTTAACTATAAAACTATGTTACAACCTACATTGCGGTAGAAGCTTCCTCTTTAACAGCTTCCACAACATTAATCAACAGTAACTGCTTTTAACTGATATCCTGAATCAGAACTGTATTTATATATAATTATTCATGTACTCTGGTGCTGAACAGTGTTTATGTTATTATTATTGAACTGTATTCGGACAATATATTTAGCTAATTTATAATTGCGGACTAAAATTATAATTATAGTGTTCATAAATCGAACTGTAGTCTACATAACCACATCCGTGGGTGCTCCTATCAAGAGGAGGGATATACGAACAACAACAACAACAACAACAACAACAGCATGGCGCAACCACTAATCTGTTGGTAGATATCGCCATAGAACTCAAAATTATTGCCTTTTAGACTAAGTTCTAATAGTGACAAGATTTGATTTGGGCCAGTTTTGCTAGGAAATCGGCAGTGTTGTTTAGAAAGCTCCGGTGCCTATTAGCAATGGGCTGTAGATGATAATCGATAAACTCGCTGATCCTGTATGATTCAGAGCCACAGTCTGAAATAATCGGCCTACCTGGTGGTGTCATGGGATTCATCCAAGGGCTTATCGGTTTGTGAATTTTAGGCAGTAAGTATAATGTACGTGGCTTGATTTCTGTGTATAGGATTTCTATTAGTACCATACACTGCTAGTCCTGAATAATTTAAATAGCTGCATAATGTATAGGCCTACTCTTTATGTCTACAGTAACACGATATGGTGATCATATTAGAGCTGCTGCTGCTACTGTTGCTACTGCTACCGCCACTACTACTACTACTACTACTACTACTACTACTACTACTACTATTACTATTACTATTACTACTACTACTACTACTACTACTACTACTACTACTTTTATTTCTTTTTTTTTTTAAATCCGACGCTGACGCAGTCGGACACACCTCACTGAGGAACTCCTTTAAAAAAGGCTTGCAAACCCCCCATAAAAAAATCGGGTGAAATAGCAGGCTTTATTAATAGTATATGAATAACAATACAAACTTAACATATCAAAACAGTGCAAGCAAAAATACTCTATTACCATATACCACACCCATGGCATAACTACATAGAAAAAACCCTTAATAAAGAGCTGATAACATAATATAATTCAACAAAGTCATTACTATTTGCACACCGTGTAGTAGCAGGCCCAAATGGCGAGCATAGTTACCCAATAAGTGGTAAAGCGACTCATCAATAATTAGCAGTAAGTTACTGCTACTCATTGACGCCATTGAGCCGATTCATGACCGGCAGGCTAAGTAGATCATATGTAGTTTAACGTAGCACACCATATAGTATTGGGCCCAAATGGCGAGTGCAGCTCGCCAACTAGTGGCGAGGTGACTCGTCAATAAGTAACAAAAGGTCACTCATTGACGCCAGTTGGCCGATTCTTAAATACCGAGCAGGCGTAGTAGCCTTTATGTCGTAAAATGCACAAAGCAAAAGTATACAAACTATGACTACATAGATGGCGCTCTGGGTTTACATTTATAATTTACTTCATTGTAAGTTTTTTGTAAATTACCCTGGAACAAATACACCTACAGTAAACATTTACAACAGGATGTTAATTGTATATATGAAAGATGTCATACTCTGTTAACCTAATGAACTCGAAAGTCGGATTACCTCCAGAATATTGACGCGATGCTCAATTGATATTTAAATATACCGATTCCCACGGTTAGGTTATTCGTCAAAATTATCATCTCCTAAGACATTAAAAATTTTTAATTAACTCAATTAAATTAAATAAAATACCATATATCATCATACAACGAGCAGCGAGTGTGCTAGCTTATACAAGTTCTGCTATTTTTAGGTATCCATGTTCAATTGATACCAGGCCAGTTTTGCACCATATATCTTTAAATCTACTTTCCTTTCCATGTTCCACTAGCCTGTAAAATTCACAATGAATGCAGTTTATCAACAATGATCGAAATATAGCTTGTATGGCTCTTTGGTGGTTGTTTCCTGTTTTATCTCTGGCCTCTGAATACCGATGCTTCCAAATGGCCCACACTCCTACAGATTACAGGGTTACTAACAATTCTTTCTCCTTGCTATTAATGACTCGTTCGGATAGTTGAGCAATCTTTGAACATAATTGTTTCAGCCATTAATTTCACATATTTGATTCCAAATTTAGCAAAGAGCATATTGATATATACCCAAAAGCCTGTAGCCATACAACACTGTGTAAACAGATGGTCTATTGTTTCTTCCTCTGTATTACAAAATAAACACCAGTCTGTACTTGTTATTTTGCACATATAAGTCAGATGGCCGACCCATAGCCTTCGATGGAGTAATCGCCATGCCAGGTCCCGTGCATTTCCTGGTAGACAAGGTAGATGTATTGTTTTCCACGCATTTTTCCTGTTCTTTTGCGTACATCGTAGTGTTCCAATGCCTAACTGCAACAGGAGTCTGTCTCCGACTTTGCATTAGCATTCCATACCAGGCTCTAGATGCCATGTTGTATTTCATATGCTCTGACTTAAATACTAATGTTGGTTTCAACATATTTCTGTTGCCACGTGCTTTCGGCAATTTGAACCATTCACCAGGTATTGCATTCTTTATTCTAAGAAAGAAGCGTTTGGCATCAATATGCCTCATTGATGTTGCTCTTGCTACATCCTGCATCGCAATCCATTTGCGAGATTTTGGATTAACTAAATCACAAAATATTGAATGCCATTTTTGGCCATAGATGGCAAATATAATAAAGCATCATTATCACGAATCAACTCGTTGCCCCCAAAGACGTTGCTCTAAGGCATCTTCCCAACAACTGGGTTGTGGCATTGATCGTGTAAATATCTTTAAAGCTTCGAGCTGTTCTTTATATACGTTTGGTATCTTCTGATGGTTAGGTGGCAGTTTATTGCACAAAAACAAACATTCTACTGGAAATGGATCTACGTACCTTTGTAGAAGTGTCCTTGCAACACTTGACCAAGATGAGTTTGAAGTGAGTAACTTATTCAAGAATTTCAGTTTTAGCGAAGTACACTTTGCTAAAACATTAACCAAATCCAGGCCTCCATCATGCTTTTCATTGGTGAGGATTGACTGCGATACTAAATGGGCTTTGTCCTCCCATAAGAAGGACAAAAGTAACGTGTTGATCTTTGACTCTACTGATTTGGGCATATGAACTACAGAAGCGGCATACCACAGTCCAGATAAAATTAAATTATTACGGACAAATGTCCTGCCAAATACAGTTAGGCGACGTCGTTTCCAATTTACTAATGCACATTTTAGCTTGGATAGCCTTTCTTCCCAGTTTATTATTACATCCTGTTCTCTACTAAAGTAAACACGCAAAATCTTTATGACATCATCTGACCAGTTAATATCCATAACATTGTCAGTTCTGTCCTTCCAAGCGCCTAAAAATAATCCCTTAGATTTGTCTCTATTGACTTTAAGCCCTGATGCCTTTTGAAAATCTGATAATACTCCATTTAAAATTCTAAAATCTGAATTTTTACCTGCAAACAGTCGTATCATCTGCATATTGAGACACCTTTAGTGGCCTTTCTACGCCACGTATACATATTCCTTGAAAATCATTACATTGCCTCAATGTGGCCCCCCCCCACCAACGATTCCATAGCTATGACGAATAGAAGCAGCGACAATGAGCAACCCTGTCTGACACCTCGTTCCAACACTACAGGTTCAGATAGATGATTATTTACTAAATAGCAACTTGTTATATCAGTATATAAAATATTGACCCATTTAATAAATCTGGAACCAAAGCCAATATGGTCTAAAGACTTAAACAAGAAATCCCATTCAAGTCTGTCAAACGCCTTCTCGTTATCGAGTGCTATTATTGCTGCTGGGATGCAATCCTGTTGAACTAATTGAATAAGGTCTCGTATAAGCAATGTGTTGTTTAATATCGTTCTTCCTGGTACAGAGCACGTTTGATCATCATCAATTACTTCACCTAGGACAGCGCCAAGTTTTAATGTTAGTGCCCGAGTAATAATCTTATAGTCTACACAGAGTAGAGAGATTGGTCTATAATTCTGTATTTTATTTCTGTCACCCCTCTTATATATAAGCCGAACATATGCTTGGGCCATCGATGGAGGGAGATGCCCTTGCTTAAAAATGCTAGCTGCTATTTCTTCCAATACTGGACCAAATATGTGGCAGAATGTTTGATAAAATTCGACTGGAAGTCCGTCGCAGCCAGGAGACATTTCTAACTTCATACCGTTGATGGATTTTGTCAAATCATCAATTGTTAGTGATTGGTCACAACTTTCGCGACATGCATCTGGAAGTCTTTGCGTTATATTAGCTAAAATATCTCTAATTGCAGTTTCATCACGTCCCTCAGATTTATACAATGATTTGTAAAATTTGGATACTGTTTCCATCATCTCTGCATTTGAGGACACTGATACACCATCATTAGTCTTCAGTGAGCGCATTAATTTCTCTATACTTCTTGCTTTTTCCAAGTTACAAAAGTAACGTTTAGGCGTTTAATCCTCGGTGTGCATTTGTGCTCTTGCCCTTATTTTGGCGCCATCAAACTGATATTGATCTATTTCATTTAGTCTACCTTTTAATTTAACTAATAGTTCGTAATAATTATATTCTACATCATTAATTTTCTTATTAATTCTACACACCGACCGCTGAAGCGCCTTTTTACGCTTTCGCATTTCTCGTGCTTTCCTGATGGAATACTGCCTTGAAATATGTTTCAGGTCGGATTTCACATCCTCCCACCAGTCTGTTATACATTCATACAATCTTTTCTTTTCATCCCAATGCCTCCAACAACTTTCTACACAATTGCGATAGCAACTATCTCGTAACAACGCTACATTGAGTTTCCAAAATCCATCTCCTCGTTTGATCCAGTCAGCATTGTCTAATGTGATGGAAAACATATTGTGATCAGAGAAAGTTACTGGTTTTATGTTAGTTTTACACATGCAACCTTTCAATGATCGTTCTACATAGATCCTGTCCAATCTGGATGCTTTCTTTCCATCGGTTGAAAACCAAGTAAAGTCCCTGCCCTCTGGATTTTCAATCCGGTAAGTGTATAACAAGCTTTTATATTCACAGATGTGTTTCAAAATATTATGAGATGTGTCATTAAAATTAGACCTAGCGTTTCTGTCTTTAACTTCATCTAATATGCAATTAAAGTCACCGCCCATAATTAAGTTTTCAGGCGTTCTGTCTTGAATTATTGTGGAAACATCATTTAGAAATTCACGACGCAATTGATGAGAGGTTGACGCATAAAGGCACATCAAATTTAAACTTGTGTTTAGTACATCAATTGATACACAAATCCATCGTCCATTTGTATCTGATGACGACGATATAACATCAACATAGTTGAGACAGCGGGGCAGGATAAGAATGGCCACTCCCGCGCTATTATCTTGTGATAAAGAATAAAAAATCTACCCTTTTGAAATATCTTTGAGAAATTCATACACTTCGATTTTTTGAATTTTGGTCTCTTGTAGAAAAGCAATATCAACTCTCTCATTTGCTAATTCTTCAAGCAAGTGGCGCTGCTTGAATTCGATATTTAATCTTCTGCAATTGATGGTGCATATAATCATAATTTGTACAATGATGTTTACAACCGCCATCATTAGATTAACTTGATTTGGGTTTTTTAGCTCGTTTTTTAGACCATTTATCTAATTTTCCTGCGAATTCAATGTTTCCTAGTTCTACCATAGACAAATATTCATATTTGGAAATATCAGAATCATGGCGCAGTAGACGATATTTCACGCCTCTCGCCGTTACATATGGCACTAACACTTCACCCACTTCTGATCGGTACATTACCATTTCATCTTTCATCTGTGAACTCTGTGTTTGAATGGACACATCTGATTCTGCAACTGACATTGTATCATCATCCATATCATTTACTTCAATCTCAGATTCTGAGCTATTGTCTTCTTTATGACACTTATTGCTACTTAAGTTACATTTGGCTGAAGCGTCATTTACCATATCGTCAAGCTGACTTAAATCAAGTGGACTTAGCGGAAAATCGACTGAACTTTCTGTCTTCTGAGTCCTAAACTTATCCTGTGCTAATTTCAATTCATCTTCTAAGGAATTGTAAACTGGCTCTTCTGTAAGATCATCATTTTCCTGCATGTCTTTTACAGCCACGTGTGGCTCCACTGCATTTTGATTATTTTCTTGACTTATACCCTCCTCCAATACTTGAATTTCATCAACTGTAGTTACTTTAACAGGATTTGATGATTTGGTTGTCATTTTCAGTGGCATGAACCACAACAACAGCTTCCGTAGTGATTTCTCCAGAAACATTTGACTCAGTTGCATCCTTTAATGGGCGATTATCTCCTGACACTGAGGGCTTGTTTTGATTTTTTGGACAGCGCCATTTAAATTGGTCAACTCAACCAGAGAGCAAACATTTGTTTCGATTGGGACAATCTGTTGCCAAATGGTCAGTACTTAGGCAGATCCGGCACTCTTTAATTTGCCCTCTATACCATAAGGGCAGGACAAAGCTGTCATCAAGCGTCAATCTGCTTGGTAACGGGATAGTTCTGTTAAAGGGATACGTTTCCCGTTCAATCTTTTGCACTTTGCCATACTTCTTGAGTTCATTCATGATTCTGTCATCTGGAATTTCTAGTGGAACTTTCATCTTCACTAGCAACCTATCTGACTCGATTTCCTCTACGTTACTAACTTCGCCTTTTACAATAAGAACATCTTCTAGAAGCTTTTCCTTGACCCCCTCATTTGACACTGTTACATTCCATACAGTTTTAGAAACATTGATAAGCCCCTGCAAAGCAGCAGGTCCCGCGCCAACGACGTCCTTTAACCCATGATACACGTCGATAGCCGTGACACCCCCACCCCTTAGTTGTTATCTTAAGGCTTAAGGTACGCTTATAGGTTGCCATGGTGTTTTATAAAAAGAGGAAACCCATACTACTACAATATATAACACAAAAATATAACACCAAGACGCCGGGGATAGAGCTAAACACTAAATAAATAGTGTCCCCTTTTGAAACTCTGACTTCTACCAACAAATATACGAATAGAGAGTACAGTCGTATATTTGTTAGTTTGAACCACTTTCTAAGTGGTTCACTAACACCTAACCGATTAAAGTGGTTCCCTAATGCATACTAACATATTACAGACATATATTTGTTAGTCTCTTCGAGTTGACCGGGCACAGCCAACTGACTATAAAGATGTATATAATCAAAGTACTAGGCTTGCCCTTACAAATGACAAAGGAATTAAATCCACTCACTCAAGCAATCTTGCCAAATATAATGCGCTAGCCAACGAACTATAGAAATAGCATACTGGCGCGGGGAGAAAAGTATTGCATTGACCACGGTAAGAGGAGACTTATTAAATGGCTGAAACCGCCAGCAAAGAGGAGTGCCTTTAGAAAATGGAGACACAAAATGCGCTCCAACCAAGACAAGAATCTACAAATTAAACATAACGTTTGAAAGGAAATACTAATACGAAATATATGTATAAAATTTATCTACAAAATCGCGCTAGAAACTAGCAAATTCGGGCAGCAATTGCAGAGCTAAATAAACGCGTGCGTTCACTTCGACTACTACCACTACCACTACTACTACTACCACCACCACCACCACCACTACTACTACTACTACTACCACCACCACCACCACCACCGCTACTACTACTACCACCTCCACCACCACCGCCACTTCCACGACCACCACCATCACCAATACGTGGCGATATAGTTGTATCTATTAAATGCCTTGTAGACTAGCTTTTGCAACTATGTCTACTATAACTATTCTAGTCGTATCTAATGAATTAGCCAATTAAATATGCAAATATACGTGAAAGCCGACGCTTTAACCCTTTAACACTCATATCAGCCAAAATGACCCCTGCAGTGGCCTTGAAAAATGTTCATTTGCAGAGCAAGAGAAAACTATTTTAGAAAATTTACCACTGGCATGACTAGCTCGATAACCGAGCCAGTCATTCTAGTGGTAAATTTTCAAAAATAGTCTTCAATTGGTCTGCATATGGACATTTTATATGACGGTTAAAGGGTTAAGTCGCCATCAGCGAGGTAGACCAGGAAGTATACTAGTAAAGATAAACCCGACAGATACAAAACCGTAGATAACATTTCACCTGATTGATAGTCTGCTGGTGTCATCCATCCATCAAATAAGGTGTGTTATTAGTACTGTGCTGGTAGATCGAAAGCTGCGTTTTAATACTACCTATTTTTATCTATGAATTACTACTGCCGCTAGAGCTCGATCTAATTTATCAGGGGTCGATATTATGACTAATAAATTGGTTGAATACACAGCGCATAATACTACCATATATAGGTTTGAATAAAAATAAGCCTTAAAAGGTATTCACACAAGCCAAGATTATGTTCATACATGTATAGCAAACACAATTACGTTCAGAGAAACTAGCTTGTCTGCCAACGGCTAGACACAGTAATTAAGCTGGCAGACAACTTAGCATACGTACTATAAACTAGATATATAGTAGATACATGTAGGCGATGCCAGTAGTTATGTGCCTAATTAAATTTACTCTTTAAACCATCCTGATGATTTATGCAGTGGTCTTGAGATATATACAATATGCAGGGTCTTAGATTCGGGCCCCTACCCGTATCTGTGACTTTATAAGCCATGCCCAAATGAAATGTGCCCATATTAGTGATCCCAAATTAAAATCGTACTTTCCGCTAAGAACAGTAATTAGCTGAGTTAGGGTCAAGTAAATGCTCTGAGATGGATTCTGTGATATTTTATGGACACATAGAGATCTTATAGTGCTATTAAGACTGGCTCAAAATCCATCTCTCAGATTTCAAAACGCTGGTTTCTAGGGGCCTTGATCGATCATGGGCCTGATAGGCAGACCAGATGAGGTAAATCTAAAGCCCTGAATATGAGACAATACAAAACGACACGATAAACATAAAAGGCAGGTAGGCATGCGAGCACGCACGCACACACGAATTGGCCCGTGGCCATTTTTTCTCAAAACAATGATGATAAAACAACTGCGTCTTAGGCAAGAATAGGCAGGCTTAAAATTATAAAATAGACACCAGCATCCATACCCACTTCGCTTCTGTTAGCCATCCATTCTCGGTACACATTCTCATGCCAGTCCTGCCCCCAGCATCTTTCCCCACATATTTCAGTTCCGTGATAAAACTTAAGCTTTTTTTTAATCATGTAGCCACCTGGACCCCTAAAAGATCAACTTAACGTGGGCACGAAAGATTTGTCAAGAACCAAATATATCGTTATGATGCATTGGCACAAAGAGTCCGACATTTAGAAAGACTGGATATAATAATTTAGGAAAGTAGAATGTGTTAAATATTTTTCTTTCAATCTTAATTGAAATTTACGGTCTACTGAAAGTCTTCAGCTGCAGATTCCTTTAGCAAGAACTGAGTTGTATTCCCAAAGCTTCTCAGTCAAAGGATCGGAACTATGGAATTCCCTAAAAGTATCATTACGCACTGCTCCTTCATTTACTGCACTTAAGTCTGATTATGAAAAATCTTAAAATGTCGTATATACATGTATGTAATTATGTAAATAAAATGTGAAGTGTGTCTGTATGCATGCGTGCGTGCGTGCGTGCGTGCGTGCGTGCGTGCGTGCGTACGTGCGTGCGTACGTGCGTGCGTGCGTACGCACATGCGTGCATGCAACTAGTGCATTCGTGTGTGCATGTGTGTGTTTGCATGCATGCATGCGTGCATATGTCTGTGTGCTTGTTTTTGCCTGTCAGCATGTGTGCATGTATGCGTGCGTGCGTGTTGTGCTTGTTTTTCCTGTGTCAGCATGTGCGTGCGTGCGCGCGTGTATGTGTGTAAGCCTGTGATGTGGATGCTTTTGCATGTATTGTACATAATTTGTACATTCTGTATATATGTTTAATACATAAAATATTATAAAATATGTAATATTTATGTAAATAAATGTATATAAAAGATATATTGAAGGCCCCGGGGAAGACCAGGGATTGTGTCACTGATCGGTCTACCTTCATTAAATAAAGCTTATTAGGCTTCCAAGCTGCAGGCTGGAAGCCTATTGTAATTGTTCTGATTATTATTAGGGGGCCAAGCCATCATGGCTGGTACCCTATTGTTATTGTATTTTTTATATTATTCCGCCGGTTTTTTTGTTCGCGAATAGCGCGAAGACAAAAATATTAGGGCAAATTTTTTACGTGTGAATGGATATGATTTTCTAGATAGGTTGGCGGCCATCTTGGATTTCCGGATAATTTTCCCGCACGTTAAAAAAATCTCCAGAACCATTGAACGGAATAAGCTGAAATTTTGTCAGAAGCAGCGGAGAGTGGGTCCGTATAAAGTTTGTTCAAGAGAAGTCGATAGCTCTAAAAACACAGATTTGCGTATGGACCAATCAGAATCAAGCCGTCTCGCGGAAAAATCGAATTCTTTATTTGAAGGAATTTTAAGCCCAAATTGGTCATATATAGGTTTTGGGGGGGGGGTCGAGAAGTTCAAATCTGGCATTTTCGAATGTGTTCGATCCCGACGGTTTGGCTGCCATCTTGGATCGTTTTCCTGCCAAATTCCCCCATAGTAAAGCAATTGGAAATTTTAAATTACTTCTCCTCGGAAACCACTGGGTGGATTTCAATTATATTTTGCAGAAAGCATCATTATGTAATAGCAATCTGATTTTGTTCAAACAATGCTAGTTGGCCTATCAGGGCGGCGGCCATTTTGGATTTTGTAGTATTTCGGGAAACGTATGTTAAAATCTTCTCCGAAAGCACTTGGCGGATTGATTCAAAACTCATGAAATATCATCTAGGGCATCCGATGAACAAAGTTTGTTCAAGGGAATTTGATTGGCCGAAAACTTGGGTGGCCATCTTGAATGATCTAGTTTTCGTGAAAATGACTTCGTCTCCAGAACCGCTGAACCGTCGTTCAAGAGAAATCGATACGTAAAAAAACATGGCCGCCATCGACCAATCAAAATTCAGCATGATTGGCGGCCATTTTGAATTTTTTTATTTGTTGAAATTTTAAGCCGAATTCCCCCATAGTAAAGCAATTGGAAATTTTTAATTCCTTCTCCTCGGAAATCACTGGGTGGATTTCAATTATATTTTGCAGGAAGCATTGTTAGGTAATTGAGACCTGATTTTGTTCAAACAACGCTGGTCGGCCTATTAGGCTGACGGCCAATTTGGATTTTGTAGTATTTCGGGAAATGTTTTTTAAAATCTTCTCCGAAACCACTTGGCCGATTGATTCAAAACTCATGAAATATCATCTAGGGCATCTGCTGAACCAAGTTGGTTCAAGGGTATTTGATTGGCCGAAAACATGGGTGGCCATCTTGAATGACCTAGTTTTCATGAAAGCGACTTCTCCAGAACCGCTGAACGGTTCGGGCCGAAATTTGGCTGATATGATTAGGGACTGAGCCGCATTACAGATTATTCAAGAGAAATTGATACATCAAAGAACATGGCCACCATCGACCAATCAAAATTCAGCATGATTGGCCGCTATTTTGAATTTTTTATTTGTTGAAATTTGAAGCCGAAATTGGTTTTACATAGGTTTTTGGGTCTTCTAATTCCAAATTAGCCATTTTCAATACTGTCGGACGAACGGTTTGACAGCCATCTTGGATCGTTTTCCCGCCAAAATTGCCAATGCTAAAGCAATTGGAGAATTGAAATGTCTTCTCAAGAAGAACTGGGCCGATTTCATCTATATTATTTTTACTGCCATTGTTGACACACGATTGTTTGTTTTTCAAAACCACATTCAATGATGGGTAGACTGGGCGGATAAAGACGATTCCTACTGTAAAGTTCTCACATAATTTGATAAAATTGACAGCATTAATCCAACTTGATCAAATCCAAGAGCCTATTTAGGCTTTAAGCCACCTATAAGAGCTGGATCAGATAAGATTCTCGTCTTAGCGACAGGGGTGTCCCCCATTCCCCCCCCACCCCACCTCCTGATGCATTGCGGCTATATATATATATTTTTTATTTTTTTCCGCCGTAAAAACTTAAATGTCTTCTCCCATAGATTGAAAACCTCTGAAAGATGACCTACCTCTAGACCTTGAACCAGGTCTGTAAAAATAAGGGGGCAGGCTCTAAGAGCAGGGGTTTGTCTAACCTGGGACCTAGTATGGCGAGACGAGATAGAACCAAAACGATCCTCCTCCGCTGATCGATCATAGAAGTTATAAGATCTGTTAGAGTTATTAATTATCCTAGAAGGATAAGCACCAAATTCATCAGGTCTGAGACTCTTCCTCCTAGGGAGGAATTGGTACTCTTAACAGAGGAAAAATCTCTTCACAGAAGGTTTAGAAAGAAAGATCTGAGCCTGAAGATCCCTAGAGGTTCTCAAGTGCTCAGACTCAGACCGAATAAGATTAGCAGATGACTGGCCAAAAATATCCTGGCCAAAAGGAGGAGCTGAAATAAGACTACTCTTAAGCTGATTGGAGATATTCGCCTCAGCCAGCCTTCTCTTTGATGTAATAAAACTTAAATATCTGCAAACGGAGTCATAAACAGCAACAGACCACAGTCAGATTAGTTTCAAATTACCTGTATAGTTTCCTTGAAATTTTGATTCTCGGGATTCAGTTTTGAAAGTTTCAAATTGAATCCGACACACATAAAAGGTGGAAGGAACTTAGCTGAAAATGGGAGGTGAATAGCTAGAAATGGATCTGT
The DNA here is from genome assembly GCA_034401795.1 of Chaetoderma sp. LZ-2023a. Taxonomy (NCBI): domain Eukaryota; kingdom Metazoa; phylum Mollusca; class Caudofoveata; order Chaetodermatida; family Chaetodermatidae; genus Chaetoderma; species Chaetoderma sp. LZ-2023a. Next base: position 37,391,491 of record CM067367.1, on the reverse strand, counting down.
ACATTGCTACGAGCAAAATGAGCGTGTCAATCCAGAAATTGTACTAGGCATGGCAAATTCCGACTACTGACAGGTTCGTCTTTTAAAGGCCCTATGTTTAAGTAGTTTACTCGATAAATGAGCACTTTATTCCTGTGGTAAATTTTCAAAAATTGTCTTCTCTTGGTCAGCAAATGGACATTCACTAAGCAGAAAATAATCTGCTCCACCAGTAATGGATGAACTTTCTAATGCTAAGAATAGAGGAGCTTGTGTTCTCAGACCAATCATGTGTCATGGAAGAATTCATTGAGCCATTTTTGCAATCTTAGAGGCGTGCCAAATTAGCGCAAACGGGCTGAGTACATTGGAATAACAAGCATGACAAGAGGCCCAAAGGACCTGTATTGCTCACCTGGAATTATTGGCCACTGGCACAAATGACCAGGTCAGTTAAAATCCAAGATGGCCGCTGGCCAAATTGGCCGCTAGTCTTCCTTTGAACAAACTTGTATCCCCATGCCGCAAGGATGCTTCCTGTCAAATATACGTGAAATCGGCCCAGCGGTTCTGAAGAAGACATTTTTAATTTCCCATTGCTTTAGTATGTAAGTTTTTGACAGGAAAAAGATCCAAGATGGCCGACAAACCGTTTATCCGCCCATTTCAAAAATGGCAAATTTTAAATCAAATAAAAATATCCGATATGGCTGGTAAACACACGACATCATGTTTTTTGATGGATCAACTTTCCTTGTACAAACCTTAATGACGCTTAGTCCCTAATCATATCTCCCAAATTTCGGCCTGATCTCTTCAGCGGTTCTAGAGAAGTCCTTTTCGGGAAAAATAAGTCATCCATGATGGCCGACGAACCATTTGGTCAATTAAGTCCTCTTGAACAATCTTGGCTTATCTCTTTCCCTAGATGATGTTTCATGAGTTTTGAATCGATTCCCTCAGTGGTTTTGGAGATTTTTAAAGACGTTTCCTAAAATCAGCCGAAATCCAGGATGGCCACCGGACAAATTGGCTGATCGTCTTCATTTAAACAAACTTGGACCCCTTTGCCCTAAGGATACTTCCTGCCAAATATAATTGAAATCGGTCCAGTGGTTGTTGAGAAGAAGTCGTTTAAAGGAACAATTGACAGATGACGGACGGCATACGTTAGGCCAGGTGAACTAAAAATCAGCCGAAATCCAAGATGGACACCGGCCAAATTGGCAGATTCACTTTGTTTGAACAAACTTGAATCTCTATGCCATAAGGATACTTCCTGGCAAATGTAATTGAAATCGACCTAGTAGTTCTTGAGAAGACATTTTAAATTTCACATTGCTTTAGTATGGGAGCCAGGCCTGGGGTCAGTTACATTTAAATGTAACTAGTTACAGTTACAGTTACATTGCACTAAGTCAGTTACAGTTACTTTTGTTGAGCAATGTAACTAGTTACATTTCAGTTACTTTGCGTAATGTAACTAATGTTACAACTCAGTTACATTACTTACTTTGACTGATAAGTATTATGAAGGACTATGTGAACATTGTGAACTTTGAAGACACTAGTTTACTTGCACAGCTTTCATAAATGTACATATATATTTCTTCCTCTAACCCTTTCAACCCAGAAATGCCATATAACAAACATTAATCTTATTGTAAGAAATAATTTGTTAAATATTTTGAAACTAATTTAACTGAAAGCTTTGCTACCATAGGTATCAACATTTTTCAGTGAAATTAGTTTCAAAGTGTTAAACAGATTTCCTTAGAGCATTGACTTTCTATGACAAGGTAATCTGTCATCTACCATGGGGCAATATAACAGCTTCCAGTGCAATTAGCTTCCAAATGACCAAAGCTTTGATGTTTGCTTAATTTCAAATAGGAATTTAAATATTTTGAAATTAATTTATTGCTTTCATTAGTTGCAATGACAAATAGATTCCGATCAGATGATCTGCTGAGTACTTTTTACTCATTTGTAATTATACTTTCAAAAGCTGTTGCTTCATATGGCAGCAACACTTTTTTCAGGTCAGATTAGTTTCAAAATGTTCAACAGATTTCCAGTACACTAGTTTAATTAAACAGCCTTTATAAATTTTGTCTGCTATACCAAAACGGTTGATGGCTTCACTTTCATTATCAGCATCGTCTTTGATCTTTATCACCACACCTATGTGAATTGAATTTAGCTTGAGTATAATTGCTGAGCAATGATGTCTTAAGCTGGCCTAATCTGTATATTAAGAAAACAAAGGACATGCTGTTAAAGCGTACTGTGGCAGATTTTAACTTTCTTTACAATTCAACAGTTGGCCATGTTTTAATCCTTTTAACCCTTTAACACTAAAGCTGGACAAAACAACTTTTTCAGTGGTTTTGAGAAATGTCCATATTCAGACAAATATATATTTTTGAAAATTTACCACTGGAATGACTGGCTCAATAACCAAGCCAGTCATTGCAGTGACAAATTTTCTAAAATAATTTCATGGTCTGCAAATGGACATTTTCTATGAGAAAGCTAAAGTTATCTTCAACAATCTTTAAAAGGTAACAGTTAATTCTATAATGATTTAGTAAACAACCTGTTTCTAATCTATGTGTAGATTAATGTAAAAGCTGATTTTGGTTAAAGGTTGTTGTTGCTTGATGTAGCAATAACGTTCAAATTATCATTACATAGACAGAGATAGAGTGGGTTAACCCTTTAATGGTCAAGATTGGTCAAGAAACGTCTATTTTGTGGGCTACAAGATTTATATTTGAAAATTTACCACTGGAATGACTGCCCCAATAATCAAGCCATTCATTCCAATGGCAAATTTCTAAAATAAATATCCATGACGCTTGGAAATAAAGTTGTTGCCCATGGCATCAACATCTTCCAGTAAAATTAGCATCAATATATTCAACAGCTTACCTGAATGATTACATTGAAATTGGGATATTGGAGTGTCATGTGTATAACAGTAGCCATGCCACAAATTAAGAAAATTGTAATAAATTTGGTAAAAAAGTTTGAAATGTAACTGAAAAGTAACTGAAAAGTCACTGAAATTTTAGTTACTTTTGCAATGTAACTGGTTACATTTCAGTTACTGTAACTAAAAATAATTCTTCAGTTACAAGTTACTTTAGTTACATGAAAAATGTGACTAAGTTACAGTTACAAGTTACAGTTACCCCAGCCCTGATGGGAGCCTTTAGTGGGAAAATAATCCAAGATGGCCAGCAAACCGTTTCTCCGACAGTTTCGAAAATGGAAAATTTGAGCTCAGAATACCCAAAAACATACATACCAATTTCGCCCTCAAAATCCATGAAACCAAAAAAATCCAATATGCCCGCCAAACACGCTACATTTTGATTGGCAAACCACAGCCATGTTTTTGATGGAACAACTTCCCTTGGACACACTTTAATGGCCCTTAGTCCATAATCATATCTCCCAAATTTCAGCCTGATCCCTTCAGTGGTTCTGGAGAAGTTCTTTTCGGGTTAACTAGGTCATCCATGATGGCCGCCAAACCATTTGGTCAATCAAGTCCTCTTGAACAAACTTGGCATATAGCTTTCCCTAGATGATGTTTCATGAGTTTTGAATCGATTCCCTAAGCGGTTTCGGAGATTTTTAAAGACGTTTCCTAAAATCGGCCGAAATCCAAGATGGCCACCAGCCAAATTGGCCGATCGGCTTCATTTGAACAAACTTGGATCTCTATGCCCTAAGGATACTTCCTCCAAAATATAATTGAAATTGGCCCAGAACTTCTTGAGAGGTTGTTTAAGGAAAAGGTTGACAGATGGACGGATGGTCGCCACGATATCAGCTCACTTATGTGGGCCTTTCAGGCCAAGTGAGCTAATAATATATTTTACCAAGATGGCTGGCATTTTAAAGAAGATACATTTTTAATAAATTCAAGACAAATTCGAAAATCACGATTGCCACCGGAAAAATCAGCCAATCAAAATTTCTCTCGGACAAGAATAGTTGAAATGAGACCAAGAGTATATGAATATTAGTCTTTTAATTGACTTTCCGAATTTCATTTAGAAAATCCAAGATGGGCACCAAAAAAATTGAGCAATAACATTTCTGTATACAAGTTTGGAAGTCTACCGCCATGAGGGTGATTCGAGCAAAGTTTGGTTGAAATCAGCCTAATCAGTGGTTAGTACTAAGTAGTCCTTTAAAGCAAACATTGACGGAGGGATGGATGATGGATAGATGATCGCCATGGCATAAACTCACTTGGCAGGTGAGCTAATAAATAGATAAGGAAGAATGTTAAGCAGTTATATTTTATTTTCTCAAGCATCTTTATTGGAATCAATATATGTACATGTAACTCTTTCCTTAATCTCTAAAGCAGCAGCTTCCAGTCAAATTATTTTCAAAACATTCAAAAAAATATTATGTACAGCATGAAGCGTTTGTCACATGGTACTTTTGAAAGGGTTACTAAAAATACTACTGATATACAGTTAGCACTAAACTCATATAAAACATTTCAGCATGAGCTATGCAGTCTTAATTCCTTTTTCAGTCAAATTGCTTTCAAAATTAACATTATTTTCTATTATGCACTGGTAAGAAACAAGTTGAATAACTTGAAAACAATCTCACCAAATTTTGGTGCTGCCTTACTAATTCACAGTAGAGCTGGGTGCTTTCTCAGTAATATCAGGAAGACCGCTGTACCATCGTTATCATTAAGAAACAACATTCCTAACAGCCACTTTAAGAAACTGTTGTTATCAGCTTGAATTGACGTTGATCTGACTGTCACGCCAGATAGAAACTGTTTTTTCACTGGACTTGAGAAATGCTTGTTTGTATGCCAACAAGGCTATTTCTGAAAACATACTACTGGAATGGCTGGCTTGATAGCTATACATTTTCAAGTCTTCGCTTGGTCTGCAAATTGACATTTCTCAAGATGAGTGCAGAAGACATTTTTGGCCAGCTTGATCATTAAACTTCATTAAAAATAGTAATTTTTATTATTACTCATATTAATTATTATTATTACTCATGTTAATTATTATTATTACTCATGTTAATTATTATTATTACTCATGTTAATTATTATTATTTCAATGGTTGAGTACGATATTGTTCAGAAGAGTTATGATTCATTCAAGGCGATCTGAAAAATTTAATTAGCTTGCTATAAACGTTGGTTCTATATCAAGCTATTCTTGATGAAACATTATACAAATTTCATTAACTTGTCCGGCTTTGTCATGATCTCCTATCACAATTCACCTTTCTAGAGTACCCACCCATCACATGACGTCATAATGAACTGTGTGATGTGTAGCATGACATCATAATGAATGCCATCATGAATGACATCGATACATACGTCACGGACGCATATTTGAAGACGGTCTATGCGTTGTTGTACAAATTGTTTGCTTTTACTATTTAATAAATATTCTGTTGAATATTTTTAAACTAATTTGACTGGGCACTGTTGCTGCCATAGGCAGCAACAGCACCCAGTCAAATTAGTTACAAAATATTCTACAGCTTCCCTGTATACTTTTCAGGAAATTGATAGCTAGGGCATTCAGGGATCGATCAATCCCAACACAGCGAGGTGTGGGTGGCGCTTAGCTAATGATGGGCAGGGCATAGCTAAAAATGTTAAGGCCCATTTAATGTCCCATAAAACAAGCTTCACTTGATGTTTTCAATAAGTGAAGCTTTTTGTTTGGGACATTAAATTGTGATACCTTAGCAATAATGAGTATTCATGACTGATTATCTATATGAGATTAGCAGACCATTACTTAAAAGTGAAAATAGGCTGGTTAATTAATAAAAGGCCCATGGGCCTGTCACTCCCCTGGAAAATTGGCATTGTTGTATATAAAGCTTTTAAATTTCTAGAAAATTTTCAGAAAATCCAAGATGGCTGCCATTAAAAATGGCCTAATCAATATTCTGTATACAAGGTCAGAAGCCTATGACCATAAAATCCTTCCATACAGGTTTGCTAGAAATGGCCCACATGGTTAATGAGGGGCAGTCTTTTAACTGATTTCCTTCGGAAGATAGCCGGCTGTAAAATTGACCAATCAAAATTTTGTATAAAAGTTCGGAAGCGTACCATACTAGCATTAATAAGTGACACTAGCCAATGGAATGAATTGTAAACAGAATGCATGCTATTAGTCACTCAGAGCATGCAGTGTATAAGCCGCATATCATCTCTATGATAGAAAGTACATAAGTAGTATTGAACTACTCTCACTATGAGCTATCGATGTCCGCTCAGCTCAGCAGTACAATGACTATAATTATGGTTACAGGAATGGTTTTACACTGAGCATTACACAACAGCGAGAACAATAGAATCCCAAATAATGGTGGCTATATACACCAAACTAAAATGGCGGCTCAGAAGAGGAGGATCGCCACCGAATCTTTCTACATATTTCCTAAACTTATTGCTTTAGAATAACTTTAAGAAAGAAATTGAATATTTTGAAACTAATTTACCTGGAAATTGGTGCTGCCGTAGGCCATCCATAAAAAAGTTGTTTCCTACAAAATGGGTGGGAGAAAAAGATTTCAGTATGGAGGGAGGAAATTATTTTTTTACAATCATTAATTTATCTTAAATATCATTATAATTGCAAAATTTGCCATGTTTATTCATGAAACCATTAACAAAAGTGATTCATATTGCTTACATATGGCATTAAAAGACGGTAAATTTCATAGTCTGAAATATGTATGGATAATTTAACATAATTTATGCTGGGGAGAAGAAATTTTTTTTTATTCCTGGGTGGGTGAAATAAAAAAGAATTTCACACAGGAGGTTTACCGGAAACAAGACTGTTTAATTCTGGCATTAGGCAGCAATAGTTTCCAGGAAAATTAGTTTCAAAATATTCCATTTGAAAGTTTTAAAGGAAGGGAAACAGGAACTATCAAATTCTGTTGGCTGGTAACTTCATATAATAATATAAATAAAACTGCATGCAGAAAACTGGAATGAATCAGAATAATTTGAGTTGAGGAAAACATTTAGTACCTCTAGTAGATGTAGCTGTTTTGCTTAACCAATTAGTGACGCTGCTGGCCATTCACACTCGTGTATCAACTATGTGTGCAGGTACCACAGAACTAAAGATAGTTTCATGAGTGTTACAAATAATATTTGCTACAGGAACTGATATAGAGCCATTATCTCGCTACTATCACTGCTGCTCATTTTTGAAAACATTATAGGTGAGTTATTAGTTCTGGTGGAAGCAACAAGTTTCAGTAAAAATATTTTCAAAATAAATTGCTCGTTTCCAGGGTCGTAACATGATAGCTACTGAATATTAGGAAATCTGTGTGAATGAAAACAAATGTAGTTCCTGTCGTTTGAAACAAATTGTTTGAAAATTAAAGGTGCATATTCACACCAAATTCTTGGAAATAAGTTAAAATTGTATAATTTTAGAGACTTAAATTGTGTTCCTCTCTAGACATATGAAGATTTCATTACGTAGAAATTAATATAATTGTTACAAGATGCAAAATTGAACACGAGTCCCTATTCCAACCACACAACTAAAAAAATTGTATTAATTTACACGGAATGAAATCATTATATGCTCAAATTTATTTCGTTTCATTGCATTGATGTACACAATATAAGCCTCTAAAAGTATACAATATACATAGTTTTATTTTCATGCATTTTGGTGTGAATGTGCACCTTTAACCCGTAGTTTACTTGTAGGATATAGTAGCTAATCAGCTTAATGCAAATATAACTGAGATTATATGATCGGTTGTAGAGGATATTATTTTTTGTTCCACATGCATAAGCATGACAAGAGCGCAAAGGCCTGGCAGTGTCACTAATTGGTTCCTGCCTAGGCAAAATGGTTACATTTAATAGAGTTTCATAAATGGAACGTGCTGAATTTTTCTAATTATTCAGATTTATTTCTGTATATTACTGGTGGCTATACACTTATTATTATATAAAGTCATCATTCAGCAGCAATTGATAGTTCCCTGGTCCTTTCCTTAAACTGTTGATGACAGATTGTAGGCATTGGACAACAGGTTAAAATAGTCACAATTTGGCTTTAAAAAATGTAGTTGGCTAATAGAGGAATCCAGTTTTAGCTATGCCTCGTCCATCTCTCTAGTGCCACCCAGGCTTTGCCTGTGTTGGGACCGATTGATCCCTGCACTCACTGAATCTCAATTTTGAGAAAACTATACAGCTAGGTAAGCTGTTGAATATTTTGAAACTAATTCGACAGGGTGATGTTACTGCCTATGGCAGCAACAGCGCCTGCCCAGTCAAATTAGTTTCAAAATATTCTACAGATTGTTTACTAAATATCACAGACATACAATTCGCACTTGACGGACTATTAAGCATTTAAGACAGACTAAATCGAATCATTCATGACCTAATTGATTATGACATCAGCCTAATATTATTGATGGGTAAACTGGATTCCCATCCTAGCGAGATAATGACTCTATAATGACTCTATATCAGTTCCTGATGATGGTTTTAGCCAGATTGACCATTAAATGTGTTAAAACAGGCCAAATATTTCCGAAAAAGTTGGTCCCGATCCCAGGATGATTCCAATAACTTGGTCGGTTCCTGAAATATTTACTGACAATAGATGGGATCAATAGCATTAGATATTAATTGCATCACACTAACACCCATCAACCACACATTAATTTATACAAATTAAGCGATTCATTTTCATTTGATTAAATAAGCCTGCAAGCACTATAGTTAATGGAGCCTATGACTTTATCAAAAATTTGCCAGACAGACAGAATATATTTGACAGAAATATAGTTGTTGCGATGAAATATTGATCACTTTTAGCTATTTAATTGTCATGATTAGTCAAGAAATTTGAAATTTTACCTTAATCAACATCTATTCTATCTATTCACTGACCAAGAAAATATCATTTTTGGAAACCTACCACTGGAATGACTGGCTAACCAAGCCAATCATTCCAGTGGTAAGTTGTCAATAATAGTTTGCTTTTGGCCTGGAAATTAATATTCCTCACAAGCACGGCAGATGACGGTTTTAGCCAGATTGACCATTAAATGTGTTAAAACAGGCCAAATATTTCCGAAAAAGTTGGTCCCGATCCCAGGATGATTCATTATAAGAAAATATTAGTTACCTCTAAGGGATGTAGAAATTGTTTGAGTGTAGCTTTCGTGACCATCTCGGTCACTTCTTCAGCACTAGCAGTTACTGCTGAAGAAGTGACCGAGATGGTCAAGAAAGCTACACTCAAACAATTTCTACATCCCGGAGAGGTAACTAATATTTTCTTATTAGGCCAAATATTGTAATGTTTTGTTCTCCCAATGCTTACTACATGTATACATAACTGCTGTACTTCTTAGCCTATTTGGTTGGCTGGTCAGTCAAAGTGGACAAAGCTGCACAGGTTGTAGCACAGCATGATCATGTTAATTTATAATTGTAAGAATTATTTCATATATTAATCCACTTGGCATACTGAGAAAGCGTGTACATACGCACTGCTCTGTTGCTCATACATAAACCATATAGGAAAATCTCACAGTCATTGGAGTTATGATTTCCATATTACACGCTGCCTTCACGATGGCAAAATATTAATAAAATTACCGGTACGCTCTTAACAATATACAACAGCCATCAGGAATGTTTTACTCGACTTAATGCTATGTAAAATGCTTTTTTGTCGTTCGTATCATGCCATCCTATTGGGCCAACTTCACAGTCAGCGCATATAAGATATTTAATGCCATCAACTGTGTTCGAAAAACCGACATTATCGAATGTGAACATGTCATCAACGAGCCAGAAATGTCGCAACCTATCACTCTCATCTTCCGGTCCGCTGTTCTTGGCATGCATTTTCGGGAGAATAAACTGGAAAGAAATAGAAGGTAATTATTGACCCTTTAACCCTTGAATTTGTCCAAGAAAATTTTAATTTTCTCATAAGAAATGTTCATTTGAAGACCAGGAGAAGACTATTTTTGAAACTTTACCACTGCAATGACTGGCTCGGTTATCGAGCCAGTCATTCCAGTGGTAAATTTTCAAAAATAGTCTTCTCTTGGTCTGCAAATGGGCATTTCTCAAGACCACTGCAGAAGCCGTTTTTGACAAATAGACTATTTTTTTTAATTTACCACTGGAATGACTAGCTCGATAGCCAAGCCAGTCATTCCAGTGATAAATTTTCAAAAATAATCTCTTAGTCTGCATCTGGACATTGTATGAGAAAACATAAATTTTCTTGAACACATTTGAGAGTTAAAGGGTTAAATATTATTATAATCAATGCCAATATTTAAGCATTTGCAAACCTAAAGGTCAAACCTGACAAATTCTTTCTGCTGAATATTTTTAAACTAATTTAATTGCAAGCATTTGTTCTCTAAATCAGCTGCTCTATGTCGAGTTAAAGCAGATTATAAATTGGTGACAGCTTACTCGTACATGTAACCTTGTCTTGGAGACCATATTCTGGGATCACAAGGTTGAAAAGGATACTATAGAGACGGATAATCAACACATTTTATTCTGCAGTGCAGTCAAATGAGCCTGAATGAGATCCACCTCTCTTTTGGCCCAGCAGAAAGTTCATACCACAACTGACTTATATCAAGAGGACAATATGTACTAGGAGTTACCTTGGTTACGAGCCACCTAATGCTTGCTGAGATTAGGTAATAATAACGACGGAAAGTAAAGATTTATACCGAAATACACACATCCTTCCCAAATCGAACGTATAGATATTATTAGAATAAAACTGAGACTTTATGCGCAAAACGAACGTTATAAATAGGCGCAGAAAGCCGAGAATAATTACAGACTCCATTAACATGCACAAGAGAATCGATTACTGCACTTGAGCAACCATAGAATTTCAAGGGCTATGATAAAGCAGTAACAGTCTAATTGGACCGACATTATTCAAATTTTATCAACAACTCATCGATTTAAGGGGTAATTGTAATTTGTAATTGGCTGTAATTTAATTACATTTTTCAAGTAATTGATAGTAATTGTAATTGAGTAGCTAAAAAGCAATTGTAATTGAATTGTATTTAATTACATTTGAAAATTTTGGAATTTGTAATTGGTAATTTGAATTACTTTATCAATTACATACAAATATTGCATGTCTGATGCATATTTTCCACAGCAACCCCAATGCATTAAGCATGTTAGGAAAGCACACATTGTACAACAAATCACATTGTTCCTTGGGTTCAAAGGTCTATTAATATTAATTTAGGCTTGCTGCCTGACTCTGTTGGGGCCTTAGATTAGTTTCAAAATATTAAGCAGGATATTTGGTAAAATGTATACGCTCTTTCATATTTGCTCTTTCAGGTTCAAATGGTTACATAACGGTAAAAATGTATTTTACTATAAATCTTGTTGTGCATACATTTTTAAAAACAGAACAAAAAAAATGTCAATAAAGCTATTGAAATTTTAAAATCATTTTAATGGAATTCAAAGGTGTCTTAGACAGCATCACCTTTCAGTCAAATTACTATCAAAATAGTCAACAAAATTTTGCAGAAATCTCATTGAAATGTTTAATTCCTAAATGACAACTATAACACCTGTGTACTACATAAAGGACAGTTCTCTACACGTTCAACAGGGTGTCCCCATGCTTTACAGGGATGCTAATCTCATCTCAAATGTTGTATTGCACTGATAGATACCAGTTTATAGATTCCATATCATTCATATTATGTCGCATTCCCTTGTCTGTATCACAATTATCTGCTTTGTAATATCGGGTAAATGTTGAACAGTGATTGACGCCATTTTGTCTCCTCAAGCGATAGTGTGTGATGTCATGTAAGTGCCAATGTATTACAATCTTTATTATGGGTCATTCCGTATAAGATGGACCAATGCCCGTCAACTCATAGTCACGGATTTCCTTCAAACTTTCTCAGTGTGAGCATATGGATATGTGAAATACTTTTTGAAAAATGCCCTCTCAAAGACCCCTATGCTAAAATTGACAAAAGTTTCAAGTACAAATCCAATGTTTGAGACATCATATCTCATCCAATATACTGTTTACAATACTAGATCTTTTCATTCTAATGCTCTGGTCAGCATACTTGAGGAAAATAACAAGCAATATGTGTTGACTTGTTTTGGGTGTGTTTTAGGGGTCACCAAAAACGTTAAAAACAGCTAATTTTCCTGTTTCAACAAAATTTGGTGATACAGTAAAATGTATATTATAGTTGCTGTAACTAAATGATTTCTACCCAGTTCACTAGAGCTAATATTAGCTTAGTAATATTTACTGACTAACAGCAAGGTTTGCTCATCAAACAATTTTGGGGGCCCAATGCACCACCCCTGTTCACAAAAGAGGGCCAACTTCATCGCCTATTGAGTCAAAATAACCCCTTTCAATTTTTATTTTATTTTGGTGAATGGTAGATATATGGTCAATAGTTACATGGTTAAAACTTGCACTCTTACATTTGTTCCCTTTTGGAGCTATGGCATATTAGAAATGTGATATTTTTGTAAAACTTGTACGATATTCCATTTTTGGGGGTTAATAATTTTAAAATTATAGGGCCTAGAGGCATGAAACAAGCGATACAACCAGTTCTCCTGCTATATTAGAAGAACCAATCAGCATTCCCTGGTTATATAATACATAAACATCGATTTTCTAGACCCAAAGACCTGACTCTGTTAACATTTGACATTTTTCGCGACAATCTAATTTGTTTTAAAGTTTAAAATATCTCCACTTTAGCATTTTAGATACTTTTTCATCATAGGTGGACATTGAATGGTATATTATGGCCATATTAGTACAGCTACATGGACTTCTATGGCCATTTATAGACAATTTTGACACACTGCGACCAGGCCAATATGTGTAATCTCTCATACTAAAGTATGCCTAAATGTCACCCATTTCATGGAATTATTTAATAAACTGCGACAGGCATTGGTTAATACACATGATATAATATAAGTGTTAAGAGATAGTACATAATACTACATACCTCAGCAATAATTGATGATACAGTACATGATCCAGCATATACCGCTCCTCCAAATTATTTAAATAGTCCATTTATAAAGTCGATATCAGTTTGTGGAAAAGTGTACTGCCGGCCAGTTGCTGTCAATGGTGTTGACACTTTACTTAGAATGCCACAAAAAGGAACCCAGCACTGGTCTGTGCGCCTTGGCCAACTAAAGGATCGAGCTGGTCCATGCGGCTTCATAAACGAAATGAGCCAGTCCTCATTTTCTAGACTAATTTCTAACACTATGCCAAACCACCAATTTTTGTCATACAATGCACCAACATAGTCACTCAAAGACAGTTCCATAGGGATATTTAAATTCTGAATCTCTGATGACATACCAGGTTGTGTGTTAGAAAATGACCGAGTGTATGAAACATCATCAGTTGAAATTCGCTTTACTGTGATCGAGTTAGTGTCATTTGGAACAAACGAATGGAATGACCTGGTTCCTTGCACTGTTTTGGCAAGGAGATACCGCTCTTCCAACATTGTATGATGGCTCTGGATCTCATCTTTACTAACTAAGAAGAACTTGATCTTCCTTATGTTCTGTTGGCTGAATTCATACAATTCACTAGCATTTCGTATAAGCGCTGTTTGCAGACTAGCCCTTGCGGCTAAGCGCTTCACTGTGCCACCGATACCGTCGCAAACACCTTTACCATGGCTGGTAGCAAAGAAATGCCATTCTGCCGTAATATCAAAATCTGAATAATGATGGCAGACATTAATAAAGTTTTTGAAGTTCTTGTATTGTCCTGCACACCCATCACTAAAGTATTTAATTATATGAATATTGGGATACTTTTCCTTCAAATATCTTGTAAAAATCTCCTGAAAACAGTACACAGTATTTGTTTCATGTTTCAGACACTCAGAGATGAAGCATACATTTTCTTCATTCAACTTTCCATAAGCCTTAACATAAAATGCCAAAGGATGTATCGTGACTTGAGAATTGTTCCAATAAAATCCCTGTACACAATCTTGCACTATAATGCTGTAATTTTCAGCAAAGTCGAGAACAACAATGGCAGTAGTGTCATCTAAATCATGTTTGCACGCTTTCAAGAATTCACTTTGAGATTTCGCTATGAAGGAATGTGGTGTTAATTCTTGGATCCGTTGACATAATATAGAAATAAAATCTTCAACTGATACTTCTCGGCGCATGATTTCAATTCGGTCTGTGGATACCCATTCATTGAATTTAATGATGTCATCCTCATCCATGTGCTCGTAAAGGTCTTGCTCTAACTAAGTTTTGAGAAATGCAGTTCCTGGACACTTTTCACATCGTTGCAGCATGCAATTTCTAGAACTACTGTCACATACAGATTTGTCAATTAGGTTATGATAGTCTTCAGAGATAACATCCACCATAAACTTTACATTTTGGTGTTTTTCGCATACACAAACATTGTGGCTGCCGCTAGAAGAAACAGTTACACACCATTTGGGTCTTAACTCAACAAATTTAGAGAAACCAATTTTAAGTCCAGTTTCTGTTTTGAAATTAGCATGTACTTCCTTCAAATTTGTCAGGATTAGCCGTTTTTGCTTATGTTCTTTGGTACCACAAATTCTTATAGTAACAAAATCATTTTTCCCGGGTAATAGTCTAGATACAGTATCATCTTGGTAGTAGTTAATAACACTATCTAGTGTATGCTGATCAAGCTTATTTCTTTTAAAGGTTTCACGATCAGCGAGTATTCCATCATTCTGCGCAAGTTGTCTGGCTTGTTTCACCATATAACGCGTAACACCACATGCCTGAAAAACCTGAACAGTTTTATCTATCGACCATGATTTAGGTGTAATAGTCAATACTTGTATCTTTTGATTTCGTGATGACACACACAGTTTTTCATTCATGTTCGATACCAAGTAGTCCACATCTAACTTAGAATCACATGTACATTCAGTTTGTGAAGTGTCAGCAACTAATTTATTAGGTGGAAAACCTAGGTGGGATGCCACGTGACTTGTTGTTGCTTCTGCCATTTGTTTGATTTTTCGTTTACCATATGATACTTTCCTTTCTGAATGGACACTCTTTAGGGGAGAAACTCCAACTGCTGAGAAACTAGAGTTGAGGCATTCAGCATTACTGTACAAAGTATCTGCTATGGCCATTGATTCCGGTTCACTGTCACTACAATCTGTCAGGTTATTAATTTCTGTAAACAATGATGGCAAATCTTTTGGCCAGGTTGTTTTCTCTCTCTAGTTTTCGACTGTATTAATGCCACAATTTCTTGATCTATATTAACTAGTCCCTTTTTAATAAGCTTTTTGTGAACTTTTAGGGGATCACAACATGAAGTGTTCTGCTTCATCATCGGGAATATATGCAGATAGTGTTTCTTGTGGCAACAGCACACTGTTTCTAAACTATCCTCACTCTGGCCGCTTCTCATTGCAACAAGTGTTTTATCTGTAGCCGTCAATTGTACAACATCATTTACAGAGCATTTATCCGTAAACTTATGACATTTATCATTAGTGAGACGTCCAACTGAACAAAATGTCTCTGGTAATTCAGCCATTGTGCAACGTGTTCTAGTCAAAGTTTACACTTTTCAAATTAAAAGGCCTAATTTATCATTAAAATGTATAGTGAATTATTAAATTTCTAAAGTAAATATCTAAACATTTGTGTATCAGCAACAATGTCAATGTTTCAAAGCAGTAATTATTAAACACTTTCACTGGTCATGCTGCCTAATCTTGATCACTTAAAATGCTTGACTGAACTCTTGTTGATAGCAATACTTGCATGCAGATCTGAGAGAAAAACTGAGACCATGTGACTAATCAATATCACCTCACTACCTATGTCTATTACAGCAATTGACCTAATTATATACAAAGCTCTGAAGGTTGAGTTATTTTCTCTAGATATGAAATCTCTCAGTCTTTATTAACACTGGATAACTCAAGACTGAGTGATGAGCTGTTGCAGCTCGACCAGCTTACAGGACAAACTCTGTACCTGGTGTATATTTTGAAAATGATTTGACTGAAAATTATTGATGGCTAAGTCAGCAACAACTTATAGTCAAATTGTTTTTTAAATATTCTCCAGGCAATATGTTATTCCCATTGAAAATGTTGTTGAATAATGACTTGTAGTTTACCCACAAAAATGTCAAATTTTAACAAAGTAAGGTTTTGACATCTCTAAAATCCATGTTTATCTATTTTGTAAAAGGGAAATGCTGGTTGTTTCTTTTAATAAGGCAGGGAAACGCGCTACATCTCTTGTTTCATTCTAGAGTGTATACTTTTAAAATTATTAACCCCCCAAAATCAAATATCATACAAGTTTTTGAAAAAATATCAGATTTTGTATTTGCCATAGCTCTCTAAAAGGAAACAAATGTAAGAGTGAACCTTTTGGCCCTGTAACCATTGACCATATATATAACATTCACCAAAATATTAAAAAAATTGAAAGGGGTTATTTTGAAAAAAGATGTTATGAAGTCACCCCATTTTTGCGAACAGGGGTGGGGGTATGGCTCCCACAAAATTTTTGTGGAGCATATCTTGCCATTAGGTAATAAATATCACTAAAGTAGCAGAACTCTAGTTAACAGGATAGAAATCATTTGTGTAAACCAAATACAAATACATTTTACGGCATCACCAAATTTGGATTAAAATATGAAAAATCACATTTTTTGGCATTTTTGACGACCCCTAATACATGCCTAAAACAGGTCAGCACAAAATGCTTGTGATTTTCTCGAACTATGGTGACCAGACTGTTAAAATAAAAAGACCTAGTATTGTGAGCGCTGTAGTCGGTGAGATATGAAGCCTCAAACATAGAAATTTTGTTACAAATTTTTGTCAATTTTAGGCAGGGGGTATTGGATAGGCCAGTTTTCAAAAAGTATTTGACCTTTCACTATACCGGTAATACTTGGAATTTCCTGTTAATACATACATATGCTTACTCTGACAAAGTTTGAAGGAAATCTGAAACTATGACTTGACGGATTTCAAAAATTTTGGTCCTTCTTATATGGAATGACCCTTATGTAACACTCATCTTGTTGAACATTTTGAAACTAATTCGACTGGAAGTTGTTGCTGCCTAAGGCAGCAACAACTTCCAGTCAAATTAGTTTCAATATATTCAACAGCTTAGCTGTATGGTTGCTTTTACGCAACATTGTCAAACTATAGTTAGCACCTATATGACTGAGTGTATACACTAAGGCAGACACACTAGGTTTTTTCTGATTGGTTGAAAAGTAAATCATGACAGCCATCATAGGGTGTAGAAATGTACCAACATTTAGCTACTATCTTTCTTTAGCGGCATGATAAAATGCTTAAAACTACCTGCTCAGTTTCAGTTTCCTTTATTCACTCAGGCTATTTAACAAACCTATAATTTACATATTGATATATAATATACATATATATATATATATATATATCTATAGCATATGAGGGGCTACAGTGACATATTAGATCACCTGAATAGCTACAAATGTATCAAGAGATGAGATTAGTTATTTTTTAAATGTATACAAAAATATCACTTCCTCATGGCCTGTGTTTTTCTATTGAGCCCAGGAGATCAACTTAATCCTTTTAACTCCAAATTTCAGGAAAGTACTCTGATAGGTCTGATGAGAGTTGCACAATATTTTGAAAATAAGTTAGAAATTGGAGCTGTTTAACATCACCAACTTGCAGTCAAATTATTTTTAAGAACTTAGTTCATATAGTGTAAGTAATACTAACTTAATATGCCTATAGATATGTAATTTACCATGGGGAAAAATATTATTAATTTAATGGTGTTAACTCCAGCAGTGGTCAGTAATCTGCTGGGAAGTGTGATTTTATCCATTCACAAGTCTTTTGATGATTTTATTGAAAGTTTTCTGGACACCCTTTCAACTGTAGATGAGATATTACAAATTCCACTTAAAATATAAGAATTATTCGGTTGAATATTTTGAAAATAATTTAACTACAAATGTAGATGTCATTACTTGCGTACATGTAGGTATACGTAGCACCAGCTTCTAGTCCAATTATTTTGATAATATTAAACTGAATAGTTCAGACATCCTAAAGAATTTTCGCCTTGAAATGGGTTAATACCTCTAAGAGGGATTTCTAGAGGGTGCAGTACAGTAATTCCTTAAAGCTCAAGATTTGTCAAGAAAATAAATAAAAAATCTGCTCAATGATTGTCCATATGCAGGTCGAGACTATTTTTTAAAATTCAGCCCTGAAATGGCTGGCTTGGTTAGCGAACCAGTCATTCCAGTGGTAAATTAAAGAAAATAGTTTTTTCTTACCTCGCAAATGGACTTTTATCAAGACCACTGCTCAAGCCATTTTTCCCAGGCTTGGCCATTTAACTCTTCTCTGGGGTCAATATTCTTCCTTTTACTGTGTTGATGGCAAAGAAATTGGTGCACATTTTTCAACAAACCTGGTGGCTGTTCCACCAAATTTGTTGAGAAATTAACAAAAGTCCATCTTTTAATTCCATATGAAAATTAAAAAATTTGACATCAGTGGTAAATGTTAAGTGTTAATGAAAGAGTACATACAGACTTGAGACAGATTATTTTCTCATAGAACATGTCCATTTGCAGACCAAAAGATGAATATTTTTGAAAAATGACCATTGGAATGACTGGCTCTGTTATTGAGTTAGTCAGTCTAGATGTGGTAAATTTTCCAAATTAGTTTCTTGGTTTGCAAATGGACATTTCCCAAGAACACTGAATTTTTGCCAACTTAAATGTTAAAGGGAAACACCAGACCCTCTATACTACTTTGTTAACATGAATCTATATACCGTAATGTTTTAAAAAATATAATTGTAAGCTCTGTGCTCAAATTAGAAATATGTTTTCATTATTTAAATATGTGATACATTAGTTAAATTCCTTTTCCTGGATGAGGCATACGACGTCATAAGTTGAACGTTTTTCTCAATGTCATCCAACGCTATCGCAATAAAATTGCCAATTGCGTTTTATAGTTGTTTTTTTCTTCAGCGGTGTTAGGAATATAAAAAACTATATTTGGGGAAATGTTGACGAATATATAATAACAGTCCCTTGTCTGATTTCTCTGCTGGTGCCGATTTTGACATCAAGTTTTGATCTTGTGATAAATGAATGATGCGATAGTATAGGTATATCAGTACAATCAGCACTCACACTGGCGCTACAGCAGATAATTTTATTAAAATTTCATCTATTAATATGAAAGTTTAAATAGTTCTTACATACATCCCAATACATATTTAAGTACTTATGTTTTCATACTAGTCTCAAAACTTCCTCAGATATTGTAAGATTCATGTAATTGGCAGGCATCTTCATAGGAAATCGCCATCTTAAGGTTCGGCAACTAATGTATGAAAATAACAAATATATTCCATAATTTTCCGATAACGTGGTACAAGTCTTAATCTCTTCAATTT
This sequence comes from Chaetoderma sp. LZ-2023a, assembly GCA_034401795.1. Taxonomy (NCBI): domain Eukaryota; kingdom Metazoa; phylum Mollusca; class Caudofoveata; order Chaetodermatida; family Chaetodermatidae; genus Chaetoderma; species Chaetoderma sp. LZ-2023a. The sequence goes on along the minus strand of CM067367.1, from coordinate 37,371,906 downwards.
GTACATATATAAATGATGTCGATAGCACAATCACCGATAGAGATATCACCATCCAATGCATGTACCCCCGTCTTCAAAGTGCCATTATCGTGGTTCTTGTCAGATGGGATTCAACCTATGACGTCATAGGTTTAATTAACTCACAGAAAATTATAGTAACACCATTTTATTCAGATTTATATATAAATGTCGCAAGAAAGTTTTACACAGTAGTTTAAATATGGGCTCTATGATAGAACTGCATGTTTTATGCAAACGATGGCGACCCTTCTTGTGTTACCCTTTAAAGGGTTAATATAATAACCATAAAATTCTTCTTTTGGTCAGTTTATTTCAAAATAAAATATGACTATATAAGATCCTTTGTTTATTTATTCATCACACGCAGGCACACTCACACACTTGTCATTCATGTGATGGCTTAGGAACCAATTCACACACACACACACACACACACACACACACACAACACAACACACACACACACACACACACACAACACAACACACACACACACACACACACACACACTTTTGCAAAGTAATTGTAATTAATTACTTTGGCAATGTTATTGCCATATGTCTGCACTTGAGCACACGTAAAATTTCAATGGCTATGATAAAGCAGTAACAGTCTAATCGGACCGACATTATTCAGATTTTATCAACAGCTCATCAATTCAAGACGTGATTGACTGATGAAAGGCCAAACTTTTAGCAGAAGCTATTAAAAAATTCTAACTATAATGTCTATATTATTTTATCCCAAAACATACCGTAGGTCAAGTTCGACTGGTTAACCATATAGCCAGTTTGCTAGTTTACTGAACATGCAAAGCAGTTGCTATACTCAGCCGAATGCTCAATAGTTAAAGTTATCATGAAGCTATAACATTAGAAAAATATTTGAAATTTCAGTGACAATTGTCTTCTTCTGAGCACCCCCCCCCCCCACAACCCCCTTTTATTTAGATTTTTGTTGCTGCCATTATTTGGGATTCTATTGTTCTCGCTGTCGCGCAAAGTCCAGCATAAAACCATTCGTGTAACACTAATGTTAGTCCTTGTACTGTTGGCCTCTGACACGGTACATATAGCTTTTTGTTTTTGAAATTCCATGACTTCGTGACCAAGATTAACAAATTCCATGATATCTAAGTATTACTACCTAGGAGATTTATTTTTATGCAGTTGCTATACATAAATTCACCTTTCCAGAGTACCCACCCATCATATGACGTCATAATGAACTGCTTGACGTGTACAATGACATCATAATGAATGACGTCATGAATGACATCGATAAGTATGTCACGAACGCATATTTGAAGACGGTCTATGCGTTGCTGTACAAATTGTTTGCTTTTACTATTTAATAAATATTCTGTTGAATATTTTGAAACCAATTTGACTGGGCGCTGTTGGTGCCTATTTATGCAGTAGCTATACATAAATTCACCTTTCCAGAGTACCCACCCATCATATGACGTCATAATGAACTGCTTGACGTGTGCAATGACATCATAATGAATGACGTCGATAAGTATGTCACGAACGCATATTTGAAGACGGTCTATGCGTTGCTGTACAAATTGTTTGCTTTTACTATTTAATAAATATTCTGTTGAATATTTTGAAACCAATTTGACTGGGCGCTGTTGCTGCCATAGGCAGCAACAGAACCCAGTCAAATTAGTCACAAAATATTCAACAGCTTCCCCGTATTGTTTTCAGGAAATTGATAGCTAGGGCATTCGGGGATCGATCAATACCAACACGGCGAGGTGTGGATGGATCTTAGCTAGTGATGGGCGGGGCATAGCTAAAACCGGAAAGGTCCATTACGATCTGAATATTCTGCAAAATGTTTGAATATTGCATCTTGTAACAACCAATTCAAAGCCATGTTTTGATAAGTTTATTGAGCCCTATATTTTTATTGTATATACGTGAGGCGTTGACGGCGGAAATTTATGCTAACAGATTTCTTTTATTTTGCATGATTACCATTTTCAATGACTTTTCTATGACCTATGATAAAAAATTCTGATTTTCCATGACTTTCCAGGCCTGGCCTGGCATTTCAAATTCTATTACTTTCCAGGATTTCCATGACCAGTACGAACCCTGCTCCGAGGTGCACAGATCTACCAGCATAACGGTGTACAGTAAGCAGATAGTAGTTTGATTCTAAACGTGTATTTTCTATTGTAAATGTGAAATGTGCTAAGCTAGAAATTTCTTTATAGCAATTTGACTGATAATTGTTGCTGCCGACAGCAGCAACAACTTTCCTTCAAATTATTTGCAAAATAATCACCAGTAAATGCAAGTTCTACTATCTAATGTTTTGAAAATGATTTTACTGAAAATGATTTTACTGAAAATCATTGTTGCAACAATTTCCAACCAGATTGTTTTCAAAATAATCAGTAGGATTAAGGTCTTAACTCTTATCACTCTGTTAAATTTTTAATTAAAAATTAAATTTTTGGCGTCCTAGACAGCAACATCGTCCACCAAAATTATTTTTAAATGTACACCAGTTTCTTTGCTACTGGCACCGTAAAAAGATAGAATGTTGACATCAGAGTGGTAAAAGTGAACTCATCATCATCATTACGACGTATGAGGCCTGAATGGCCTTTTGTCGGTCAAAATATTTGATTTTGTGAAGGAACATTTTAGTAACATGTAGATATGATGGATATATATATTTATACATCATATATACATATATGACAGTAAGAGGCGCATGAAAAATCTATAGATACATGTCCACCTGTGCTTAAATCACTGAAACAAAATGGGTTATACATTCTCAGGGTTCGATCTCTAATTATGTCCGCTAGTCCGAGACTACCTGATTCTCATACGGACTACTTATAGTCTGTTGGTCACAAGTATGGTGGACTAGTGCAAAATTTCTGTCAAAATTATCCATTAGACTCGCAAAAACTAAATATTCCATAACATTGAGAAAACTAACGCATAAATTTCTTGCAAACACGCAAGCTTATATTACCCGCTTAAAATTACCGCAGAAGCTATATATTTAAAGTCTACGACAGCAGTGCCTGTTCATAGTCGGCAACCATTCAAGAGCATTTGCATTTAATTCACGCTCAGCTTTTTTTGGTTTCTATATGATAGGACATAAAAGATACGAAAACAACTGAATTGTGAAATCACTTAATGCGTGAAAAAGTGCTGACATCGTAAAACGAATTACTTGGTCAATTCAGCCTAGAGGGATACAACAATTGCTCATTGCCTCGTAGACGAGTTGCATGGCTTATGAATTGATCGGTAATTATCTAGAATTCATAAAATTGATTTTGACCAATATGGACATATCTGGCATATGTATATGGCTTGGAAACTACATATGATATAGCATAACGATTAAACCAACGGGAATACCTGTACACTCTACATTTAATAATTAAACAAGTACGGTATACTGATGACACATTTTTTCTAGGAGCATATACACTCCCAACGTTCCCGACGAATTGAAACTCCTGATTCATTTTGTCCTAGAGGGGGATATGAGAATTGCTATTATCTAGGAAAATTGTCGTGTCAAATTTGGTAATGTCTATATCAACCGATTTTGGGACAAACGTTATGATAAAATGTATTAAATTGTCACTAAGCTACTATTAGAACATCGTGAGCATGCTGTCTAGACAATACAATTCAATATTTAATGATTTCACGGCTTGAATTGATGACTTTTTAAAGATTAAATGGCAGTAGGATAGTGATAGTCAGAACTGAGAAAATTATGCCGTTACACATACTCCAATTCGGTGACTGACCGTCTAAGTCTTTAGATAAAATATCACAGCGCATAGTAGCTACACGGCGTATGACACCGTGTAGCCTGGTTCCCAAATAAATTCCCCAGGGAACCAAGCTACTGCAACGGGTAAGGTGTACTGCAGTTCTGACAGAATTAACTTCCTGGTTAGTGTGCTATAAAAATATGCGCATGCGTGTCAAGATATTGCCAAGACTTGCAAAATAGTGACTCTATTTGGACACATAATATGCTAATTCTTCTAAGATGCACGAAAATTTATAATCATGCCGCGTATTATTTAAGATGTGCAATGCGTTTAATCCTGTATTTCGCTCACAAATTTAAATCTTATTTAACATGACTGCGCATATATATTCATATGCGTGATTTGCCAATTACTGGAACTACACAACAAATTACATGTGGTGCCTGGTTCCATGTACCATATAATATTATAGCGCTCAAAGAATTGATAGCGGTTCCAAACTAATTATGCAATATCAAATCAAGCAATAAGGGTACTAAAAACTTTGGCGGGAAATGTGAGTACCATAGGATATGTATTGTGTGGTCTGTAGATTTTCCGAACCCCTTTTAACAGGACTAATGTGTTTATTTGCGGACTAGTCTATTTTCAAAATCACTAGTCCGACGGACTAGTGAATTAAAAAGTTAAGATCGACCCCTGCATTCTACTAAGTATCGACAGGGAAATCCCTGCCAATCTCATAACAACGGCTGTACATATGTGGATTCTGGTATCCAATCACAGGCTATGCGCTATATGAGAACTGGAGATTAAATATCAGTTTGATGCGGCTCTAAGGATCTCTGCCGCAAGACACAACACTTTAGTTAATGTAGTGAAAGATGAAGAGGAAGAAGATCTGGACTCATAGGATTTAACCTTTCATCCAATATCAACATATGGTATGGTCAGGGTACCTGTTTCTAACACGGTTCTACATGTATTTCTAACAATCGGTGCTTTTTGCGTTCTCCCGCTCTCGTTGTTTTGGCGATATTCTCAAAACATGTTTATTTCAATAGATTATATCATTTTTACATAACATTTGAAGATTTCATCAAAATGCAGCAGAAATAAGTAATAATTTTGCCTATCGTACCTTTTCATTTGGCTTGTGAAAAACATGTGTTTTTAGTATTACTTTTTTCAAGGGCCATAAAAATGTTCATAACTTGTAAAGAAATGAAACAAACTAGTTCAGTTTTCATGTCAGACGACATCTGTCAGTTGCTGTCAAACCAGCCCGTTCTTTGCACCAACATGCAAATAATTCTTTTCTACAGATGCACCGAACGGACATGGGGTGCTTATATTGCAGAGCATAATTTATCTGGTATCGCATCTCAATTTGCTGCACATATTTTCGCAGTTGCTATACATTCTGCATCTGTTATGCAAAATTTGTACGCGATTGTAATTTTAATCATGGATTGTCATTACTTTAGCATTAATTGCTATACATTTTTGCTGAAATCTAAACAATTTATTTTGCATAGCAATGCATGCTATATAAATGACAGGCTTGGGTCCAAGTGCAGGGTATTGCATTTAAATGCAAATGCAAACATTTGTAAGTGATTTAAATGCAAGTGCAAATGCAGCCTAGTGCCATTGCATTTAAATGCAAATGCTTGCAACTTATTCAAATGCAAGTGAAAATGCATTTGCAAATTCATTTGAATATTTGGGCATACGTCTGGTACTGAAATTCTGAGCATGCATCTACCATCTATGTATCTGCTGGTAGTGACTATTTTAGTTAAACCTTTTGCAAACCAAGAAGACTATTTTTGAAATTTTACCACTGGAATGACTGTCTCGCTAATTGAACCAGTCATTTCAGTGTAAAATTTTCTAAAATAGTCTTCTCTTTATCAGCACATGGAACTTTACTATGAAAAAATAATACTTATTTCACCATTAACCCTCAAATTTGTTTAAAAAATGTTCAATTTTCTCAAAGAAAATTTCTATTTTCCAGATGAAGACCATTTTTGAAAATATACCACTGGAATGACTGGCTCGGTTATCGAGCCAGTCATTCCAGTGGTAAATTTATTTTTAAACTTTCCCTTGGTCTGCAAATAGACATTTCTCAAGACCACTGCAGAAGATGTTTTTGGCTGATATGAAGGTTAAAGGGTTAAGGGGTAACCATTAAAGCATTGCATTTTCAGATTCCTAAATATTATGTTGACTATTTTAAAGGGTAATTTCATTGATAGCCATTGCACCCTATGGAAGCAACATGTGTCAGTCAAATTACTTTCAAAATAATTATCAAATATTCTGTTCAATATTTTGAAAGGAATTTGATTGATAGCTGCTACAGCGCCTATGGCAGCAACAGGTTCCAGTCAAAATACATTCAAAATAGTTATCAGCTTATGCAATATCTGTATGAATTTAACAAATATTCTGTTGAATATGTTGAAGATAATTTGACTGACAGCTGCGGGTCAAAGTTTCCAATCAAATTTGTTTCAAAATGTTCATCAACTTATTCAAGACCCGAACTAAGATTCTGGCACTTCAAGATTAAAATGTTTAAATGTTAACTTTGTCCGAGATCATCTTAGTGACACATGGTTGAGTACGCGCTTATAGTCAGACTGAATGACAGGCTGTTCTAATCACAATGGGTGAACTACATTAAACAGTAAATTAAACCATATCAACAGAATTATCCACATCTATTATTTATTGATCTTGGTAAATGTCTATTTGCATTTCAAGAAAATAATCTTGCTATACCCCGTTAGAAACCGATACTGTGAAAACTGATGGAAAAACTGATACGGGCAGAAATAATTGAGCCTATGCAAAGTAACACATTTTTTTTATTAAGAGGCAGTTTGGTTTCATGAATGGGCCGTCGACAACAATCCAATTACTAAAGGCGTTTGGATGGCCATATTAGACAATGGAGGAAGGATTCATGCAATCTATATGGATTTCATGAAGGGGTTTGACACGGTACCGCATCGGTGCCTGATGCTAAAACGTAGGCGATACGGCACAAGCAATCAGATGGTCATGTGGGTGAAAAACTTTCTCTCAAACAGGAGTCAGCGTGTCATTGTTAATGGATAGCCCTCAGAAAGTCATCCAGCAACTAGCGGAATACCCCAGGGTAGCGTCCTGGGACCGATACTCTTTGTTATGTATATTAATGATCTCCCAGACTGCGTCAAGGCATCAACATACTTATTTGCAGATGACAGCAAGATATATAAGCAAATAAAAGGAGAGGATATCAATGTAAACTAGATTGATCGGTCAATGACGCGTCATCGCAAATCCCCACGTTCACCACTTTGAACTTTTGGCACACCCCACAACCCACCCCCAGGGGTGGAGTCAAATGTAAATGTCATTTTGCACTCCGAGATCATATGGGTAACTAACATACCAAATTTGGTTGAATTCTGTCTAACAGTGTCAGAGGAGTTACATTAAAATCAATTTCATGACCTTTTGGCCCCATCCCCCAGCCCTTGGGCCAGTGCCAAATGTAAATGTGCTCATCCACTCCAGATTGATATGGCTAACTCACATACCAAATTTGGCTGAATTCCGTCCAATGGTTTCGGAGGAGATGCATTACAATCAATTTCAACTGGCTAAAAGTTTGCCTTTTGACCCCTCTCCCGCCCCCTGGGGATGGAGCCAAATCTAAATGGCCTCTTGCACTCCGCAATCATAGGAGTAACTCAGATATCAAATTCGGTTGAGTTCCATTTAATGATTTCTGTGGGGGCGGGGTCAAATGTACATGAGCTCATATACTCCACATTGATAATGTAACTGATGACCTATTGGAAGTAGCAAGTAACAGACGCACCAAGGGCCATGACCTACAGTTGGTCAAGCACTGTAGTAGGATTAATGTGTGGAAACATTCGTTTACGAACCGTGTAAATGACATATGGAATACCCTCCCTGAGAATGCTGTGCATGCCAGAACGGTCTTTGCTTTTGAAGTAGCATTAGATAGATCTTGGGAAAACCAGGAATTCAAATACGACCCCTCTGCGCCCTAACATACACCAGGATGTCAGATACGCAGAATGGTTGTGAAGGAAAATGAGGCAAACAGAGTCCACAGAAACATCTTAAGACATCCTAAGCACAGGCATTTGAAGTTTACCCTCCTATTTCATATTATTAGCATATTTCATATTACTAATATATATATATAATACACAAAGTGGTCAACGGAGATCACGGAAATACAGTACACATGAACAGAAACAAAGCAAAAATATTAGTTCTAAGCCTCTCCGTTCGGGATGATAGCGGCATGTCATGTCCGTTATATCTGTCTAACACATCGTCACTGGTTTTTCATCGCTCCTAAGAATTTTGTTAACTTTATTACGATTTTTCGAAGCAAATATGCACGTGTGACGTGTCCCAAGATAGTTAGACTACAGTATGACGTAGCTCCTTGACATTTTCGACAGGCCGAGATGAAAATACCCTGCATGTCACTTATCAAAGTCGGATCACTTCGCTTGCGGTAGAATAACTGGATTAAAAGATCCTAGAAGATAATGCCTAAAAAGTATCTGCGAAAACTGGTTCTACAATAAGTGTTAAAGGCGTGTACCTCTTTCTCTTCGTAAGTGGCTTTAGCATGTGTTAGAATAAGACTGTCACATCTTACACATTTGACATCATACTTATTTTTATCTATTTCTAGAAAAGTTTCAACATTTTCTAAATCATCTGAAGCTGACATATTTTGTCTATTTTCGGGATTCAGTATTTATTATTATTGTGTAAATTCCGCCACTCGGTGTGCAAGCACACGATGACAGGGATGGCTGGTTAACTGCGGATCACGGGGTTGGGGATCCCGTATGACGTCTCTCCGACAAAATACAAAGACAGGCTTCTAGAGCTGGTGGAACACTGATGTTCCAGTGGGGCAATGCGACCGTTGCCACCAAGATTGAATCACATGGTGTCGTCCCAACTATTTGTGTCACCGGTATGTCTGTCCATACTAATTTAGAGAATGGAACAATGTGTAATTAAAACAGTAGACATATTAATATATACTATACAAACAAGATGATTATTTGACAGTAAATGAGCACACAATAATACCCAATATAGAGCTAACTGGTGTTCTTTTCATGTGGTGTCGCCAGAGGTACCACACAGGTTCTTGAATCCGCAGAGGTATCCCCGCAAGAGAAGCATCCGCAACAAAGTCACTAAGTAGCTTAATATAAGCTAATATACTCCTAACGCACACAAAGAAAATATTGTTGTTGCGAGAGGAAAGTGCCTCGCGCGGCCCTCCGTCACAGGAAAATGCCTTTGACGCCGAAGCGGAGGAAACGAGCTGGCAAAAAGGGCCACTCCTTTGTTCAACAGAAAATGCTAAGTGTTGAAAATCCTAGTGAAGCTACTGTTAATGTGTTGCACGCTGGTTTATGTGAAGACGGGACGAATGATTTCTGAAGAATTCCCAGGTCACCGTCTTATGTAGTTCCAAAGATACAATATTGGTAGATGCCACTTTATTTATGCCGGCCTTCTGCTCCAGTCTAACCTATCAATTAGTTGTTAGAAACGAAAACTAACTTTCACCACAAGTGGCAAGGATTCCTGCCTATCTTTAGATACAGTTTTCCAATGGGCGCAGACACTCAGCTTCCCGTAGGTCACTTTGGGATAGCATCTACCTCCAAGGACAACATGCGTACATGTTACGACACAAGGCATCTGAATTCAATGAAAATCCAGCTACCTTGCTCCGCAACCACATAAAACATCACCTGGACGATGGCTACATTTCACACAAGTAAGTTTGATTACCAACATGTCGTTATGGTGGGGATAGAGAGGCGAATATCCATTGCGAGCGTCCTTCCCATGAGGGCGTGGCGGATTCCAAGATCTCACCCAGATGCTGCAATGAGTTGGATGGAGATGCATGTCTCGTCCATCACCGAGTCCTATGGATCTAACAGTTGACCTGTCGTTAGGATTAAATTCCAATATGCCCAGATATGCACTGCGGGCTGGTAAATAAGCTAACTAACTCACATTTTAACTATATGTTTTCGCAGTGCCTCCTTCTTTGGCAGGGTTATCTAGCTAACAATTATCCGAAGATACGGGGGAAATGTATGTGAATCAGCACTTTAACATCACTGCTCAGAAACCTCAGATAGTTTCCCAGGGTCGGATCCGATCAACGTTCTGATAGGGAGTCCAAACAATTAATAAGCCAGACGGCTGGTGGATTGTGGAAAGAGACAATAACTTAATTTATATGAGGCCCTATAGGTAATTGGCCAATTTTACACAACCTTGCCGGAGTGCGGGCTACATTACTAAAAGAACCGGAAAAGAGGCGTACACTATATGTCTCTAAGTGAAGAAATTGACCCTAACCACTTTATCCTATCCTATCGAGCTGAATAGTAAGGTTAGTCAGTAACATGCCGGGCTCAAGCAATTAGATCATGGTCAGCGACTTCAGTGTAAAATTTATGATGGTGGGAATAAAGTGATGCAGATATAAATGTCGCTGTTTAGTATTTCCTAGCGTACAGCGGTCCAAAGTTCTCTACAATTAAACAAAACATATTAACTGGATGGCTACCTGCCATATACAACTAACCAATGTAATCAGTAGAATGTAATTAAAGATTTCAATAACTATCACAGATGATGAACCTAAATGGTTCGGCTAGTTGAAAGCACCTACAGTAAACAAGGATAATATGCACAGTAATAAAGAAATTATAAATTGCGGTCCTAAGACCGGAGAGGTACCTATTAGTCATCAGTACCAAATACGGAAATGATAATTAAATGTACAATAGTATAGCTACTTGAGTACCTAATAGTCATCGGTACAGACCAGGCTACCATGTTACTGAAATTGAGGTGCGAGCATATTCGTAGCACAAGCTGACATGTTCTCTGAGGAAGGAAGGGTTTCCACAGGCAGATCTCCACAGCTGATTTCCGCAGGTAGGTCTCCGCAAGCTGGCTCCTCCGGACAGGGTAGACACAGTACAGACTCAGGACAGTGAAACAGAGCAGTGAAGTAATGTCTATTAGATAATCTCTGCAGCGTATTTATAATTTATACGGAAGTGAGAATGTTATCCGTTCAGCGACGGAAGTAGTAAAGTTGAAGGTTGCCCATTAACAGAGAGGGTTGTATATAACATTAGGCAGCTACATAACTTGGCACATGGTGCGCCATACGTCGCATAGCTCTTGCAGCGCACCCAGCAAAGTGCCACCAGAGTGTCGTTAAAAAGTTAATTAAACACACATGACATGCAGTGCGGAAATTCGAGTCCACTTTTCAGCGTGGTTGGCAGATCCAGCGGCGAGTCATCCACCAAGAATCACCTTAGCTCTACATTCCATAAGATTACATCCCGGGCCCACACGGCCCGCCCTCAGAAAAGCTCCCATAGGAAGGTCTGGATGCGGAAAGTATAACTTTAAATTTTAGTTTATTACCCCTGGATGGCCAAAAACTTGTGGAAGCCGAGGATGTCCTATCACCGTGGATGTGTTGGGATGCGTAAGACACTGGTAGATGTGAAAATCAGTTGTAGGTCAGCAGTTACATCCGTCCTCCTGATGGTCCAGAGGTCCTGCGCGGGCTGGCTTACACACCGGCATTGCTCCTGATTCTCGATTTTTCACCCATTTTATACTACTCGTGATGTCAAAGACAGATGCCTCAGCCAATCAGCGACCGAGAAATAGCCAATCAGCGTGCAGCTAGAACAGTGACGTATTTACTACGTTCTAGAACATTCTAGATCTATTTATGCATACACACGATTAAGACGTCAAAAGCAATATTTTGAAGATAATTTAAGGGGATTTTCGCGGATAATACAGCCATTTCTGGGCCCATTTTAAAATGGTTAACAGTTCTAGAAAGGTCGTTTTATTCTGGTCCTGATCGGTACCAAGAACAACGAGAATGGAATAATTAAAGGTTTTTACGAGTACCCACTCAGTACACTATAGGCATGCACTCGCTTCCAATTCAGAGACGTGTCTTCAGGGAAGCTCTGACATGCGCGCACACCACCCGTTTCATCTGACTTAGCTGATTTTAATGAAAACCTCTCTCATAGGGCTTTTATATGCGCACTATCCTACCCAAGGTGGTTGGAGCGAATCGGGAGTGGCCATTCCATACCCAGCTTTGCTGGGATGGTCAGTACCTGTCCGGTTGGTCCACGCTACACTACTACTACTACTACTACTACTACTACTACTACTACTACTACTACTACTACTACTACTACTACTACTACTACTACTACTACTACTACTACTACTACTCCTACTACTACTACTACCACTCCTACTAATACTACTACTGCTGCTGCTGTTACCGCTACTACTGCTGCTGCTACTGCTGCTGCGACTACTATTACTACTACTACTACTACTACTACTACTACTACTACTACTACTACTACTACTACTACTACTACTACTCCTACTACTACTAGTGGGGGTAGAAATAAGAACTGCTATCTACTTTGTACAAGTGTATGCACAAGGAGCTAACAATACCTATGCACTATCTTCAGCCATAACTACACATATACTCACACAAATAATTTTTTAATGCACTTGACATATAAAAGGGCCTTACTTCCTCCCCTGTACTACTGCTGGCGCCACCGCTACTACTACCACTACTACTACTACTACTACTACTACTACTACTACTACTACTACTACTACTACTACTACTACTACTACTACTACTACTACTATTAATTTTAATACTACTACTGCTACTGCTACTGCTACTGCTACTGCTACTGCTACTACTGCTACTGCTGCTGTTGCTGCTGCTGCTGCTGCTGCTGCTGCTACTACTGTTGTTGCTGCTGCTGCTGCTGCTGCTGCTACTACTGCTACTGCTACTACTACTACTACTACTACTACCACCGCCGCCGCCGCCGCCGCCGCCGCCGCCGCCGCCGCTGCTGCTGCTGCTACCAAAATATAAAAAATATAAATATTTATTTGTTGCATTGTAACACCACCAGGCTTGGGTACAAGTGCAAATGCATTTGCATTTGCATTTGCATTTGAATGCATTTTCACTTGCATTTGCATTTAAATGCCATTATGGAATCTCTGACGCATTTGCATTTGCACTTGCATTTGAATCTCATGTACTTACTTGCATTTGCATTTGCACTTGCATAAAAAGGGTTGCACTTGCATTTGAGTTTTCAAATGCACTTGAGGTTTTTTCAAAGTATTTCATTTTGTATTTCTTTCAAAATATGATGGAGCCTAGCTGCTGCCGCTGCTGCAAATAGCAGTCACAGTACCCAGTTAAATTAACTTCAAAATATTCAACCAAATTATTATTTTTATTATTATTATTATTATTATTATTATTATTATTATTATTATTAACAGATTTTACGCTGAATTTCTTAACATGTAGTTCTCAGCCATATATATATATATATATATATATGGAAAATAATGCATACTTTGAAATTAGTCTAGCTTAAGTCAGTTGAGATCTTAGCAAGCCAACACATTTTAGTTAATTTGTTTCTGAGATAATCTACAGCAACATATCTCTAGAGTATAATAAATATGATCAACCTCTAAATAGTAGGGAATGGGTGCCTCCATTCGTTTGTCCAATGTATTGACCCTTTAACCCGTACATACAAAAACACTGAAATCACTGGCTCAGTGATCTTCATCTGTCGGTCTGCAAATGGGCATTTGTAAAGACCACGACAAAGGCTGGTCTTTCCGGTTTGGGCATAAAAGGGTTAATAAAACAATTGGATTAAACGTTGTTGCTGCGTTAATCAATATGTTGATTTTCAGGAAAATTAATAATATTCATACAATCATCTGTTTTAAAGAACCGAACTCTTGTGGCCCCAAGATACAGGTGGTCACCAGAGCACTTTTGACTGTACAATCTGTTCAACAAGTACTTACTATATTTTTTGTCAAGAGCCTTTCCAAGTAATTAGTGTGAGTTTAGTAATATATCTCTGGTTACTCAATCTATGAATAGGGTATTGTGTTGCTAACTCCATTCATTCAGAAACCTCTTCTTCTTCTTTTCATTCGCTGATCATAGCGCCAGTCCTGTAAGTGACTATCGACATGATCATAAGCGTTAAGTGCGTGGATCCATGGTTTATTAGAGTGTGCCGTGCGGCCTGGAACCTCAGTCTTCAGCACTCGAGGTTTCTATCAGGATTACCTCACCCTTACCTCCTTTAGTCACCTCTTACGACACGCAGAGGATACGGGAGGTGTATTCTAAGCCCCACCTACAGGGCAAATTCAGAAACCTCTAAATCCTTTATTTGTAAAGATTGGCCTTTTGAATGTCCATTTGCATTACAAGAGAAGACAATTTTTGAAAATTTATGACTGATATGACTGGCGTGTTAATCGACTCAGTCATTCCAGTGGTAAATCTTCAAAGATTATCTTCTTGGATTGAAAATAGACATTTACCAAGATCAATAAATAATAGATGCTGATAATTCTGCATGACCTGGGTTAATTTACTCTTCACCCATTGTGATTAGAAGCACTTGCCATTCAGTCTAACTATACACCCATACTCAGTCATGTGTGATCTCAACCATAGGAGTTAACATTTAAACATTTGAATCCTGAAATGCGAGAATCTTAATTCAGGTATTGAAAGGCGTATGAATATATTGAAACAAATTTGACTAGAAACCTTTGCCTACAGATGTATTTTGAATGTAATTTGATGGGAATCTGCAGCTGCCATACCAGCAACTATCAATCAAATTACTTTCCAGATATTCAACATTATTTTTGATAATTGTTTTGAAAGTAATTTGACTGGCACCTGTTGTTTCCATGGACACAATAGCGATCAGTGAAATTACTTTCAAAATAAAATCTGAAAATTAAATTCTCTAATGGTTACGCCTTAATGGTGAAATAAGTATTATTTCTTTCATAGCGAAGTTCCATTTGCAGACAAAAAGACCTTTTTAATGCTACACTGCAATGACTAGTTCGATAAGCGGGCCAGTTATTCCGGTGGTAAGATTTCAAAAATATTGTTTTCTTGGTCTGAAAATTGACATTCTTTAAGATCAATACAGAAGCCGTGTTTGGTCAGTTTGGCCATTCATGGGTTAACAATAATAGGCTATTCTGTTATTAATATTCTATTGTACATGTACTCTTGTTTATCATGCTTTAATAATCTGTAAATCTAAAAGAAATGGATTATTTTATTTCCAACAGTGATTACTAAAAAAAAACATGCGTTAGAATCCACTACATGATTATGTTACAAAATGTTTACCCAAAGATACCCACTCCCAGCAGACGCATAGTTGACAGATGTAATTCTACGATATTCCAGAATTTCAGTACCAGAGGTGTGTCAACATATTCAAATGCATTTGTAAATGTATTTGTATTTGCATTTGCATTTGCACTTGCATTTGAATAAGTTGCAAACATTTGCATTTGCATTTAAATGCAATCGAGCTAAGCTGCATTTGCACTTGCATTTGCATTTGAATCACGTGCAAACATTTGCATTTGCATTTAGATGCAGTACCCTGCACTTGTACCCAAGCCTGAACACCACCACCACCACTACTACTACTACTACTACTACTACTACTACCACTACTACTACTACTACTACTACTACTACTACTACTACTACTACTACTACTACTACTACTACTACTACTACTTAGACATGTAATAATTTGTTATTTTCTTTTTTATTTCAACCCTTTAATGGTCAAGCCGGCCAAAATCGACCTCTGCAGTGGTATTGGGGAATGTCCATTTGCAGGTCAGAAGAGGACTATGTTTGGAAATTTGTCACTGGAATGACCGAATCAATAACCAAGCCAGTCATTATGAATTTCCTGAAATATGTTCTCTTGGCCTGAAGGGGACATCAAATATTTTTCGATTTTCATGACCAAATTTGACCATGAAAGGGTTAACTTGTCTACATCTTGTGATTGTTCTTACTTAGCTGTCCGGTTCATCTATAGAAAAAAAATAACTAACTGCATAATAGGAATTAATTAAAATAATAAAAGATGTGCTTACCTTAGAACATATGTAATGTCTGAACCATAGATTGTCATGTAATTGTCCTGTTTAATTTATTTATATAGATATATGTATATATGTGTAAGGTGTCCGCCAACACAATAGGCATTGCCTTCGGTGGACAACCTAGTTGAATTCATTACTTATATATCTTTTGCTATCGAATAAATAATCTTGAATCTTGAAACAACAACAACAACAACAACAACTACTACTACTACTACTACTACTACTACTACTACTACTACTACTACTACTACTACTACTACTACTACTAGTGGGGTAGAAATAGGAAACGCTATCTACATTGTACAAGTGTATGCACAAGGGGCTAACAATACATATGCACTATCTTCAGCCATAACTACATCTACTCACACAAATAATTTCCTAATGCACTTGGCATATAAAGGTCCATCCCTGTACTAATGCTGCCGTCAATGCTACTACTACTACTACTACTACTACTACTACTACTACTACTACTACTACTACTACTACTACTACTACTACTACTACTACTACTACTACTACTATTACTACTACTACTACTACTACTACTACTACTAGTACTACTACTGCTGCTGTTGTTGCTTCTGCTGCTGCTGCTGCTGCTGCTGCTACTACTACTACTACTACTACTACTACTACTACTACTACTACTACTACTACTACTACTACTACTACTACTACTACTACTACTACTACTACTGCTGCTGCTGCTGCTGCTGCTGCTGCCAATACTACCTACCCACTCCAATCCACCCACAATGACTTGAGGTTTCCAGCTGCTAACAACTATTAAATTTGTTCAGTCACCATACAACCAAGCTGCTGGATGAGAAGGAGAATGAGCACCGTGCACCTCCCCTCCCTCCCCCGCCCTTGACCATGGATGCACCCCCCCCCCGCCCCCACTAGCCAGCATCCTGTAAACATCATATCAATTACACAATTACAGTACAGCTCGGGATGACTTGACATATTTCCAAACAAAAACAGTAACTTGTTATTTTAGAATAATTTTAACCTTGATGTGAGAAATGTTCTCTCGTGTATTTAGAATGTCGGTGGATTGGAAGACATTGCTGCCTATGGCAACTGTGGCTTCAAATTCAATTATGTTCAACACATTCAACAGTACATATTTATTTTATTGTGGAGATGGACTGATTATTTCTGAGATGTACTGTATAATCAAAGTCAACCAAAAATATATATGTTTATTTGTTGTATTGTTATGTCACCACTACAACTACTACTACTACTACTACTACTACTGCTACTGCTGCTGCTGCTGCTGCTGCTGCTGCTGCTGCTGCTGCTGCTGCTACTTAGACATGCATTAATTTTTTATTTAGCTTGTCTACGTCTTGTGACTGTGTGCTACTTAGCTATCTGGTCCGTTTATAGTTAATAACATACATAGTTAGAATTAATTAAAATAATAAAACGTGTGTAAATGTAATGTCTGAACTGTAGTTTGTTATGTAACTGTTCTGTTTAATTTATTTATATAGATATACGTATATATGTGTAAGGTGTCCGCCAATACAATAGGCATTGCCTTCGGTGGACAACCTAGTTGAATCCATGACTTATATATTTTTTTCTACTGAATAAATAACATTGAATCTTGAATCTTGAATCTTGAATCTTACCTGTGTGGATTAAGACTAGATTCAGATGTGCAGGAAAGAGCTAAACTTGAAAGTTCCATTTCACTAAAGAATATTTTTTTACTTTATTTACAGTTAGTGTCAATCAATCAGTGAGAAGTAACTTCCTCCTGTTCATGTTAAGCTACTAAGAAATCAGCTACACGTGATCAAATCGAATCATAAAGCAACCACCAACCAAATATTCACATTCTTGTTGACTAATTTATCTACAGCAAAATTGAATGGAAAACAAAACTCGAAGGAGTTACCCATTTACAGCTGGACACCTTTATAGATGCCCTAAGCGCTGAGCCCGCTCTAAAGGAAAAGTTGTTCCTATTAGAGCACGGCAGTCTGCAAACATTAATTGCAACTGCTGTGAGGATATAGAATTTCCTGGAGTGAGAAAACAATGAGCGGTGCCAAACTCATCCAGTAAATGAGGTAGAATATGTGGCGCCAATAAACACCTCTAACACAGCATCAACATCGACCGAAGCTGCCGAAACATTGGTACATCAAGAACTGCCAATAGATACAGGACAAAGCCACTCATCAGAGGCAGAGACCGGACCAGTCCCATCAAGGGGGCTGTAATAATGGCCCTGGACAACAACGGCTACTGTGAAAAGACCAATGTGAGTTTAGAGGCGATAACTGCACAGATAGCATCTCTTACCAACCTGCTTATGACGTTATCCACTATGGTAGCCGCACAAAAAACTAAACTCATCACCCCACACCCAGATGACTGTTTTTAATGTGGGCAGGTTGGCCACTGGAGGAAGCGCTGCCATAATCAGCAGCCGCCAACCCAACCGCCCAATCAGCTCGGTGCCCATTCGCTCGCCCCTGCTCAACACAGGCCATCAGTAACCACCATACAAAAGCAGTAACATCATCAGCAACAACCCCGATCACCACTCACTCTCACACAACATTACCTATGGCTTCGCCAACTCCAGTACCTGCGATGCACACTGTGCGAAAAGTACCAATGCCAACGCCTCCAGCGATGGCTGATCCCGCCCAAGCTGAACACACAGTCCCCTCTTTCCTTTGTAGAACAGCAGTGGCTGGTACCACAGCCTCCCCTGAACCAACGTTTATCCTAGCACCATGCCCAACCAATATGGCACCAAACACAGAGTGCCCTCAGTGATTTCCAATACAAATGTCTCGCCACCATCCCACTGCATCCATTAGTGGCAATAGTAGTAAATCAGATTGTTCCTACCACACACTAAATTGGACCAGGAAAGTCAGAAAACACAAACATTAAGATAGACAGTGGATTAGGCACTGTTTCTTCTGTGCTTCTAAAGATGATGCATTGTCCTAAGTGGGTGGCCCAAATCACACGCTATAGCACCACCGCTAATCCTATCCTACCCGCCACTATCACTGATACACCCACTACCCACACACACCAACCACCAGTACCACACCACTGCTACCCCGAACCCTGTCCCCACCAACACAGACCTTGCAACAGCACAGACATCGCAGCTTTCATCACTTAGCCACCTATATCGTTAACAGAGGTGATCGCCAAAACAAGCCTTCTATATAGAAGATTCAGTCGCCATACAGGATTATAACCAGGGCATTAGCCTGGAAACTCTTCCTCATACCACACAAGACTATATACAAGTGTGCTTGTCACCAGTCCCACCATGGACACTGGAGCCTCCATCACCATATTTAACAAACGCCTATATGAGAGCATCCACACTTAAGCCAACATCCATTTTCTTCCAAACACTCACTGGTGCTAACGTTCCTGTGGCTGGAATAGTAAACATCGTGATTTAAATGGAGGCGATACAATTCATACAACAAGTTTTCATCGCCTCTATCCAAAATGATGCCCTTCTTGGCGCTGACTTTCTCAGTGCCAGCGAAGCTGTAATACCCTGCAAACAGCAAGAATTTGACATACATGACTGGCGTATACCCTTAGGACAGGAATCATCAATGTACGACACATGTGTATAAATATTGGCCTCTACCACCACAGTTGAGCTTGGCCGAGAGGAAATTCTGTGGCCACTGTAACACACCTTCGCCATCAGACACGCACGCACGCACGCACGCACGCACGCACGCACGCACGCACGCACGCACGCACGCACACAATGTGTTAGTCCGCGCATCTTGGTGACCACCACCAATAAAGATTAAATACCTTTCCGAGTCCTCAATAGCACAGCTGACACTATCACCCCTACACCCGGCATCCACTGTGGCCACTTGGAAGTGATCTCGGTGGAAACACACACGCACGCACGCACGCACGCACGCCCGCACGCGCGCACGCGCGCACGCCCCACAATTGGCTTAATTAAAGCACACACACGTGATTTGCACCGTTTATTATATAAGTACCGGGACAGTATTTCATCAGGTGATTTAGACCTGGGAGAAACTCACCTAGTATGCCACTCCATCGACACCAGGAATAATCGGCCAGTTCGCCAACCCATGTGCAATCTCCCAATACATGAAGAAGCAGAAGCTCATCAACAAGTAATGGACATGCTGAGAACAGGCGTTATCGAACCCTCTGCATCCCACTGGGCCAGCCCAATAGTCCTTGCAGGTAAGAAGGACAGGTTGTTGTGGTTTTGCATCGACTACCACCCCCTTAATGATTTGAGTGTGAAAGATGTGTATTCAATTACCACGCATCGGTCAGGCTCTAGATTTCTTGACTGGAGCCAGATGGTTCTGCACATTAGACCTAGCGAGTGGTTATTGACAAGTGGCCATGGAGGATGCCGATCACGTGAAAACAGCTTTTACATGCAGAGACAGCTTGTTCCAGTTCAGAAAAAATGCTGCATGGCCTGGTCAATGCCCCACGCACGTTTGAACGTCTGCTGGAGCATGTCTTAACCAAATTACAATGGCAGATCTGCTTATGCTATCTGGACGACGTAATTATCTTTGGCTCTTCACTTGAGCAAACCTTGGCCAGCATGGACGAGATATTGACGTGGTCTGAAGGCGCCAATCTAAAGCTCAAACCCAAGAAGTGACACATCTTTCGACAACAGGTTGAATTCCTGGGCCATATTATATCTGCCGATGTTGTGGCACACAACCTGAAAAACGTGCACAGTGGCTGAATGGAAGACTCCAAAAACGGTAACCAACACCCTGAACTTCCTTGGCCTCTGCCAGTATTATCGGCGCTATATCGGCCAATTTTGTGAAATTGCAGCACCATTGTTCCAGATAACCATAATGGACAGACCATTTAAGTGGACGAGTGAGTGTGAGGAGGCTTTTAAGACGCTGAAAGAACAACATACCAATGCACCAATTCTTGCTCATGCAAACCATAACCTCGATTTCATCCTAGACACGGATGCCTCTGCTTTTGCAATTGGCACCATTCTATTCCAAGTTGCAGAGGATGGAACAGAGCAGGTACTATGGTTTGGATCGCGTATGCTCCATAAGACTGAGAAGCATTACGCGAGCACCAAACAAGAATTATTGGTGACGATATACTTTGCGAAGTATTACTACATATAGAGATGGCGAGTTCATTTCTCCTGGGATTCTAGACATGGCTAGATCCAAGGGTAAGGCTAACACCCAGCCTAGCATTAACCTAGCAGCGGTGAAGCCCATGTTGGAATGAGCTGAAGTTTGGTATGCCATGAGCACATAAGGGAGACGAAAATCCCAATTGCGACAATCAGGGTGCGTTTCTTTAGTCAGCATGACTGCCATGGTTCTATTAAACCTCTCCACCATCCCATCGCCACATGGATGGTAGGGCATCGTGCGAGTTTTGACTATATGAAACAACTTGCAGAGCTCGGTGATCAAACGGCTCTCAAAATTGCAACCTTGGTTGGACTGTAACTCATAGGGCATGCCAAAATGGCAGAAGACATTGCTGGCCAGGACACCTCTTGGTCAGGCAAAGCAAATGGCTCTACCATCTTTGTAAAATAATCTTGTAGCATTAGGATGTATTGTTTATTGCCCTCATCTGTCATGCTTAAGGGCCTGAGCACATCGACAGCCACTCACTCCTATGGCATGCCGACGATTCTAATTTGTAATGGCGTGGAGTGTTGTTGGCCAACAGCACAACGTTGGCAGGGTATGCATTTGGCCACCCATACCTATTATCACATATGTTAATCCAATGGTATCAGTTCTTAATTCGTTCTCTAGTTCGTTCAATAGCTAAATGTCCATCGTTGTCATGCAGTTGTTCTAGAATCATGACTCATGAATGCTCGGGACAATAATACGATTATTGATATACAGAATGTCATTGTGCACATGGCACTCTGCATATCATTGGTAGTAATATTTTGGCGCGGTTGACAAGTGACTAACTGATTCCCTGGAAGGGCGTAACCCCTCCTGGATCCACACGTATATGTGTTGTGTGTGCGTGTCTGTTGCCTCTTCATGGGCGAGCTCACCCACATTCCAGTCCTCACAATGCAGTTCTGGAAAGGTGGGGATTGCCTGTATGTCATGTGGAGTGGTGTCGGCCACTTCACTTTCACCCTCAAGTCCAATTCGACTTTCATGCAATTTGCCAGGTCGATGAACGCCTGTGTATGCACATTGATGAACGTCATCCCCACGACGTAACACAAACAAATCCCAGGTCCATGGCGCATTTCAAAATAGCGCTTTTGCTTACACTTTAACCTTCTATTGTCTTCTTCAAATTTTGCAATTTGTGAGCACTTCGATTTCAAATTTAACAGAAGATATGGCACCATAGTACAAATTTGTCAGTTCATTAACATTTCAGCAGGACTAAATCCATGATGTAGTGGTATAGAATTATACTCCAACAACGTTAAACCTTCATCCTTGCATTTCTTAAGCATGTGTTTAAAGGTATCTATGGCCCATTCTACCATACCAATTACTTTGGACACACGTTGGACTTGAAGTAACATGACTAAATCCATATGCTTGTGAGAACTTTCTGAACTCATATGAACTAAACTGTGGCCCATTGTCGGTCATAACTGTTTCAGGAATACAATTCCTAGCAAACACAGCTTTCAAGTTATTTATAACAGAACAGGATGAAGTACTTGACAAGCAAACAACTTCCAGAAACCTCGAGTAGTAGTCAGTTAACAGATATGTCATCTCACTTAAAAAATAAATCTGAACCAACCTTTTGCCAAGGCCTGTCAGGTAATTCTCCAGTAATCAATGGTTCAGACCGGTTCTCTCGTTCTGGAATACATATAACACACCTGCTTATAATATCTGCCAACTTCTTCACAAGTTCTGGCCAATACACACATCATTTTGCATTTTCTCTACATTTGACTCTGCCCTGGTGGTCTTGGTGAATTATACTCATTATCTCTTACCTCATTCATCTAGGAATCACGATACGATCGTCCTTAACAAGTAAATTATCCAGAGCTTAAAGTTCAGCCTGAATGCTAAAATACTGTCTGACATCACCTTTTACTTTCTGTTTATCAGGCCAACCTTCTAATACAAATTTCCTAATCTTACTGAAAATAGGATCATTATCCTGTTTGGAGATTATCTCCTGTACCTTAGTCTCTGCTGTGGGCATATAATTAATTACACTGTCAACAAAGGCCTGTGCTTCGTTTTGAATCATGGTGTCATCTAGATTAAGCCTAGTAGATATAGGTGAACGTGATAAAGCATCTGCTGTAACCAACTTAGTGCCAGGCACATAGACAATGTTATACTGAAATCCCATTAAACGCATTCTGAACCTCTGAATACGTAGAATAAGTTCATCCAGACCCTTTGATTTCAATAGTGTCACATTTGGTTTGTGGTCCGTTTCGATGCAAAAATCTTTACCTATAAGAAATTTTTTAAATCTCTCTTATGACCATGTAACCACCAATGCCTCTTTCTCCAACTGAGCATACCGCTGATCAGTCCCAGTTAGAGTTCTTGAAAAGTAGGTAACATGGGCCCATCATTTATTCGGCTGCTTTTGGGTCGGTACTCCCAAATACCAAATTTTGATGCATCAGCCGATAATAACGTTTCATCATTTGAGTTGTATATTGCCAATACAGACTCATTACACGACTTATTTTTAAGCTTCCTGAATGATTGTTCTTGATCAGATGACAAAATCCATTGTTTCTTTGGGCTAATCAAATCCGACAAGGGTTTGCTTGTATCAGCAAGATTGGGAATAAACTTAGCCATTTGGTTAACCATCCCTAAAAATCTTTGCAAACTGCTAACATCAGATGGACATGCAAATTCAGGAATAGCTTTAACTCTATCTGGGTCAGGGTGAATACCATTCTCATCTATAATGTGACCCAAGAATTTGACCTTTGGTACACCAAATTTACCAGCATCACCAAGCTTGGCATTCCTGACCTCAAATGTTCGTCATGCTCTTGTTTGATCTACACATCATCCATATGAGCAACAACACTTGTATCCTCTCCTAGAATCTCGGAAATCCGTCTCTGAAATAACTCTGGCCCAATTGAAATCCCAAAGGGGAGCCTATTGAAGAAATATTTCCCAAACGGTGTAATGAATGGGTTCAACAGTTTAGATCCATTTGAAAGTTGGATTTGATAAATAAAAAAAATCCTTAATTTGCGTCTAGCTTTGAAAACTGAGGGCATTGCAAATTTCTCACATTTTATATTGTCATTTAACTTAGTTAAATCAACGCAAATTCTATCCCTGTCTGACCCAACCTTTGGTACTACCAGAATAGGAGAACAGCAGTCTGTGGGAACAGTTACTTTAGATATGACATTCTCATTTTCCATGCGCTCTAATTCAACTTTCACTCGATCCATCAATGGCAAAGGCACTCAACGGGGGAACATTTATAGAAAATGCTTGAGCATCTGGCTTCAAGTGAATGATATAAGGACCACCCTCCATCAAACCCAGTCCTTGAAACATCCTCTTATACATTGTTAAATAATCTCGTTTTAAGGTGTCTTTGTGAATGTCATTGTTATCTGTTACACCTTCTATCACATTTGGCTTGTCAAGTAATTTGGAGGACTTAATGGTGGGCCTACCCAAAAGTAGTATTCATGGGCCCTTTATTACACAAATCTCAGCACTTACTTTTCTGTTATTCACTTTAATCTTGCCAGTATATTTGCCCAGGACCTCCAAATTGCTATGACATGGACCACACAGTTTCTGATTACCACTACCATATTTCAAATTACACATCTCAGCAACATTGTCAGAAATACAAGTGACATAAGCGCCCCTATCTAATTTAAATGCAGTGTTCTTGTTATTTATTTTAACATCTGTCATCCATCCTTGCCCAATGTTTCTTAATACCCCAATCTCCCCTAGCTCAATATGCACTCTCGTGTCAAAATCATCTCTCTCACATTCAGCCTCTGCTGTAATATCGTGTATACGCTTATGGCAGTCACCTTGTTGATAGCTGCCTTGTTGGAAATGTCTATTTCTACAAACCGCACGAAAATGTCCTACACCCCCGCAGTGTCTACATTTGGACCCGACTGCCTTACATTCCCTGAAACTATGAGGCTTTCTACCACACCGTGAACAATTTTGATCTAGTTTATATTTAGGCATTGGTCGTCACTGCCGCATATCTTAAACTGATGTGTTAATTTTACTGTTAACTTTGTCAACTGTAGACTCGGGACGTTTCTGAATATGCAACATGTCCATTTCAATTTTTAGCAGCTCCGATTCTTTCTTAGCAGATTCATTTTGATGTGTTTTTGTAACCGCTTTAGTCAATGTTAATTCTGGATCCAATTGCAACTTTTCCGACAATGATTTATCAATCAATGGTTTCTGATTACTATTACCATATAGTTTGATTAATCGGTCACAGATTATTTCCTCAGTTAAAGCGCCATATCCACAATGTTCTGAAAGCGTATAGAGTGATGTAATAAAACGTGCAACTGATTCGCCGTCTTCTTGCTTTCTCAAATGAAATTTTGCTTGTTCATGAATAACATTTCTTCGCACCACAAATTGATTTTCAAACTTTTGTTTGACGCAGTCATAATCATCTAATTGTTCAGCAATATCAAACTTAAATGATGACATTATATCACCAGCGTCATCACTGATGGCATAAATTAGCACACACACACCTGCCCTCAGTCATTCAATTCGGTCGACTTAAGCCGTGTGTTGGCGCCGATCCAGAGCCTGAGCTCAGGCTTGGCAAAGCACGTCCAAGGGGAAGGGTGGAAAGCACTGCATGCTATTACATCCATTATAGAGTTGCCACAGGCCAAGGCAGAAACTATCCCCAGCTGTTCTGCTTCCCAAGAGGTGGTACATATAATAAACAGCATGGAAGTGAGAGGGTCCATTGGCCTTTATTCTGAGCAGGTAAACCGCGAAACTCAACGCCAATCCACCCCCTGCCCCCATCCCAACACTTCCAATTCCCTATCCTCGTCCAATTCCCCACCAACATTTTCCCCACATCGCTGGACTCACCACTCTCCTAACTCCGATTTTGGCACCAATATGTGTGCCCTCCATCAGATGAAGAAGATTGTTAATGAGGAGTTTGTAGTGAATTGTAGATAGGATTCCTCCCAGGTGAACTGCAACTGTAATAAATCTTAACCGCCTACATAGGAGAACCGCATCAGCTGCATAGGCCTATATATCATTGACTAGATAGCCTAAGCCTAACCAGAAACTACTAGATCTATGCCTATATAATTTGACCACATTAACAATATGTCTACATACTACTATATACTTTTATATACATTTATAAGGCCACCAGAATCGGAAAGATATCTATTCCTTTCTAGAGATACTTGCAGGACTCACTGACTGTATGAGCTCCCGCATATGTACATTTGAGATTTAATCAACAATAATAGTTCATAAGACAGGTGTAGCTGCAAGACCGGCAAGATAGTCTCGCACATCATTTAGCAGGAGGAGTACATCAGTTAGCGATGCAGCTTACCGACCATAAATATTTAAGTTTTGAATCAAGAACAATAGTGCAAAAGACTGATTTAACTGTGAGACAGGTAAGATAGCCTAGCACATGATTGGCATAGGTCTTTGGTTTTGGTTGTTTTAATTATTTCCTGATTCCGAGAGTAAGCGGAATCTAATTGTATGTTGAATATACATGGAACTCTAAATCTTTTAGAATTTTGTACTTTGTATCATGCAAGTCTAGGAATTTTGTGCAGTCAAGTATGAGCTGTACTTACTCCCCAGTAGCATAGGTTCGAAGGTTGAGCCCACAGTGTTTGTGCAGAGCTTCATCTACAGACTGGAGGGCGAAGGCTCTACTAGCCTCTAAGGCTGGGCATTCAATAACAAACTATTCTACCGACTATACAGCCCCTTTGCATATTTAACATAATCCAGGCCTGTCATCTTTTATAAAGTGACTATAATTAGATTGTAGGATGTATGTTCCGGTTAGCAGTTTCAGCTTGACTGGAAAACGGGTGATGTCTCTGACTGAACAGCTTACCTGCAGCACAGGATGTGGATTTCCAGGGCCAAAGTTAGAGGCATTCAAATACTTAAGAGACTTATACAGTGAAGCAAGGATAGATATTTCGTCCATCCAGTACAAATTTATGGGTCTCTTAAAAAGAGCTTTCTATTTCTCCTTTTTTATTGGTACATCAAGATAGAAATCGGTATCTTCTAAGTCATATTTCCAAGCTATTCTCATCACTTCGATGAACCAGCTATGGCTCTCAGTAGACCATCTGTCTTCTAGCTAGTTCTTTTTCTATGGAAGATTATGGTTGATTGCACATGTTGTTAAAGAGCATCAAGGCCTTTTGATGGATTTGCACCTCTATAAATAGAATTCCAGAAAGTATATAAACGGCTGGGTTGGCTGTATTACTGGGGAGCGAGAGAATTTGCTTTATGAGTTTCCATTGATACATTTCCAATTTCGCAAGCTGTTCGGTTTTAGGAATTATCAGTTCCAGACTATATGTCAGAACTGGACTGATGTATACCTTAAACAAGTGTAGCATGGTTTGCGGATCAAGACCATTATGCCGATGAAATCCTGTTGAGAATAAGCTATATGCAGTACAGTGTGCCTTGTTAATATTATCCACAACATTCTGGCTGCAATTATCTCTTAGTGTGCTTGTTCGCTTTACTCCAAGATGCAGACTAGATGTTTCTGTGTGCATATTAGTATGACCGAGAAGAAAGCAGGAGATATTGTTCTAATTGAGCATCTGGTGTTAGACGGGATACACAGCGAAATGCTTTTAGTGGGTTGGAGCTGGTACCTCTCTAATTGGGCAAAGTCAGTTGCAATGTTAATCAGTTGTTTGTGCATAAGACATGGTGGTAATCATTAATGAACCATCATCTGCACATGTACTGTTGTTACATAGAACATTACCAAACCGCATTCCAAAGCTGGTAGATTCCAATCTGTGTAACAGTGGGTTGATGTGCAGCGTGTAGAGATATGTGCTCATAATTCCCTTGCCTAACACCTTGAAGTACATCAAAGATATCGGAGTGGGTTCCATTCCATTTCACTTTGGATGTGGCACCGAGATGCATATTCTGAATTAGAGTCAAATGTTTGTCATTGATCCCTGCATAATATAGTCTCCATAGTATATGCGCATAGTCGACCACATCAAATGCAGATTTAGCATCTAGCAGGAATAAATGTCCAACTACCTTTGTCTTTGTGTTCCCTGCAGCATACTTTGAGAGGACTGCCCTCGCCTTGAAAACTGGAGATAGTACCCCCAACCTTTAGAACATCAGGAATTTCCCCTGTAGTGAAGATGGTATTAAGCATCTCACAGAAGAACCCGGTCAGGGTCTCACCTGCATGTTCTATTGTTACTCCATAAACATCTGTAGCTTTGCCTTTATTAATCGTGGCAATTGTCTTATTAACTTCGTCAATTTGCACAGGAGGGACTTCACGACCTTGTGTACTACATCATCGATGGCAGCTACCTCGCTTTGGGCTATGGTATAGTAGTTCTGCTAAAAATTGCATCGGTTGTTCTTGGGTGCTGCTACGCTCTAGAAATGATGCCTAACCCCCTGTACCACTTGGCGGCCTGAGTAACACTCTGCATCGACGTGGAGGTCAGTTACAAATGACCCCTCTTTCTTTGCCTGTTGACCAACAGGTGGAATCGTTTCAAGTGGGACTGACGAGCTTCAAGTATTTAAGAGTTGTGCCTGTTTATTTTCCTTGCTACTTCTATTCTGCATAATTTCCGAAACTTGCACTTACAAAGCTACTGAACACCTTGACATATTGTAAACAGGTCTGACAGACTTCTACTCAGTTTAATGGAAGATTGAGCTTCGGAGTAGAGCTCCTTGATCGTGCACCAGAACTCCACTGCTGTATATTTTGCTAATGATCGGGCATATACATGTCTGTGTTTGTCTCATATAATCTTCATATTAGTTGCAGATCGATCACAACTCGGGTGTGTAGCGCAGATTGACTGGACGGGTACGAACCCAGCTTTGCTGGATATGGAACAGCCGGACCGGATATGTTCCAGGCACGCCCCCTACCCCACCCCCACACCAGGGTAGGACAGTACGCATGTATAAAGCCATATGAGAGAGGTTCTTAAAACGGCAAAGTCTGTGAGATCGCCTAGTATGCATGCGCGGGCGTCAGAGATTGCCTACCAACAGCATTAGCATTGGCAAGAAAGGCTTCATATTTTGTACCAATTTGGTGCACGTAATTTCTTAAAACTTTGCCCTCCTCGTCGTTCCCAGTATCGAGCATTACCATAATGAAGCGAGGATCCCAAATCGTTTTACTATTTTAAAATCGGTCCAGAAATGGCCGAATTATTCATGTTTGATTCCGCTCAAAATAGTTCTCTAAAGGCATAAGCATGTGGGCGTATCACGTGATTGCTGTCCCTGCCTCTGAAACTCGCACGCTAATTGGTTGTGGTGCTCCAGCTGTGACGTCATGAGTAGTATAAAAGGGGCTGGAAAATCAGAATCGAGAGCAGTCAGGAAAGAGAGAATGTGGTGGTGAGGTGTGAGAATAAACGAGTTGTGGGATACTGCTTACTGTATAGTCAGGTTCCCATAGCCTACTACAGTGCCTCTCAGTTTTGAGCAATCGTCTCTAGAGTACTAGTCACCACATCCGCATCGCAAGCTTTTGTACGATCCCAGAAAGATATCATCTGGGGGCAATAACTAAATTTAAGTAAAGGTACCCACACTACCAACACAGCAGATGGACCTTTTGCAGATGGGCCTTTTGGCCCTGATGTAAAGCTTGTCAAGTATATAGGACGAGTGGTGCTTTCGATGGATAACTCGCCTGATCCGCCACACCACGCCAAAGAGTGGTAGTTCGAATCCACACATGTGTCATGCTCAGTATTAAACATTTCGACCCCAGTCATGGGGCATTGCATGAGGCAACCTTGTGACATGTTCGTACGCTGTCTATCTGAGTGGGATGCTCTGTGAGGGTGACCATACGGACATCGGGCATTCTCGCTAATCAGGCTCATAGGTTAAAAATAGTTAGGAGACACAGCCACTTGCGGATTAACCTTGATCTGGACCTAAAAACTAACTAATAGGATAGGATCTAGTAAAGGGACCGCATAAATAAAGTGGAAACCACTAATTCGGTATCCTTTAACTTGCATAAGGTGACAGTGTTGAATTCTGTGGAAATCATCCACCCCATCTTCACATAATACAGCATGCATAACTTGTAATTTCACTAGGTTGACTCTTTTTACATAGCATAGTTTGAACAAGGGAGTGGCCCTTTTTGCCATCTCTTTGCTTTCTCTGCTTCAGTGTTGTAGGCATTTACCTGTGATGGAGGCCCACGCGAGGCACTTTTGTTTGGGGTTAATTTAGTTCATATTAAACTTGCTAAGTAGCCACGTTATGACCCTCCTTTGTGGGGATACCTCACTGATTATACTGATAAGAGGTCAGTGAGGTACCCGATCTGGCAAAGACCATGTTAAGCGAATCACCAACTCAGTCCTATGTACTTGATTTCTCTCCCACAACAACAAATGATATTATTTGTTTGTTAATTGTAACTAATTATGTATATTATAATGTCTAAGCTCTAAATTTAGTAAATGGAATGCCACACCGGTGACACAAACAGCCAGGATGAAATGGTGTGGTTCAACTTCAACATGAACGTGCCATCGTTACACGAAGTCAGTCTTTGTACAATCCTGTGATGCACAACACCAGATCCGCAACCCTGAGATCTGCAGCTAACCAGCAGCCTCGCCCCAACGTGCAGTGCACTTGCGGTGCAAGAGTATCTGGCGGACCAGCATGCACCACCGGAGGCTACAAGTTTTATAGTTATAGAGTCCAATTGTGATCGAGTGGTTAGTAGGCACAGCAAGATCTTCATAATAGTGTAGCGTGGACTGACCGGACGGGTACTGACCATCCCAGCAAAGCTGGGTGCGGAACAGCCATGCTAGGCGCGTTAGTGCGCGTACATAAGCCCTATAGGAGAGGTTTCTTGTCAAAAATCCAATAGAATGCGTGGTGCGCATGCATGCGCATCAGAGCTTCTCTGACAACACGTCTCGGAATTGGAAGCGAGTGCATGCCTATAGTGTACCGAGTAGGTACTCGTAAATGTTTAAAATTCATCCATTCTCGTTGTTCTTGGTATCGATCAGGACCAAAATAAAACGAGCATTTTAGAACTGTAAACCATTTTAAAATCGGCCTAGCAATAGCTGAGTTATCGTCGAAGCTACCCGTTAAATTATGCTTAGAATATTGCTATAACGTCGTAATCACGTGTATATATTAAAGTAAATACAGAGTGATTTGTACACGTGGTCGATTCGCCACTAATATACCAGCACGCTGATTGGCTGGCACTTGGCCGATGATTGGTTGAGGCGCCCAGCTCTGACATCACAGTGAGTATAAAAGGGGTGAAAAACGAGAATCAGGAGAATCGTCAGCGTGGAGACCAACCTGCCAAGAACTGACTGGAGGTGCAGACTAGACGAGTGGACCAGAACACCAACGGAAGATACAGCACATCACCACAGTTCCTTATGGCTTTCAGCTCACCCACACGTAAAAGTGGTT
Organism: Chaetoderma sp. LZ-2023a; assembly: GCA_034401795.1. Classification (NCBI taxonomy): domain Eukaryota; kingdom Metazoa; phylum Mollusca; class Caudofoveata; order Chaetodermatida; family Chaetodermatidae; genus Chaetoderma; species Chaetoderma sp. LZ-2023a. The sequence continues at coordinate 37,340,148 of CM067367.1, read as the reverse complement.
CTCAGACTTTTTGCATTACGCAATTTTGGATGCTCTCGGACGGCCATCTGGGAGCAAAATAATTAATTAAAGTAATGGTTCCCACTTCCGAACATTTCTAAAGGGAACACCTGTGGAAAGGGCCCTTGCGGCCCAAGATGTGATTCCTACATGATGTAGAGCTACAGTGATTCTTGGTGGATGATTCACCGGATCTGCCAACCACGCTGAAAAGTGGACTTCAACCTCCGCACTGCATGTCGTGTGTGTTTTAATTCACTTTTTTACCACAGTCTGGTGGACTTTGCTAGGTGCGCCGCAAGAGCTGTGCGATGCATCCCGCACTGTGTGCCAAGTTATGTAACTGCTTAACATTGTATACCGCCCTCTCTGTTAACGGTCAACCTTCAACTTTACTATTTCCGTCGCCGGATGGATAACTTTCTCACTTCTGTATAAATTATATAGCAGTTGCTGGGACTATCTAATAGACATCTTTTCACTGCTCTGTTTCACTGTCCTGAGTGTGTACCATATCTACCCTGCCCGGAGGAGTCAGCTTGCAGAGCCAACATGCGGAAATCAGCTGTAGGAATCACCTGTGGAAATCTCTTCAGCTCCAGAGAATGTGTCGACTCATACTATGAATATGTTAGCGCCTCAATTTCAGTAACATCGTAGCCTGTTCCATACCGATGACTATTAGGTACTCAAGTAACTATACTATTGTACACCTAATTATTATTTCCGTATTTGGTACTGATGACTAATAGGTACCTTCCCGGTCTTAGGAACTGTAGCTCGCCGGGTAGTGTCGGGCCATTCCAGTGTATCATGTCGACTCGCCGCACCACAAGTGCACGATGAGTGATAACGCTGGTTAGCATCTGGTCTCGGGGTGATGGACCTTGTACGAGACTGCCCTGTGGGAAACACAAACCGGCTCCTATGGCTGGTGGAACTCCAACGTTCCGGTGGGGCCGTGCGACCATTGTCGCGAACATTAAACACAACTGTCTCATCCCAAGAATTTGTGTCACAGTATGCCTGTCCGTAGCAATTTCGTGATCTATGGACTTACAAGATTTAATTTGGTGACCTAAAAATATAAGGCTATACAATGATTTTACCCAAACAATTATAAATATGCTAGAAAAAACTAAAATAAGAGCATACGAAAATCCGAGACATAGAGACAGGTAGATGAACTTTTAAACATGGGGCTCCCAGAGGTACCACACAGACTCGTAGGTCCGCAGAGGTATCCCTGCAAGGGAGGCTGCCGCACACGAGACTTAACTAATTAACTTAACATAAGTTATTATGCCTCTAAGCTGAAAGGAAGAAGGTTATCTCGGACGAAAAGTTATGTGCCTCATGCGGGAACTACTCCTAGTGCTAGTTTGGGTGAGGAGTATTATCCTCGCGTGGACTGTCCTCACTAAATCCTTGCGAGAGGCAAGTGCCTCGCGTGGGCCTCCGTCTCAGGAAGGTGTCACCATGGCTTAAAGCGGGAGAAGAGTAGTAGGCAAAAATGGGCCCACTCTAATATTTCAACCAAAAATGCTTGAGAAAGAAAAGACCATACCTAGTGAGGTTATGACTATAGGGGAGTGGGATGTCCGGATTCTTATCCAGTTCTACCTAGCTATTAGACACGGCTGTCGCTGAGAACAGATGCCCTAAGACATCAATACTGAAGACAGCGCTCATACATGTTACTTAGTAAGATCTCCGAGCATCCCACTCCATAACCACATAAAACATTACAAGAAATGGGTTACTTTTCACGAAAGCATATTAGACCATTGTTCTATCGCTATGGTGGGGGTGAAAGAGACGAATGTCCTTCCCGCAAGGGTGCGGCAGATCTAAATATCATGCCCAGACATTCTGACAGAATTCGGTGGGGGTACGTATCTCGCCCGTCACCGGGTCCTATGGAACTAACTGTTTAACCTGTCATTAAGTTTATATACAAATTGCCCTGTTTTGTACTGTGGTGCGGGAGGTTGGTTCAGTAAATAAAATAATAATTAATATATGTTTTCGCAGTGCTTTCCTAAATTGGCTAAAGTGCTAACTACTAAGTATCCAAAGATACAAGGGAAATGTATGTGACACCACAACCTGGCCATCACTGCTCGGAAACCCCAACAGTTTCCCAGAGTCGGATCAGCCCATGGTGTGGATGGGGACATCCAAACAATTAAGAAGCCACTAGGTTGAGTGGAACATGAAGAGAGACAAAATCTTTGAGCTATGAGTCCTACCGGAGTGCAGTGCTAGATTATCGCACTGCCGGAAGAGAGAGTATATTACAGAGTATGTAATGAAGAAAGTGTCTCTAATCATTTTGAACCTCTCCTATCGAGCTGAATAGAAAAGGTTTAGTTGGTGGCATGCTGGGCTAAACTGAGTTATAGCATGGACAGCGACCTCAGTGAAAAATTGTTGGTGTCTGGAGAAAGTGCTGCATATATAAGTGTTGCTGTATCGTGTTTCCTACGTGCACTGCAATCCTATATTTTCTATAAATAAGCAAAACATTTGAACGGATGGCCACTGGCCATATATATACATAATCTAAACAGAACAATCAATACGGTATCAAATGACCAAGGTATATATATATATATATATATATATATATATATATATATATATATATATATATATATATATATATATATATATATATATATATATATATATATATATATATATATATATATATATATATATATATATATATATATTTATATATATATATATATATATATATATATATATATATATATATATATATATATATATATATATATATATATATATATATATATATATATATATATATATACATATATATATATCAGTACAGGTTAACGAACCTACTATAGTGCGGTTAGCAACACATTGAGGAAAATGAGAATAACTACAAACAGAATACAGAAATTATAACTAGCGGGAGGGGTACATCGCTCAGCACTTTAAGCCTAATAGGATGTCTAACGAGCAGTCAGCAAAAGATATGATAGTACTACTGTGGTGAAGAAAGTTCCCGTACACCGATGGCATGGATGGAAGGTGTAAACAACCCGATCACAAGCGGGGGTTGTCAGAGGCAAACGAAGATACAAAACAAAGCTTCACGGTGCTGGGTACGTCAGCCAGCTCTGAAGATGCACCGGGCAGAGTTCACTTGCTGCGGTCGAAAGTCAGAAGAACTTACACGATATCAGTGTGGAGATAGTTGAAATACCACTTTTTGGCGTGGCCGGCAGATCCGGCGAGTCATCCATCAAAGAACATCCTGCCTCTACATCTGTAGACTCACATATTCAGGCCGTAAAGGCCTGACCGCAAATTTGTGTTCCGAAGTAGATACTGATATTCATGAAAAATAATCAGAAGTTCAAAATTACTCCAGTAGGTAGGGAGTTCCAAAATTGTGTGGTGGGTTGGGCAACTGCCAGCTATGGGATAAAAACATGACACATAGCGAAGTAAAACATGTATTGTCTGTCGTGCTGATAGTAGCTGGTACAGATCCAACCTGTTCGGCCCCTGGCCGAGGATGCTCTCGATCACTGGATCACGTCTCCTTTTATACATACTCCTCGTGACGTCACAGGCGCAGGCTCCAACCAATTCATCGTTCAAGCAACAGCCAATCAGCGCGTAGCTAATAATAGCGCAGCCGAATGTTCTAGAACATTCTAGAAGTTTTGCGTCCACTTAGTTATGACGCCACAGCAATATTTTGAAGATAATCAAGAAGGGGTTTCCGTGGATAACTCAGCCATTTCTCAACCGATTTTGAAATGGTGTACAAATTTAAAAAGCCGTTGAATTCTGATCTTTGTCAATGCCAGATTTAACGAGAACAGGCAATCAATAAAGATTACAGAGTACCATCTCGGTACTCTAAAAGCGCCATCCTATCTTGGTCGTAACTATGCGCTCCATCAAACACAGCATCCTGGTGCATGCATGCGCATCATGCGTTTTAACAAGCTTAGCCATTTTCATAACGCGATCTCTCCCATAGACCTATATACGCTTATGGCTCTACCCAGGGGGCCGTGTTCAGGAAACGAATCCAGGATGGGCGGCGCGTACGCAGCTTTGCTGGTATGGCCAGTATCCGACCGGTCGATCCGAACTACAGAACGCAATTTATAATTTCTTTATTACTGTGAATATTATTCTTGTTTACTGTGGTGCTCTCAACTAGCCACACCATCTAAGTTTATCAGTCTATGATACATAATCTATGCCATAAACAGAACCCTAAATGAAGAGTCGGAAACAGATCATGCATCAGCAATCTCGCTCCAGTCGGAGATCAGTAACATTGATATTATTGAGCACAATATAAATATTGTAGATCTAACTGATGTCACACCATATAGCAATACTGATGCTATTGAACAAAACACAACTAGTGTGAATCTAACTAGTATTAATGTGAATGCATCATCACACAAGTCTAGTCTTAGTACTGGCGTTTCTATATGCAATCACATTGACTTATCTAAGGACACTTTCTCTAGATATGATGCAATAGATAGCGACCCCGAAACGAGTACAAATAGTAGCATATTGAGATCATTGTTAAATGAAATAACAGAAATAAAGACAGGCTGGAAATAAAAGCAATAAAGGAGGGATATTTTGCCTTACAATGTCAGCTCAACGAAATATATATTGATCGTAATGGCAAAAATTGCAATCTGCAAAATAGTATACCAGTGATTGTAGGTAAACAAGTCAGTACGCAACAGGTCAGCAATCCCCTGAGACCACCTGTTAACCATACTATTGCTAAAAGCACACTGAGAAATCCTAAAAATCCATCAGCTATGAATATCCCTACACAACATAGCTACAGTCAATCAACTTCTGATTAACGTGAAACTTGCATAAATCAAATTGCAGCCACGAAACAAACAGATGTCAACCAAAACATGAGTAGGATTGGCAGCTACGCAGATGCTGTGGCCAGACCTAGGATAGCTGTGCAAAACAAAACACATACAACTAGCATGACTAATCAACAACACATGCAGAATAGTAGGCCTGTAAATACCGCACAGCGTGAAAGGGTTAATGGAAATATATCATTTTCTAACATACCTAACCAACAGATACGAGATAAACACTATATTTTATTGATAGAGAGCTCAACCATCCGCAAATTTAGCGTACGATACATGTCAAATGAAGAGAGAAATGTTGATGTAAGATCCTACAGTGCAGCACGTATCAAGGAGGTTAAATATCAGTCGGATAAATGTCTATCGGTCAGGAAGTATGATGTCCTTGTTCTACATGTAGGTAGCAATGAGATTAGAAGACGAACAGTGGATGGAATGATAAGCGATTATGATTCCATGATTAAGGATGTGCAATCAATTGTGCCTAACACAACCATATTCGTGTCCGCCTTACTACCTAGGCCTTATGACAATTATGAAAACGGGCTGGTCCAAGAATTGAATGATAGGCTATACTCATTAGCAGATGCAGGGTGCGGTATTTATTTACAATTCTCAACTATTCAACAGTCCAGATGGTTTATCAGGATCTTTTCTTTGATTACATCCATCCAAACACGCAATGACTAAATGTAATGTCCCAAAATACCTTTAATTACTTGTGCATATCGTTAGGCATGTCACAAAACCATCATAACCCTGAAAAAGAAAAACAGGATTTTATCTATGGGAGGGGATTAGGGAGAAGTCCAAGCAGTCAAACATACAATCAAAACAAACATTACTACCAGAACAAACAATACTAAATAACAAATTCTCTCTTTTAAGGGATGAATGTTTTATGAAAAGTGTTCATGTAAATAACACAAAAAATAACATAAATAAATTACATATTATCAACACCAAAAAATGTACAAAAGACAAAAAATATGTGCGAAGGCTCTGGGCAAAATATAGGATGACAGGTGATGTTGTAATGAAAACAGAATATAACATGGTAGGAAATCAGATCCGCAGAGAAACCAGAAAGACTGTAAAATTACATGAGCAAAAAATAGCCGAAAATATTAAGGATAATCCCAAAAGGTTTTGGACTTATGTAAGATCCAAGACAAAAACCAAACAGGCAATTCCAGACTTATGTACTGACAATAACCATAAGTACTTTACTTCTTCGGATGCGGACAAAGATGAGGCTTTATCAAATTTTTTCTCATATGTATTTATCATAGACCCTAATGGCGTATTACCGGAAATTGAGAAAGTCTCTTGTCCAGAAATAAATTCAGTAACAATCAATACATGGAGAACCTGAAAATTTCTAAATCCCTTAGACCAGACATGATACATCCACGTATTTTAAAAGATATTTTAGTAAAACCTTTACTGATACTTTTTCGGAACTCGTTGAGTACTGGTACCCTACCTACACAGTGGAAACAAGCCAATATAAGTCCCATATTCAAGAAAGGAGACAAAAAGTATGTGGGAAACTATAGACCTATAAGTTTAACTAGCATAGTATCAGAGGCGCCGGAAGCACGGGGGCAGTGGGGCAGTTGCCCCCGTTGCCCTTTGGGTGGGGGGGGGGGGGGGGGGCAGTGGCCCTTTACCCATTTCTATGCGAAAAATGAGTAAACTTTACTTTAGAAATTTAAACAAGATTTTAAGAATATTTAGAACAAACTGAGCAATTGTATTATAAGTTCGGTTTATTTGACATTAACATACGTCCACAAAGTAATATGGGAGTGCTTCAAGGCCAAATCAAATCATCAATGCAAACGCTATTTATCTAGTGGCAGTTACATGTGACACATTGACTTTTTATCTGTAAACGTTGTATGTATATTTGCAAGTAAAGGTAAGATACATAGACATATGCTATTTGAATTTTTTAATTGATACTGGTCCATGACCGTTAGTTCCTTGCTTTGTGGGTAGAATAGAATATAAGTGCAATGATGGTCGGCTGGCTGCGGCAATGTGTAAATACTAAGGGATATTAGAATTAACAGTAACTCTTAAACCCAAATTTTTAATTGATGTGTGAAGCAGATGCAAAGATGAAATAATTTGTATACACATGGCCGAAGTGCAATGTCAGTGGGTGTATTTGAGGAATATGTCTAAGATATGGTGCCACCCCCACCCACACACCCCCCTTCCCCCCCCCACACACACACACGCACGCACGCACGCACGCACGCACACACACACATATATATATATTTATATATATATATATATATATATATATATATATATATATATATATATATATATATATATATATATATATATATATATATATATATATATATATATATATATATATATATATATATATATACATATATATATATATATATATATATATATATATATATATATATATATATATATATATATATATATATATATATATACGTATATATATATATATATATATATATATATATATATATATATATATATATATATATATATATATATATATATATATATATATATATATATATATATATATATATATATATATATATATATATATATAATGGCAGGAGGATGTGACTAGGGCCTCCATCGAAAGAATGCAAAAATTGGATGCGCTTAGAAGCCATCTTCTATATCCCCTACATCGCTAAATAAATATCAATAAATATCATCCTTTTTTAATAATGTGCTCTTTATATGAGTAGGCATATAAGCCCCCCTCCAACCCACCCACCCCTACCAACTTGTACGGTCATGATACACATGTTTAGCCATGTCAAATCCTTTGAGTTCTAACCATAAAAGATTAGGCCACCATATACACAAAAACTAAATCAGACATTTGAAGGCCTCCATTGAATAGCCCCAGGCCAAATGTACCTCTGACACCCACATGCCAATATGGCTAAGTATGAGGCTGCGAAATCATAATTTTAATTACTTAATCCATACATTTATTCTTCTTTGGTTCATCTTTCTCATGACAGTAATCTTAGAACGTTTTCCTTATTTGGTGCATGAAAGCTGAAGTGGTCACCAAACTGTCTCTGTCTCCTCTGATCTTCTCTTCAAAAGATACTTCAATAGGCCAGAAGCTTCTTCTAGCCTCTTCATATCGCTGGCAGTGCTGCAAGAGATGTTCTGCTGTTTCTTCTGCCTGCTGACACTCACAAAGTGCAGAATCTGTGGTCCTGAGATGGTGAAGATGTGCATTGAGACGATTTTGACCAGTCCTCAATCTGAAGATACATGTCTGATCTTCCCTACTGAGGCTGTGTATTGCATCATTATGCTGACTGCTGGTGGTTCTTGTGTCTTTAATGATATGCTTAAGTTCCTCAAAGTCAACCTCGCGGTTGAATTGTTCGTTATTTGACCCTTCCTTAGCCAGTTGATCAGCTTTGTCATTTCCTAATATGCCACAATGCGAGGGGATCCACTGTAAGTTGACATTGTTCTCCTTAGCCGGTTGCGTAAGATCTTCATGAATTAAATCTGTACTTTCCTTTCCACTCTCAAGCGCCTGGAGTGCTGAGAGAGAGAGTCCGTCAGGAAGACAATATTTTCATTTCTGGTTTTTCGTTGTATCAGCATTTGGCTAGCTAAGATCAGTGCCTGGATTTCTGCAGTGTAATTGCTACAGGGCTTCCCTCTTGGCAAGCATGAGTCTGTTATATCTCCACATGGAAACCGAATGTGAGCACCTGCCCCTCCAATCTTAACAGTCCGGATAGCTGATCCATCTGTATAAACATGTATCCACTCTTCCTCAGGGTAGTTTTCTGCAATATGACTCAATGCAAGAACTTTGTTTGTCACCTCTGCTTGATCTCCCTTGCTTTCAATCCCTGGAATCGTGGACCAGATTGAAATTGTGTTTTCTATTTCAGAAGCTTTCCACGGTTCCCTCTCAGGGATAGCAGTTAGGTTTTTCTACATCTGGGGAAGATGTCCGACTCTCTGTTCCTTGCAATTTTCTTTGAAGTTAATAAGAAATTATTATTCCTTTTGCGCCTTCCTCTAGACATTTGGTGAGTCCGCATATGCATGGGATGGTGAAACATCAATTTGAATTTCTCGGATTGAATCTCGGCCTTGATTTCTCGTCTCTGCTGGAGTGGCTGGATATTGGTAAGTTCTTCCATTGCTGCTGTTGGAGTGGTCTTCATAGACCATGTCTTGCCCTGTAGGTGGGGCTTAGAATACACCTTCCGTATCCTCTGCATGTCGTACGAGGCTACTAAAAGAGGTAAGGGTGAGGTAACCCTAACAGAAACCTCGAGTGCTGAAGACGGAGGTTCCAGGCCGCATGGCGCACTCTAATAAATCATGGATCCACGCACTTAACGCTTATGATCATGTCGATAGTCACTTACATGACTGGTGGTATGATCAGCGAACGAAAAGAAGAAGAAGATAGACCATGTTATGATACGAAGAGCCTGGTTTTGTACCTTATCCAATGTCTGAAGGGTGCTTGTAGCAGCTGTGATGCATGATGATGAGTCGTATTCGATGATTGGCCTAACTGAGTCAGAGTAAACCTGTTTCAGAATTTTCTTGTTAGCTCCCCATTTTGTTCCAGAGAGCTTCCGCATAACTGAAGTCTTCGCTTGGCTATACCCTCAGCTTGTCTGATTTGCGCCTTCCAGGTTAGTCTTTTGTCAAATATCAGACCAAGATAAGTTACTTCATCCTCAAAGTGCAGAACTGAGTCACCAAATTTCAGACTTGTCTTGTGTTCTACTGTTCACATCGCTTATTTTGACTTTGTAAAGGCCTTTGATAAGGTGCCTCATGGGAGACTTGTTCACAAATTAGCCCAATACAAAATATGGCCTAAAATTGTGAATTGGTTCAGATCATTTTTATCAGACCGCAAACAGAGACTCATAATTAACGAAGACCACTCAGAATAGAAACCTGTATACAGTGGAATCCCCCAGGGCTCTGTATTGGGTCCTATTCTCTTTATCTTGTATATAAACGACCTACCCAATTGTATAAAAAATGGCAGTGACGTATATTTATATACAGGTGACACAAAGATGTTTCAGGAAATAAACTCCACATCAGATAGGTTAAAAATGCAATCAGATATATATTTGTTAGGGGATTGGTCAGATAAGTGGCTCTTACACTTCAACGCAGAGAAATGCAAATGCATGCGAATTGGTAAAGCATCCTTAGAAGAGTACAATTACAGATTACTAAAAGATGGTACACCTATAGAATTCACTAACACTGAAATAGATATTGGTGTTATCATTGATGATAAGTTGACCTTTGAAAAACAGATTGTTGATAAGGTCAACAAGGCAAATGTAATCCTGGGTATTATTCGGCACACATTTTGTAGATATTAGATTGTCTTGTGGGAAGTCATGACCCCACTGGATATCTTATATTTACGAGTAAGTCCTATATGAAATTCATGTTTGAAAATACCAGGTGAGCTAATAGACCGAGTCACTATGTATATTATTATTTAGGTACGTATCATCAGCACTGGATGACCAGCACTGGTTGACATTGGCTGATGATGCGCAGTTACAGTTTCGGCGAAACTGAACCGAAACTGATGAGGATTGATGGATGATAGTTAGCATCCAAGTTTAAATAAGGGAATTAAATGGAATAGGACCGCCGGTTCTGAGTTGATATGTATCTGGCAATAGTTGAGATAAAAGTTGTTGCCGCGGAATCAGCACACACTTTTATATTATTCAGCAGTCGTTTTGGTTAATAGTTTAGGAAATAATCAAGGGATAAGAATCGATGGAATCGTACGTGACAGACTGACTATAGTCGATGACGACAGGCATTCTGATTCTCATACGAGAATAGAACAACACCAGCTGGCAATGAGATCATACAGCTCATGTGCCTATTAACGATCGTATCCTACAGGCTTATTCACGATAGGCAATGGACAGGACATAGACATCATAGCGTCCTGTAGGAATTAATAACACAATCGAAATTTGTATATCAACTATGTGTCAATCATTCAATGGCATGCTACAACAACACATTCCGTAATGTTGTTAGTTAGCTGACAGATCGCATCAAATCAGAACCAGCCAACACCGCTTTGCCTATGTGTAGCACTAGCTCCATAGAAGAATAGCCCAGAGTTTGATTGGTCAGGATGACGTCATGATCAATGAACGTCGACCAATATCTGTGGCAAAGAATTAGGAAGAACACGTTTCAGAGAAAGAATCGAAATATAGATGATCATGGATTGGTCAGAACGACCAACAGTAATAGGTAGAAGCTTTTAGGAGGGAATAAGCAGACGTTGATTGGCGGACTGATTACCCAGACCAGTCAAGCTGTGCTTATAACCTACCTAGAAGAATCATGAGAACAAGGAATATATATTACGATATGTATATAACTATATATCGTAATATGTATAGAACTTCAGAGTTGCTGAAGTGTATAAATAAGGCACGTTGCCGCTTATCAAATCAATCAATCCAACATCAGGGTTCGGTAGGCATCTTGATGCTACGATAGTCGAAGCGCATAGCAGATAGTATACTGTTAGAATAACAGAGTCTTTTTATTGTCAAAGTAGTTCATCATTGAATATCAAAGTCTTCTTAATGTACAGTTAGTTTAGATACAATAAAACATCATCTTGCAAAAGCAGGACAAGAGTTTGGGTTGTGCTTAAGTGAACTCCAGAGTGAAGAGCAACACTTCACCAAAGCGGGAATCTTCAATCAGTCAGAGAGGCCCCATCGTCATCACAAATATCGTTGCGATCATCTAGTAACGAGGCGAGCCGACGATAATAGTCCTACTGCTTCATTGGTAAGAGGTTGTCGCAGCAACCTATATCATCATAATCTTACCCTTGAGGTAGTAGAAAACAACATCGAGTAGTGACCACCCGGAGATCCAAAATTTTCAATTTGTGCATTTAGACATAAAATTTTTCAAAACACTTTACACATCATTGGTAAGACCTCATGTCGAATATGCAAACCAGGCATGGAGTCCTCATTATAGAAAACATATAGACCTGGAGAATGTACAGCAATGCGCAACTAAAGTATAGTAGGCTACCAGGCCTATCATACCTATAAGCTATGAAGCCAGACTTAAAGTACTCAATTTACCAACTTTGGCATATCGTAGAAAAAGAGGGGATATGATAGAGACCTACAAAATCCTAACTAAAAAATATGACCCAGAAATCTACGAATTTTTTCAGCTAAGAGAAAATCTTATAACTAGGAGTCATAGTCTAATGTTATGCAAACTAAGAGCAAGACTCGACCTGCAAAAATACTCTTTCAAACATCGTGTTATAGACTTATGGAATAGCGTACTACAACACTTAGTTGAAGCCCAAACAATATTATCTTTTGAATCTAGGCGGGATAAGTTATGGAAGACTCACCGGTTATACTATGATTACCTTGTCTTGACAATGTATATCCCTCACATTTGGTGAGAACGGTTGTAAAAACCTATTTTCTCTACGGATTGTTGTTGAGGAGTATTGGCTAGTTTTATCTTCATTGACTCTCTCTGTTCTCGTATAGTCCCATTTTCTTGTTTGCAGGTAATCGGGGCAGTGTCTTTTCACGAAACTGGTAAAGTCCATAGCAAAGTCTCCGAGTGTGGAATTCAATTTGATTAGTAGCTTCAGTCGACAATCCTGCTTGACTTGCATCCAGAAGAAAGCTGCACAGTGTGCTATCATCTTGGTGAAGGGTTAACTGTAGTTCTGAATCTGAATTCTGTACATGAATTCTGACTTCATCCATTATTTGATTCAGCATAGGTTGTCTCACTGACTCGCTAGCAGAGCATCTCAGCATGAAGTGTTCAATGGCCTCATCTTCCTTCAGACATAACAGACATCTTTGGTCAGGCATAGGGCCCTGATTCCATCTTTTACTGGTCTGCAGCCGAAATGTGCCGGTTACCATCCAGTTCTTCACAACTGCTCTGTAGACATCCCTAGGGCTGTTACTAATTGAGGCTATTATTGGATGCAGATATTTGAACGTCACCTTATCGGTGGATAATCTCAGAGATGGGTATAGGTCAAGCTGATTCTTTAGTTGATCTAACAAGTATCTGTCAATGGCAGTGGCCACTGTTGTTTTCCATGAATTCTTCGAAGGTGGATTATCCATGATGGCATGAGCCGAAGGAAGGGTATATTTGGATAAAAATACTCTTGCCATGCAGATCCAACCATCACCATTAAACCCTTTGAGGATTAGTTGTCTCGATAACATCTCATATTCAGCCGTGTTCTCATAACGACATAGATTTCCTAACCGCGCTAGTATCGTGGCATCTATGATGGCTTCCACTGGACGGATTCCAAGTAATGCATGGCAGGCAACAGATGCAACCGTGGTAGGGAGAGTAAGCAGTTTGTTGAGAATGCCTCTGAATTATTTCTCTAGAAACTCGATGTCTTTCTTATTTGGTAGTACCACCTGCAGACCATATGTCAGCACTGGTATAATGTATGCCATCAGCATGCTTCTCAGGACTGGAGGTGGAAGTCCTCCTTTACCGTGCATAAGAGACATCTTTGGTCAGGCATAGGCCGATTAACTGGAGCACGGGAATTTCATTACCCCGCAGCCGATATAAAGCCTGCTTGGTATCAGACCAACTATTAAAAAACCGTACACTAACTAATACCCTCAGATACAAATTAAAAACCCCAAACAACCTGTCACAGCAGGCTGATAGGCCTTCTTACAGGATATAGATTATGATTGATTGATGATGAGTATGATGCTGATGACGCAGCCCCCCCCCCCCACCCCCACCCCGACCTGTCGCGTAAAACGGTACGAAACGTCTCTGGTCGAACTAGCTTTTACGAATTAAAATTGCCTTGTTTTCGTGTCAAATACAACACTTCAAACTACAACTGTAGCCTTTATCCATACTAAAATGACAGCATTTGAAGGTAAACTGATGCGTTATATAGACCATATAGAATTCCATTCATGTCACTAACAAATGGTGATGATAATATTACCTTTCATCAACTGTAATGTGTTTTCGGGAATCGGAATCTCAATCAAGTCGATCAATCCACAGGAGTCTGCCGTTTTAGATACGAAAACGCGAAATCAAAAATACGAAAAGACGATAACACTATATACTACTAGTCTGCCGTTTTAGATACGAAAACGCGAAATCAAAAATACGAAAACACGGTAATACTATATACTACTATGTGTATATTATATATAGTAGTATATGCAGTGTTGCCCACAACATCTGATTTTTGGGGGTCCCAAGGACCCCCACTCAGATTTGTGGGTCCCACTGTAAAATCTATGGGTCTCATGGGGTCCTCATCTGAAATATTGGGGTCCCATGTCTTTTTTCTTAAAATAAACACAACACATTCATCTAATTATAAAACACTTTATTCAACATGTTGAAAGTACTAGTTATGACATTGTGTAAATACAGTTAATGTATATATAGAGAATATTAACTATGCATAGTTTATTAATGTTTAGCACTTTACACTTTTGGCCACTATTGTATGTAGATCACCAAAATACCTATTTTTGAAAGTTTAACACTGGAATGACTGGCTCTAAACAGTGCCAGTCATTCCAGTGGTAAATTTTCAAAAATATGTATTCTGTGATCTACAATGGTGGCTAAAATTGATCTATTGAAATGGCCATTGTATATTTAACTAATAACATTTGAACTGCATGTCAATAAACAATAACTTAAAGCACTGTACTTGTTTGTTGTCTGATACACCAACCAACCTACATTGACAACCTTGTATGATTAACATTTCCAAAGACCACTACATTAGTAATTAGCAGAGACCACTACATTAGTTTTTCTATAAAACCCTAACTTGACTTTGGACGAATTAAAAAATTACGAGTATCTGGGGCAAGTTTGCTCACGGTCGACTGGACCTACTTCGATATAATGCGCGCGTATTTTTTATAATGTAACTGGAATGACTAAATAGTGGAATACATAGGCTAAGATCAGACAAAGCAATAATTTATCAAAAATAATCTGTATAAATGAGATTAAAATGCGTAATTAGTGAAAACATATCAGCCAATAACCGGATATGTCTAATTCATAGGGAGTAACTATGTGATGCGATTGCTGATTGGTTGAAGCATAGATAACGCATTAGCGTGTATCCAATAAGGACACTTGTATCGGGGAGCTTTGGGCTATATGCTGTTTGGAAAAAAATCAATATTTTAGCGTATGCCTACCTGTAGATCGACGATATCGTTGAACATTGCTGCTGGGATGAGCTTTTTAGTTGAGAATTTGGGAACACCTAACAATCGAGTATTGTTAAACATTATAAACACTAATCCATCAGTCAATCAATCAGCCGCTATTGCTAAATAAAAGACGGCTTATAGCGCGTATTGATACCGTTATTCAAACACCAATACAAAGACACCGCCGCTAATCCGTCAAATGGCCATTCAAATGTAAAAGATATCACAATATCTTCCATATATTCCTTCATCCATTTAGATATTTTGATAAGTAAATAGAAAAAAATATTTTGCCTGTAAGTCGTTGCTGCTTTAGGCAAGTAGGCATGCGCAAATTAATTTCAAAATATTCAGCATATTAGTGATAACAACTTTGTGATCTGTCCAATGTTCTGAGCTGTGAAAGGGTTAAAATGCCCAGACACGTTTGTATACGCTTGATCAGTTGTATTGGATTTCTCAAGCGTGAGTTCCTCGCGAGGGCGATTCCGCTGTTATCCAATCAAATACTGACATGTCACACCGACGTTTAGCCCAACAGACAGAAACATGGCAGGTATTTTTGCAATTTGTAGGCCAAACAAGGCGACTAACATCGGGCTTGTAAACTCATTATTTATAAAAATTAGATCAAATGGAATACTAAGGATGATTTGGGGAAGGTGTTTACAATTAAATGTCGTGGTTGAATCTGATTTATGGGCATTGACAACTTTGAGTTGTGCAAGAAAACATACAACAAATCATAGTCTTAAACAACGCAGTAAGTCCGTTTTTATTGAACACACAATACATTAGGTATATTTTTAAAGTAAAAACATGCACAAATAAATATACACACACGATAATATAATCGATAATTAAGCACACGCAAAATTACCAGTTTCCGTTACACTTTTTCACTGCATCCCTCGTGCGTCCTCGGGGACGCAGAGGGTTAATTTTTATGTGTCCCTCTGCCATTTTTATGCGTATATATGCACAAAAGGACACATAAGGGCTACTCTGAGTATAAGATCGAGTTGCTTAAATTTGTGAGTACCGAAATTAGGGTTGGGCGATTTTTCGATATTATCGTCAATATCGCGATATACCGAATACCGATACCGAAATCGTCATAATTACGAAAAATCGTAAATATCGTCAATACCGACAGGACGATATTGCACTTTTAACTGTGAGCATAATATAAATAACTAAGTTAGAAATGTCATACTCTTACCTCTATTCGGTCCAGTAATAGTCCTTACGTAATAATCTAGTCTGTCTAAGATAATAAAAACTTAATAAACTCCAAAATAATATGTGTTCATTTAATTCATGGTTTGTTTGCGCTAATAAAATGATTTAAAGTACAAAATAATCCTTTGTTGTTCACTTTTCATAATTGCATAAATAGACGCCGCCATGTTTTTTCTTGCCTCATTCTGAGTATTAGTCAGTGGGGAATACCATTTGCACTACCCACATTTCATTCTGATGACGTCATTACTACAGGTCAAGCTATTTATCCATTAGTCATTGATCTGCATGGTTAAACATTCTTCTGACCGTGAAAGATTTAAACTTTAAAACTTTTGAGGTCGATAGGAAAGCACACACACTTAATCCCTTATCAATACCACAGCTTGGAACGGTGGGTGAGGGGGCAGTTAATCTCTTGCTTTACCGTTATACGATTTTATGTTACTTTATACAATATATTTAGCATTTTTAAACGAATCAGATCAAAATTCATTCCACATATAACATTACGGATTTATTCTAAGTGAGAAACGTCCTTAAAATAAAGAATTTAGGCCTAATTATTTCCAGTTTTCTATCAGTTGTGGCAGGCTTGGCTGCAGAGTTAACTGGGTTAATTTCACACATCCCGGCTACGCCTTGAGATCAATGGATAAACCCGCTAAGTAGTGAGCGAATTTGAATAGGTCTACAATGGGGCAAATTAGTATTTAATATTACAGACCAAATAGAATCTGATATAATTGTTTCCAGTCTTCACGCTCGTTCTCGTTCAAAATCATGCAGTGTTATTTTATTAATTTGCATCGTCTATGCTAGCAGCGGCCGTGATAACAGCTGTCGGAATTCTGCAGTGTGAATTCTGATTGGCTCAAGTATGATACGGCGGCCAATCAGATTTCGTTCTGCAGAATTCCTTTCTGCGCGATGAAGTTAATGGTATTCCTTGCTCAATCTTTTGACAGTTGTCGTGAGGTAAAGCGTGAGGTAAAGATAACATAAAATACAACACAAGAACAGAAGAAAATCCTTTATTTTTCTTATTTGTGATGGGTTAGTTGCATTACATTCGTTGCTTTAAACTGTATATTGAAGGGTGTCAAAGTGTGGAATTTCGTGTATTAAATATGCGGAAATGGTAATCATGGCGATCTTAATTTACGGTTTCAATGCAACAAATTTAATGAAAATAACTTGCAGACACCACCAATTTGAAATACATGTTATTCTATGTTTACACCCTAACTCCACACCTCACCCAAATGACGATATATCGTGATACCGCGGTATTTTAATGAGATACCGATATCGTCATACCTTGAGCAATATCGCCCAACCATAACCGAAATTTGTGAATTTGTTTTTATCGCTCTCGTACTATGATGTAACGTTGTATAGAACGCATCTACACAGTAGCCACCTTTTGATTGACAGTTCTGAACCTTTTGACAGTTTTGAGCAAGATACGGTCAAAACAAGAAACTTCATACAATTACTGATGGTAGTGATAAAAATTTCAAGATTCCTTAATGCACTTCTTAGATTACTTACTTGCGCTTATTTAGCACCTAAAATAAGCAATTTTCACAATCCAAAGTTACCACCTGCTTTGTGCACATATTTCCGCCGCGTCGGATTAGACTGATTGACGGGAGCATGTCTAAATTTTATTGGAGAGGCTCTAGAGGAAGAAAGGTGGGTGCTTATCAATGATTTACCAAAATGTCAAAATTAACATGAAGTGCACACATGGTTTTTTTGACGATGGAATTTTTTTTTATTCTTCCCTTTATGCCTGCTGAACATGTTTTAAGACCCTAGCATTAGTTCATTTCTCCAGCTCAGTAATATTTATGAATTTCATGTGACGTCACTACCTAGCGAAAGCGGCATCCATTTGGGGTTTTTTTCTTCTTTCTTCTCTTCAAATGTATCATCTGCTTTTATCATTTATACATTCATTTGTAGGACTAATTTATGGGTTAAAACGGGCAAAATTAGCATTTCAAACATTCAACAAACCAATACAGTGATATTTAAGGATTTACAAGCATGTATCAGACAGCTGAAGATGCATAATCACCAGTTCACGAAATTCAGTACTGCTACTTCACACGTAACCTGGTGAGGTGGGTCAGTTCAAATGCTGGAAATTTGTTTAAAAATTAGAATTTTGTACTGAAATCTTTGCATTTGTATTCGGAAGTGTTATTTTATATTGTGTTAAATTCTTGCGCAGATCTGTTTAAGAGTTTTCTTTCACGAGTGCATTACTTGCTTAGATTGCTTGCTTGCTTTTTCGTATTTTTGATTTCACGTTTTCGTATCTAAAACGGCAGACTCCTGTGATCAATCAATCATCATAGTGACGGACTTAAGCATGAAGCAGCTTGTGAGTCCCAAGTTTGAGTTATTGAGTTTAATATGAAAATAGGCGTTGCCTATAAGAGAACGCAGACACGATTCATTGCTTAAATAAATAAGACGAATTTGTATGGGTCGAAATGTCCTAAATACGTATGTCCGTGTATAGGACATTCGAAGCTAATTTTTAATCATGCGTGGAGAGCATTCTGGTAAATCCAGTCTACGATATTCACAACACTGCATCTGCCCATTGTCAGTGATATCCGCCAGCATTCTTGCATCTTTTACTGGGGCCTGCACCACTAAAAAATTATTATACTTAACCAGTCGTGTTTTCGAAAATTAAGAACCAAGAAACAGGCATTTAAAAAATGGAGAAATTCTCATAGTAGCAGTGACTACAAAAATTATGCTAAAGCGAGAAACCAGGCCAAAAACGAATGTCGAATAGCTGAAAGAGATTTTGAATGTAAACTAGCAAATGAGGCAAAGTCAAATCCTAAAGCATTTTTCATATATGCACAAAGCAAAATAAAAACTTGAAACACAATTTGTGATCTCATGAAGTCTGATGGCACACTAACCACAACTGACGGGGAAAAGGCAGATGCATTAAATACATATTTTTGTCTTCTTAAACTAGAAAAATATGGTATCCATGGTAACCTACTAAAATGGATTGAGGATTTTCTTACTAACAGAGCCCAATGAGTTGTCGTGAATGGATGCAAATCAGTTCAAACTCCTGTTATTAGTGGTGTGCCCCAAGGTAGTGTACTAGGACCACTCCTTTTCATCTGTTACATAAACGACCTTCCTGATGTAATTAAGTGCCCTACAATTAACATGTTTGCTGACGATACAAAAATCTACATCAATTGATGCAATAGATCTACAAGATGACTTAAATAGCGTAACGAAATGGTCTTCTATCTGGCAAATCAAATTCAATGCTGACAAATGCTGTGCTATGCATCTAGGTACAGCTAATATTAAACATTCATACTTCATGAATTCTCTTGATACAAATATTAAGCTGATAGAAGCAACTGGCGTAAAGGATTTAGGTCTGTATGTAGACAACCAACTAAAATTTAGCATCCATTGTCAAATCCAAGTATCAAAAGCTAATAAGATATTGAGACGGATAAGAAGGTCTCTCACCCATTTAGACTCTTCAACTCTAATAAGGCTATACACTTTGCTAGTTAGACCTATACTTGAATACAGGAATGGGCCATGGACTCCCATGTTAAAAAAAGACAGTCTAACACTAGAAAATGTGCAGCGAAGAGCAACTAAAATGATACCTTCAATAAGAAATTATACTTATTTAGACCGGTTAAAATATCTGAATCTACCTTCTCTCTACTACCGTCGATCACGTGGGGATATGATTCAAACTTACAAATACATTCATGGCCTTTATCGTGTTCAGTGCCCATTCTTGGAGATAGACAAACAAAGCATCACCTGGGGACATAATTTTAAACTCACTAAGAGCCGAAGTAACAAACTAATTAGGCAGAACATTTTTGCAAACCGAATTACGAATAGTTGGAATAGCTTACCAAGTGAAGTAGTTAGTCCCGTAAGCCTAAATATCTTAAAAAATAAACTAGATTCATTTTGGTCAGATTTTTTTGTACACGCAAGAGCCAGTACACAATCATTATCTTTCCTTTACCTCGAAACAAATTAACTACGAAATAAGCATAATGTAGTCGCCATCTATCTACAGGCATTTTGCCTATACGGGTAGTATATGATAAGTTATAAGTTAAGTTAATTAACTAGTTGCACCAGTCCAATAACGTTATAAAATGTGTACCAACGTATCGCGGTGCTCCTCGCTATATGGGGAAATACAAATAAGCCCATAGTAACTATGATGTCATAATGAAATGTTGTCTGTTAGAATTTTTAGATCGCGTTTATCCAGACATAAGCTACAAAATACAGGAATTAATGCATGTCTACCAGTAAATACATGAATGTGCATTCCATCCGGGTGCGATAACGTTATAAAATTTGTACCGACGTATCGCGGTGCTCGTCGCTATTTGGGGAAATATAAATAAGCCCATAGTAACTATGACGTCATAATGAAATGTCGTCCGCTAGAATTTTTAGATCGCGTTTATCCAGACATAAGCTACAAAAGATGCATGTCTACCAGTAAATACATGAATGTGCATTCCATCCGGGTGCGAATCGCGTGGCACCCGGCCTTAAATTCCCTGCTATCAGCACTAAATACATACGACATTGACAACAACGACTTTCCACGGACATGAGCATTAAAAATACGAGACAGTCAACCAAGCATATTGCATTTACAGATGCATAAATAGGAATAAATAAAGCTTGTATCTGGTCTGCATCAGACGATTTAACCGTTTTACATTCTGAAGTAAATGAACGCTATTTCGTGATAACAATATCACAAAAATTTTGGACATGGAAAATGCACAGTAGGTTGCCCTAAAATAACTAGGGGAACATACGCATAATGAAGACCCATATCCCATCATGCAACAGGGGCCCATGAGGAAACCACAAAGGCTATATCATAAGCCGAAACCTGAAGCAAAAAAAAGCTCGTGACCGGAAACGAAGCTTTCTTAGTCGCGTGGTATATGTATTTTAACCTGGTTCCCTGTCTCATTTTCTGTTGATTTTTCCTCATTACACATACGTACATGTTATCTATATACGCTCACTTCGTTCACGATGGCTTCGCGTGAAGCCATCGCTCACTGCATTCGCTAATATGAAAATAGGCATTTATTGCTTAAATAAATAGGACAAATTTGTATATGGTCGAAATGTCCTAAATACGTATGCCCATGTATAGTGCATTCGAAGCTAATTTCTAATCATGCATGGAGGGCATTCTGGTAAATCAAGTCCACGATATTCACAACATTGCGTCTGCCCATTGTCAGTGATATCCGCCAGCATTATTGCATCTTTTAACAGGGCCTGCACCATTAAACAGTTGCGCCAATCCAATAACGTTATAAAGGTTGTACCGACGTATCGCGGTGCTCCTCGCTATTTGGGGAAATTCAAACAAGTCCGTAGTAATTATGACATCATAATGAAATGTCATCCGCTAGAATTTTTAGATCACGTTTATCCAGACATACGCTACAAAAACCGGAATTAATGCATGTCTGCGAGTAAATACATGAATGTACATTCCATCCAGGTGCGAATCATGTGGTACCCAGCCTTAAATTTCCTTCTATCAGCGCTAAATACATACAACATTGACAACAACGACTTTCCACAGCCATGCGCATTAAAAATAATACGAGACAGTCAACCAAACATATTGCATTTACAGACGCATAAATAGGAATAAATAAAGTTTGTATCTGGTCTGTATCAGACGATTTAACCGTTTTACATTCTGAAGTAAATGTACGCTATTTCGTGATAACAATATGACACACATTTTGGACATTGAAAATGCGCAGTACGGTGCCCTAAAATAACTAGGGGATCATACGCATAATGAAGAACCATATCCTATAATGCAACGGAGGTCCATGAAGAAACCACAAAAGCTATATCATAAGCCGAAACCAGAAGCAAAAAAAGCTCGTGACCGGAAACGAAGCTTTCTCAGTCGCATGGTATATGTATTTTAGCCTGGTTCCCTGTCTCATTTTCCTAATTACACGTACGTACATCTTATCTATATACGCTCACTTCGTTCGCTATTAAGTTTAATTAGTCGTAGTAATAAGTTATCTCGTTGAAATGTTTGTCTAGTCTGGTTTTGAAAATATCTATGTTTTGGGCTAGCACAGTGTTTTCAGGTAGCGAGTTCCAATGTGAGATTACTCGTTGTGAGAAGAAATGTTTTCTAGTATTGTTGCGACAAAAATTGGTTTGAATCTTGAGTTTGTGACCACGCGTTGTCATGTGTGCCATATGATTATTAGTGAAGAATTGACCTGCGTCTGTATTGCACTATTCCGCCCGTACAAAACAACACGATAAGACACGAAATGACAAATTACATCAACGAGAGACATGCATCAACCCAGGAAATTACAGAGACGTAGTCAAAAATGGATCAACCAATCAAAATAACAGCACACAAAATCCACATGAACGTAGGCAAACCCATGAAACAGTCAATGGCCAAAAACATCCTGAACATAGGTCGTCCAAAAATGTCTTGCTCATTGGTAGTTTGACATATAAAAAACTGAGCGCACCTTACATGTCAACACCAAGTATCAGTGTCACCATCAGATCATATAGCGGTGCAAGAATAAACGAGATCACAGAACTTCTCCAATACCTGATAATTCCTGGAAAGTATGACGCCTTGGTAATCCACGTGGTCACAAATGATATCGGCAGACGGAACACAGATGGCATGATAGAGGACTATGACGAACTAATTGAGACGGCCAAATCTATTTCACCAAGCACAGAGATCTTTGTCTCCTCTCTGCTACCACGCCCGAATAGTAACAGAGACAACAGGTCAACAACCGAGTTCAACAATATGCTACACACACTGTCTTCATGGGTAGGTATAAAATTCATTGACCATAGCCATGTATACAATGAGTTATTTTGGGATGACGTTCACCTTAACTGGAATGGCATGAGTATCCTCTCAGAGAACATCACAAATTACCTAAATATAACATTAAATATTCCCCAACATAAACTAGAAAGAGCAAATGACCAACATTTTTACCATGGAAGGAACATCGGAAAGCGGCTACCCTAACATTGCAGGAGATAAACTCAAACCCTACCAACTCAGGCACTCTACCCAAGCAAATACTACCTGGTGAGTATACAGATACCAGCACAAGACCAAAATTCAAGGATTCTCAAATATGTACACATTCCAAAGCAGTAACTGACACATGTATTTACACAAATGCAGATAGTCTCATTAACAAAAAGGCTGAGCTCGAGACCATTGTACACAATATTCGACCTGCCATCATACTAATTACTGAAGTGCTACTAAAAAACACAACCATAAACATTAGTGAACTGCAGATTGATGAGTACAACCTCTCGCTGAACAACAATCCATCAAGAGGCGTTATCATCTATACCCACGTATCATTAAACGCCCAAAACTGCGACATAGTAAATGATCACACATTTAACGAATCAGTGTGGTGTACATTGGTGACACAACAAAAGGAAAGAATTCTTGTTGGTTGCATCTACAGAAGCCCCAACTCAGATGGCCCAAACAATGAGGAACTTAAATATGCTAAACAAGATTGAAAAGGCTAATGCGGACCACATTCTTATTGTGGGGGATTTCAACCTTCCTTTGATTAACTGGAGCACGGGACTTTCATCAAATGAGGAAGAAGAGGCATTTCTTAGCAGTACCAGGGAAAATATCCTACAGCAACTAGTTACAAATGCGACATGACATAGAATAAATCAGACATCAAATATTTTAGACCTAGCATTAACAAACAACCAAAATATTATTCATGAAGTAACACACTTCCACTAGGCAAAAGTGACCATGATGTTCTACAAATCTCACTCCATCCCGACATCTTAAACACATGCAAACAAGCAGCTACACCAAAGCTACTGTTGAACAAAGGACGGTATAATGAAATGAGAGCAGACTTAGGAATGACTGACTGGAATCATCTGAATGAACTTAATGCACCAGAAGCTTGGAACACACAAAACTAATCACAATGAAGGACCAGTACATTCCTACGTCAAAACAACATGGTAAGAAGAAATATCTCTGGCTTGACCATACGACAATACAATCACTCAAATGTAAAAATCAGGCATACAAAAGATCAATAAAACCAAGCAAACCTCTGATTATGCCATTTGGCAGACATTTGAATATAAAGTGGCAAGTGAAAGCAAGAGAAATTCTAAAGCTTTTTGGAACTATGTCAAGAGTAAATCTGTTCTACGTGAATCAATTAGTAAGCTACGTAACCCAGCTAACTGAACTATGACTACAGACGATAAAGAAAAAGCTAATATTCTTAACAACTTTTTCTCAAGTATGTTCACTTCGGAAGATCTTCATTCTACACCAATCATTAGCGTCAGAAGCAATGGTATTGTATTAAAGGACATAATAATAACACCTACCGCCATCGAAGACAAAATGAAAGCACTCAACCCCAATAAAAGCAATGGCCCAGATGAAATCCCAGTGAGAATATTAAAGGAAGCTGCTAAAGAAATTAGTAAACCACTATGCATAATTTTTAACAAGTCTCTAGAAGAAGGCGTATTACCCGAGATATGGAAAATGGCAAATGTATGCTGCATACACAAAAAAGGATCCAAAAACAACCCAAGTAACTACAGGCCAATCAGTCTTACCTCTACCTTGTGTAAGGTCCTGGAGTCATTCATAAGGGACAGCATAGTAGACTTTCTGGAAACAGCCAATCTATTTACCAAATGCCAGCATGGATTCCGACATAATAGATCATGTAAAACTCAACTACTAGAGTACCTCAAAGATATAACAACCAAACTAGATTCAAACGAACCTGTCGATGCAGTATACCTAGACTTCTCAAAAGCATTCGCTACTGTACCCCACCAACGACTCCAAACAAAACTCGGAAGCTATGGTATAGGGGACAATCTAACAAAATGGATAGGAAACTACCTATGTAATAGAAGACAGAGAGTAAGGATCAACGATGCAACATCTGACTGGATAGAAGTGACAAGCGGTGTGCCACAGGGAAGTGTCTGGGACCTATTCTCTTTCTGATATACATAAACGATCTACCAGACCTACTAACCTGCCACTGCAAAATATTTGCAGATGACACAAAAATATATGGCAACCTAAACAAAGTATGTAAGTGGTCGCAGACATGGCAGCTATCCTTCAACACAGACAAAACACATGTTGTTATTACACCACAAAAACATCTTGACCATTCAATCACTACTTACTAAATCAGATATCTGCATTTAGCTACCAGAATAAAATTTGTATGCTCGCTTACATACTCCCTTATGCCTATATCATCACCATGCATACCCGTAACCAGGCTACTGGTGAGGGAACCCCCAGCATAAGCCTCAGTATAGACTGGCACCAGTCTGTACTCGTTCCTTGGTGACGCCTGTTACTAAGCGCGTCTGCGCATGCGCAATAGATCCCAAATGGGAAACAGATTCACATTTCTAAATTTAAGTGCCATGTATCCTGACTGGATTCGCAAATCATTCCCATGCGGGGTGGCTGAGGCCGGGTCATAGTGATTGAACGGTAAGTATGTTTTTATAGTGGTTAATAAAACTACAGACCAACCCACTAAAGGGGGGGTCTGTTGGGGGTTGTTATTACACCACAAAAACATCCATTACCATTCAATCACTACTTGCTAAACCCGTAGATTTGGTCAGTGACCCACTATGAAACTTTGGTGGGAGGAGATTTGAGAATCAATAAGCAAGGATAAAAATCTAACAAAACATAACCAAATGTTAATAACATAACATAATGGTGCATCTTAATGAATCACACAGTGATTATCAACCAAATACAACTTTAAAAATAAATAAAAACCAAAGAACAACGCTCACCATTACACGCAGACGCACAGTCCTAACGAAAATGGTGGGATGTGCTTGGTAAATGGTCTTCAGTCTTTTTAGTTAAAATCATAATGTTCCTAAAAAAGGAAGCCACTGCGCTCTGATCTTTTAAATAAAAAGTAGTAAAAGTAGATTCGAATTTCCATCCTGCAACTTTCATAACCTCGTCTACAGAAGAGCCAGCAAAAAGGGAAAAAGAGGTAGCCATCCCTCTAACGTCGTGAGCTTTAATGTTAGAAAGATTGATATGCTCAGGAGAAGCAATCCCATAGCAAAAGCAAATGGTCTCAAATCCATCTGGCAATAGTTGCCTTAGAGACTGGTCTGGCTACCCCTTCCGCATACGGAACCCAGAAACGGGACGGATCGGATCTCTTATAATCAGTACGATGCCTGTAAACTTTTAGAGCTCTGACAGGACACCAAAGTCTGTCAGACAGAGAAAATGAGGTTAAAGATTTTAAAATAATCGCTTTAGCTGGAAAATGGTTTGATTGAGTCTTTGATAAAAAATCCCTTATAGGATATAAAACCAAACCGTCCCCAGATTCGATAAACCTATCCTCTTCAGCGGAAAAAGCATGGATTTCGGATCGTCTTCTTGCAGAAGCAGATGCAACTAGAAAAACGGTCTTCAAAGTTAAGAGTTTCAAGCTAATCGTAGAGATAGGTTCGAAATGATGACCTGCCAAAACCTGAAGAACCAGAGCCAAGTTCCAGGAAGGTAAAGGTTTAGCAACTGGAGGACGAATATTACCTAAACCTCTGATGAAACCATTAAGAACCTTAGTATCTTTAACTTCAGTGTTCAACAAACAAGGAAGAGAAGATGCTAAAGAAAATCTATATCCTCTTACAGTGTTAGCAGGCAGACAGTCTTGTTTGTGGAACTGTCAAATGCTTTCCTAAAGTCTAAGTATATTGTGTCGACAGGTTCATTGTTGTCTAGGCTAGCTGTAACCATTTCTAAAAATTCTAATAAATGGTTTTTTAAATAAATTACATCAGCGGTTATTCGATACAATTCGATTTATCTGAACCTGTAAAATCACACACTGAGCGGCTGGAATGTCAGCCTAGATTGTGATCCTATGAAGAGGAGGAATATCCGAACACAACAACTACAATATATATCTGCCCTCGCAGTTCGGTTTTCGGTCTTCAAAATGGCCACCATCAGTTCAGTTCAGTTGAAGGTGTTCCCGCGTTTAGGATAAGGCACACTCAGGTAGTCCTGGTATTCATCGAGTTTCTTCAGTCTTCCATTTTTCCTTTGTCATATACACGAGAGGTTGTTTGATAGTCATCAGGATCCACATTCACACCATGGGAAATGACATCCTTATTGATAATACTACGGCACAGCTGCCATTCCTGTATGGGCTGGAAATAACTAGGAGACCCATTGATCTTATGATCGCGCATCCATCAGCCGGCAACCTTTGGTGTGTATTTTGTACAGATAGTCACGGCTGCAGCTCTCGACCCCTTGTATCATGTCAAATAGGGTGTTAGCTTTGCACCTCTCAGCTAGGACTCCTGAGCAGTGTTTCTCATGGCATCTAAAATTGTGGAGGTCCCAGGGATTCAACATCTAGAAATCTAGGGGTCCCAACCTGAAATCTAGGGGTCCCTAACTGAAATTTGGAATTTCCATGCAGTTTTTCTCATCCATGCTAGAATTATAGAGTACCGTGGTTGCACAAGTGACAACTGAATTATGGGGGTTCCATGCTAGATTATGTGGGTATGTTTGTGCAAAAAACTATAAACAAATTAATATTATGCAAGATTTTCAGGGGTCCCATGGGACCCAGTATCACAACTTTTGGGCATCCCCAGTTGCATTTTGGGGTCTATACCCTCAAAAGGGCCCTTATGCGAAACCCTGCTCCTGAGCTCTCAATCATTAGCTGTGTCAGCATCGCTGGTTCATCTATCCATTTCTGTGTCATATCAGAATCAATCACAGCAGTCAAGAACTTTGCGAACTTCTAAATACATACATCTGATATTGGTCGGCATAGGCAGAGCACTTTGTTATTAGATGGCAGTGGTATTCAGGCTCATCTTGACACATCGGGCATGTAGGGTGCACCTTGTATTTATTAAATCTTGTCCGATTGCTCTGTAGGATATATGTCCCTGTTAGCAGCTTGATCGTCACAAAGCAATAAATTATTCTATGATAATGACAAAATTCACGCTGAACATCACATCACGCCCAGGTGGTGTCTGGATAAAGATACGTCTTATGATGGAATTGTGGATGGCTATATCTTAATTCTACGCCCTTCCGTAGCATTACTATGGGCTTTCAGTTTGTCACGAAATATGGTTAAAACACTGCTACATGTATATCCTCCAGTAACGTGTTTTCGAGGCTCATGTGATTGTATGTACTTTTGACGTCCTCACGTGCGTGTCGCTTAGGTGACGTCAACAAATCATGTCTTTAAATAGATACAGTATTTTTACACCACAACTGTAAATTTTAAAAAGATGCGGCTGGAAAATTGATTATTTTATGCATTTTCATGTCAGTGTAGTGAAAAAAATGTTTTCCCACTTATATAACGTTTTTTACCCATGATAAAAATGACAATAACTTGTAAGGAAATGTTGTAAACCAACCCAGTTTTCGCATCAGACAACATCTACCAGTTGCTGTCCCAATTAGCATAGCAGATACGTTGCCATAGCAATAATTTATTTCTCGCAAAGCGTGAAACTGACTTGGGCTGCTTATGTAAGTTTTCCGATCTAGAGCGATTTTTATTTACCCACAAGGCCGTTTCAAACAGGCCCATACAATATAAATTTCAGTATTTTTTTCCCGTTTTCTGGTAGGCTTTATGTTCCTTTTCAATATCATAATTACCAATTTACAAAAGGAAGCTGAGAGATTTTAATTTTTTTAAAGGATAACTAACCTCATCTCATGATATCTATGCACTATACAGATGATCTAATAGGCCACTCATAAACTATGTATGGAATTTTAAGCTTTGTATCATCCCGTCAAAGAAAGATATTCAGGCTTTAGTAGCTAAAAGTTGGTACATTTCTACACACTATGATGGCTGTCATGATTTACTTTTCAACCAATCAGAAAAACCTGGGCGTGTCTGCCTCGGTATATGTGCTCAGTCATAGAGGTGCCATCTATAGCTTGACAATGTGGTATAAAAGCAACCATACAGGTAAGCTGTTGAATAATTTGAAACTAATTTGACTGGAAGTTGTTGCTTCCTTAGGCCTTGACCTACAGTTAAGTTAGCCATTCTCACTAGGTGCGTTCCCCTACTAGTATGTAGTGTTTTCCTTGTAAGTAACCACCACAATCCCATGACTTACTTGGTGGTGGTTGGGTGTTTTTGCAACTTATTAACCATTTGAATCTGAAAAACTACTACTACTACTACTACTACTACTACTACTACTACTACTACTACTACTACTACTACTAATACTACTACTATACTACTACTACTACTACTACTACTACTACTACTACTACTACTACTACTACTACTACTACTAATACTAATACTACTACTATACTACTACTACTACTACTACTACTACTACTACTACTACTACTACTACTACTACTACTACTTTACTACTACTACTACTACTACTACTACTACTACTACTACTACTACTACTACTACTGTCTTAACATATGATTTCATTCTGTATAAATTAATATTAATGTTTAGTTGTGAAATTGAATTAGGGATAAGATCGATAAGTGTCATCATACGTTAAGATTTATTTTGTCTAATTACCTTTTCAAGGTGTGCTATTTAAAGGAAAGGACCAGGGAACTAACATATGCTCTTGAACATGTTGAATGACAGCTTTATATATAGTCAACCTATAGTCACCAGTAAAAAAACAGAAATAAATCTGAATAATTTGGGAAAAAAGCAGCTACATGTAAATACCATTTATGTCATTCTGGCGGGAACCAATTAGTGATGCAGCTGGTCCTATGTGCTCTGGTCTATGCAGAGCGACTAAATAATTCCCGCTACACCTGGTCAATATAAGCTCAGTTATATTTGAGATAAGCTGATTAGCCACTACGTTATACAGGTAAAATACTTTTAAAACTTTAATTTTAAAACAATTTGACTGAAAGCCGTTGTTTCTGAAGACAGGATCTGCATTCAGTCACACAAATTTCAAAATATTCAGTAGGAATCATGTTGTGACCTTGGAAACCAGCAGTGTATTTTGAAATCATTTGACCGACACTTGTTGCTTCCACCAGAAGAAGTGACTCCACCAGAAGAAGTGACTCAAATATACTGTTTTCAAAAGGATCAGTAGTGAATTAACAGTAATCGCTGTACATCACCGCCTATAGAGAATACTATTCATACCGCTTACAAAACTATATTCAGGTGCGCTCTCGTTATATTCAGGTAGGACTATGCGGTATACCTGCACACACAGTTGACACACGGTGGGGTGCTAAGCACCAGCAACGTTACTAATTGGATTTGTTAAGCGCTCCTAGATTTAGTAAATGCTTTTTCTCAAATAATCCTGATTCATTTCCACTTTGTACCGATGCTAGTTTGTTTAATATTGTATGAAATTACCAATAAACATCATTTGTTAAATGTTGTTAAATTGTTCCCTCTTCCCTTCCTTTAAGTCTCTAAATGTATACATTACTGTACAACCTTACAGATTTTAATTTAATGATTTCCTTGCTGTTGGCATTCGATACATTTCATTTATAATTTCTAAAGTTCAGATGAGTATAATCTTTGTAGATAGCGAGCTGTCAGTAGTACCTTGCAAGTTTCATTAGACTCCTATACACAATATTCTGACAAATCGTCACGAACTGTGTCGCAGCCATATTTAGCGGCTTGACTCTTGACAGTCATCGCACCAGTGATAATGTAGCAGGTCTCGCCAAATGTTAAATAGTTGTAGCAATTCAACACTATATATGTTTTATACTTAATAACTTGAAGGGCCTCAGACAGATCGTAGAGTCCTGAAATTTCATGCTACCAACCTGCGTGCCTAGATCTACATGTTAATTATTTTGTCACCCAAACTTACAATTACCAAATCCGCGCATCAATCGTTAAAACTGTTATCTCAATATGCTTAATCCGTTACACATCTGAGGATAAGCAATATGGCTGGGCGGTATAACGATTTCACACCATCTCACAGGTTTTTATGGCGACGGTTTAAAAACCATTATGAAAATTGAAAAACCGTCTGTAAAATCGTCATACATGTAGCTCAAAATATGGTGACTTGACCTTATTATCATCTAGTGGGTAAACATTTGCTATGTGTTGGTGAAATACCAACAAATTGCCCAAGAAAAACTCTCGGCAAATATGATTTGACAAGCTGTGAATTTTACATGATGTAAGAAGCTGTGCAAGATCAAGGTTAAGATTGAATAGTTTGAAAATCAAAATTTCTGCTTTGTGACAACTAATCCTTTGTCAATTCGAGTTTGTACTATGTTTAATTAGGATTCCAAACGTGACACCACTGGCACAATGCAAAAAATTCAAGAATGTGCTACAAACACAATCCCGCTATGCAATGAACTCTCAATCCAAACATTGTCATTATTTCCATTAGATTGCGACCAACATAAAATAATCCAACACAGAATAAGATATTCGCTTGAACAACCGAGAAATGAAAATGATTAAGTTCCCTTCTTATGTTGGCGGGCCAGTTGGAAAAGAAACCTCCTTTGGCTGAGTGGTTTTAACGAATTCTTACACCGGGATATTCACTACTATTGATTTTATGAATGAAATTCCTGTAAATCCGCCATGGTGAAATGACATCAGCCAGCTCTATGAATGATGAAATCACTTACATGGACACTAATTTGTTGGTGTATAGAGAAAGAAATAACTCGGAAAGCAGCAAATATTCCGGGCAGGTAAAAAATTTCCTTACAGACTCGTTTTCATACTCATGGCTTTCACCCAAACTCGATAGCTGGATAGGGCCTTATCGAATGATTCCTTGCTTGACTGTTAGGGAAAGTGAAGATCACGGTTTTCCAGAATGATCAAAGGCATGGAAAATGTATGACCAAGAGAACCACAAGTTATCCTTGCATGGAGTTTATCTCTAGTATGCAGACTTTCACTGAACCTCCTTTTGAGGCATTGGCATCTGTTCCTATGACACATTTTACTCTTGCAGCAGTATTTCTGGTAGCAGCCACTTCTGCTAGACAAAGAAGTGGAATTTAGGTACTTTCTGCAGAACAAGCCTGCTTTCTCGTTACAGGGCTAGGCCTGCGCTTACCTCCTAGACTGATATTCGTGGACAAGAATTGGTCACTAGATTTGACCCAGGTGCTAAGACTTGGTGTCCTGACCGAGCAGTAATCTGTTATAAGCAGCGTATAGAAGAATGGAGGATGACCCCCATCTTCCTTGTCTTTATGTCATTTAGCACCCCATTGTTGAACATCAAAAGATGCCATTTCCAAATGGTTTCTAGAGACTACTCGGTTGTGCCATAAGGTGACCATAAGGGAGCAGGTGGATAGGGATGTGGTCATTGTGGCATACATGTAGTCACCTCCATGGCCCTCTTCAATGGCGTGTCTGTTGAGAGAATAACCACACATTTATATTAGGGCTGTGGTTTGTGAGGATTTTCATGAACCGAACCTGTTCACGATACAGTTGTCCGAACCACAAACTGGTTCATGAACCTTTTTAATATGCTAATGTGTGTCACAAATTGCTCCTAGCAGAAAATACCATTTAAAGGCAGGTTGCTTTATTGGCTAAATAGTAGAAATGCACAAATGACTCGTTCTAACAACAAATGCTAGAAAATAATATAAGATTCATAGTCAGCTAAGTTCTATTCATGGTCATATGGGTAAATCACCCATGAGGACATTCAGAGATTACGTGTCTATAAATTTATGTATGGTTCTGCTTCACTAACCACACACATCCCATGCATGCGAACCGAGCCATGGTTTGGCTTCCCTTGGTTTGCGATTTTCCGAACCAACGAATGTTTTCTACAGCCCTAATTTATATCCAATATTGAATGGATATTTATCCTGGATTGGATAGAGCGTAATTATAAAGATATTTATTTCACTATTGCCTCATCAGTTCATGATTTCCCTGCATTTTATTTTTAGAAACAGTGATTGGGGTTGCTCACTAGATGTCTTACGCACAAGGCATTAAAACAAGAATGGGGACAGACTTAGATTTGATGAGCTCTTATTAGTTTGGATATGTGGGGAAAAGAAAATGGCTGCCGCAAAACAATATGGTGGACACTTGATACAAATTGCAAACATGAATAATTAATTCACTTATTTTTTTTCGCTAAAAATAATTCTTTTTCATAATGACCGTTCACCTTTAAGGCAGTCAAGTTCATGTTCATACATTTTCAGCATGGATACAATGTATTTGTCAGAATTAAGCTCGAAATATTTGTCAAGTGCGCAAATTGTATGTCTTTGATGGATTTGCAATTTACTAGACATAGCGTTGAATATTTTGAAGCTAAATTTTACTGGGAGGTTTTGTTGCCATAGGCAGCAATAGCCCCCAGTCAAATTAGTTCCAAATTATTCAACAGCTTTCCTGTATAGTTACCTTAAAATTGGTATTCTGGTAATTCAGGGTTCAAAGTATATAAATTGATTCCGAGACATGTACAAAGTGAGCGGGGCATAGCTAGAACTAGATCCCTCTGTTGTGAGAGGGTTTTGTATTTTTCGCAATGTACATGTATCGATTGAAATTATAGTAATATGACTTTAATCTGTCGCTTACCTTCTTCTGTTAACAGAGATGGGCCTTATGCCTGAGCTTGCCCAGGCAGTGGAGGAGATGGACTGGAAGTGAGTAGTTATTTACTTGTGCCACACACATGAATGCACACAATGCACACATACACGTGCACATACACGCACGCACGCACGCATGCACGCACGCACGCATGCATGCATGCATGCATGCACACCCACACACAGTTCTTACACTCTTGTCATGAAACCCTGTAATCATTGCAAGAGAAAGCAAGAAGAATGATAGAACAGCTCGATGATGGATCCAGGATTCTGTTGAAGAGGGTTCGAATTGAGAGGTGATTCTGGGAGGGGGTCCCATGTCTCGAGACGGAGGTCCTCCCCCGGCAAATTTTGAAATCTAGATGCTCTCAAATAGCTGTGAAATACATTTAGTTTTCGCTATTTGCCCGATGCAAAATTAATATATGAAATTACATAATAATATATTAAACTGTCCATTATCCAGTGGCTCTCAAACATGTTAAGACGCCCATGACAGCCATTGTATTGTAGGAAAGTTACACTGTAGCGTGGTGCAGTGCCAGTACCGCTATATGTTGTATGAAAGATGTAGACCAAAACTAATTTCAATTGCAATTCGCAACTAGATTGATCGGTCGATGACGCGTCATAGAAAATCCCCACCCACGTTCACCACTTTGCGGTGTTGAACCAAATGTAAATGTCCTTTTGTACTCTACAATCATATGGGTAACTCACATACCAAATTTGCTTGAATTTCATCCAACGGTGTCAGAGGAGTTGCATTACAATCAATTTCATGATCTATTGACCGCATTCCCTCACCCTCTGGGGGTGGGGCCAAATCTAAATGTGCTCATGCACTCCACATTAATGTGTGTAACTCACATACCAAATTTGTTTGAATTCTGTCAAGCAGTTTCAGAGGAGCTGCATTACAATTAATTTCTTGACCTTTTGACCCGCAGCCAAAAGGTGCGGGGCCACATGTAAATTTGCTCATCCACTCCACATTAATATGGGACCAAATTTCATTGAATTCTGTCCAACGGTTTCGGTAGAGATGCGTTCAACACATTTAACGTTTTTGTCCGGAAAACAAATTTCAGGAAAATTAACATACATATATTGCAGATGACTGCTGTTTATGAATACATGTAGTTGTATTTTAGGTTAAGTTTATTATTGTAGTAAAATATTATCCTATATAGCCTTACGCGATTATGTGATTAAATCGAAAATCGTGATTATTTTTTAAATCGTGAATTATTATGATTAAAAATTAAATAATTGAATAATCGTGAATAATTCTACAGCATAAAGTATTTCAAAACCTATGGTTAATTACTCTTTAATGCGATCAGTCACGGAAATTTAAATTTTACTCAGCGAATGCATGCCCATTTGCAGGCCAAGAGAAGACTATTTTTGAAAATGTATCACTGGAATGACTGGCTCGAGAGCCAGGCATTCCAGTGACACATTTTCAAAAATAGTCTTCTCTTGGCCTGCAAATAGACATTTCTCAACACAATTGCAGCTTTCGTCATTGATATGCTTTTTTGCCGTTATAAGTGGTTTATTTGTACTCAAGCTGATTAATCGAGTAATCGCGATTATTATTAAATAATCGATCGTGATTGCTGAAAGCAATAATCGCGCAAGCCTAATCCTATAATGTCATTGTTGACAGAAAGTACATGCACATGTGTGTAATTATTTTTCAGTCTTCCTACGGATGTACAAGGAGAGGCAATCCCTATGATACTTGGTGGAGGGGATGTACTCATGGTACGTTTATATCTCATTTCAGTAATGGTGTCAAGTTATTCACACATTATTTCTACTGTGTTTGAAAGATCAGTGGGTTTTTCAAATTAAATTAAAAGATGAACTGGTGTTTATTTTTACAACAAAACGTCATTCACCAAAATTTTATTTTCTATGCACTGTTAGACTTGTGTACAATGTACACTTGTATTTGAGCCCACAAGATATCATTTCTTTGTGCCATAGAGGGATCCAATCTGTCACTCAGTTATGTGATGTTATAATCAAAATATGTTCCTTGTTTGCTGACGTCACAATCAAAATGATGTAAGTCTGTCATGAAGCCCAAAAGTCTGTCACAAAACTGTATACCATTCTGTTATAGCGTCTGTTAGACAATTTTTGCTGAATATGATAATGCTACAGTCGTTCATGGACAAAAATATGTATGTAATGTTTGGTATAGCTATGTGATTCTGATGTACAGTGCTGTAATGTTTGAGAATAGTTTTTATGATGCAAAACTTCTTTGTCTTTGATTAGCATATTACAGCATGTTTTGTTGATTATTCTTCAGGCTGCAGAGACTGGCAGTGGAAAAACAGGGGTATGTGTTTTAATGTTGAACCATTAATGGTTAAGCCGGCCAAAAACCTGCAGTGGTCTTAACGATTGTCCATTTGCAGGCCAAAGGAAGATTATTTTTGGCAATTTACTACTGAAATGACAGGTTCGATAACCGAGCCAGTCATTCCAGTAATAGGTTGTCAGAAATAGTCTTCTCTTGGCCAGCAACATAAGTAAATATTTATCTTTTTTTTAAATCAAATCTTACCATTAAAGAGTTTTAAAAAACTTAAAATATAGACTGCGGTATCACATGATAGTGAAACCTGATTAAGAAGCCAACTTGCTTCTGGAACCAGAGCCTTAGGGAGAATGGCCTGCCTTAGGGAGAATGGCCTGCCTTAGGGAGAATGGCCTGCCTTAGGGAGAAGGGCCTGCCTTAGGGAGAAGGGCCTGCCTTAGGGAGAAGGGCCTGCCTTAGGGAGAAGGGCCTTCTATAGATGGAAGAGGTATTAAGAGTAGGCGGGTGCAATTATTGCTTTGAGTGATCACGATCGATTATTTAAGGATAATCGTGATTACTCGGTCGGTTTATCAGCCTGGGTACACATTTCTCAAACAATGGACTGCCGGCTAATATAACAAACAAGATGTATCCAAAAATATCAACAAATTGGATTATCTCATGCCCCTCCTCCACATAGTTTTGAGTTGTTTCCAAGGAGATATAATATGTTGAAGGTAAAATTGTATACATTAATATAATGTCAAGGTACGTATGGTATGATATCATTTTGAATGATCTAAAGATGATCAGATCTACCTTTTATAACATCAGATAAATTATTGACATTATGTTTGATTAGAAAAAGAGAAAATGTGTTGTACATTTTGATTGGTTTGTGTTCGTCGTGCTAACCAATGACAGCACTGAAGAAGAATAAGTAGAAGAATCATATTGAATGTGGTCTAAATGCTAAATATTTCATGGAAATTATTAAATGCTGATACAGTTTTGTACGGTCAGATATATATTTATACCTAATGACAATCCTGATGAATATATGTTCATTGAGCATTTTCTTTTGACGTGAGAAATGTTAGGTAACCTAAATAACTATTTGTCCCTTTTTATTATCCCTACATAGTGCATACACTTTAACTTATCATGTTTTATTGATAGGCTTTCTGCTTACCAGTGCTTCAGATTGTACATGAAGATGTGAAGGATCAAAGGGAGGGAAAGGGCAGTCAGGCAGGAGGTGGATTGAAAACACATAGTAAGATCAATAATAATAATAATAATAATAATAATAATAATAATAATAATAATAACAACAACCAACAAAGAATAGCTGGGCAGTACATAATGGACCGTTCCATTTTTAGCTATGCCCTGCCCATCAGTAGCTAAGCTCCACCCACATCTCGCCGTGTTGGGATCGATCGATCCCCAAATGCCCTAGCTATCAATTTCCAGAAAACTATACAGGGAAGCTGTTGAATATTTTGTAACTAATTTGCCTATGGCAGCAACAGCGCCCAGGCAAATTAGTTTCAAAATATTCAACAGAATATTTATTAAATAGTAAAAGCAAACAATTTGTACAACAACGCATAGACCGTCTTCAAATATGCGTTCGTGACGTACTTATCAACGTCATTCATTATGATGTCATTGTACACATCACGCAGTTCATTATGACATCATATGATGGGTGGGTACTCTGGAAAGGTGAATTGACATTTCAGTGTAAAATCATGTTCAAAATTGCTAGATTTTCTCTCTTAACCCTTTAACACTCATATCAGCCAAAAACGGCTTCTGCCCTGTTCTTGAGAAATGTCCATTTGCAGACCAAGAGAAGACTATCTTTGAAAATCTACCACTGGAATAACTGGCTTTATAAGCAAGCCAGTCATTCCAGTGGCAAATTTTCAAAAAAAGTCTATTGAACATTTTCTATGAGAAAATTGAAATTTTCTTGAACAAATTTGAGTGTTAAAGGGTTATTTATATGAGTTCATGAATTTCAATGGCTCCTATGATTATTAAGTAATGTTAGATTTCTTTTCTGTCATCTAGACCAATTCATTGCATTCAGGTTATGAGACCAGACTATGATTTCTATAATTACAGGTAGTGCCAAGTGGAAGATGAATGTCTTTGATCGTGGAGACGCTATGGGTGAGTGAGAAATGCAGTAAAGACACGAGTCACAGACAATGCTCATAAATAGCTTTACCAGACATCTCACATCTTCATTCCTATTCTCTAGATGTGGTGTGCATGAATTTATGATAAATATGTTTGGTGCATACTAGGGCCCTATCTGGCCTAATAACGGATATTTTTTGTAAGGTCAAATATCAGCGCAAATAGAGAGCCATATTCCGCCGTCCGAGCTAAAATATTGATGGCATCATTTTAAACGACTGCTATCGGCTGCTTCAATAACTAATCTGTTAAATAAAGAAATATGTGTTATGTTGTCTGTGATTTGATAATGTTTTCCGAATTGTTTCTGGATAGTGCAACATTTAACCAAATAAAACGACGATATTATTACTATTATTATTAGAAGTCCACGATTAGTTGATGGATTTGTGAACACCTCTTAGCGGACAACAACTAGTAGACATACGGTAGTATGTCTACTAGTTGTTGTCTGCTAACAGGTGTTCACAAATCCATCAACTAATCGTGGACTTCTTATAATAATAGTATTTGGAATTGATTAGTAATTGGCATTTTGCCTCAAGGGATGAATCGCGAGTTATTGAATATCAGCGTTAATCTGTTCAGGTCAATGTGACATTAGGCTGTCAGAATTGCTATTCGGTATAACTCCAGCTACAAAATCTTGATTACAGTATAGAGCTGTTAACCTTTAACCTTAAAAATATAACATATGAAATAAATATGTTATGTGATGCTTAACCCTTTAATGGTCAGATTTTGTGAAGAAAATCTAAAGATGTTCTTATTAAATGCCCATTTGCAGGTCAAGAGAAAACTATTTTTTTTAATTGACCACTGGAATGACTGTCTCAGTCATCGAGCCAGTCATTCCAGTGGTAAAATTAAAAGAAATACTTCTTTTGGCCGGCAAATGAACATTCCTCAAGACCACTGGAGAGGCCGATTTTGGCCGGCTTGACCATTAAAATATCACATATTTGCAGGAGTATTTTGTCTGGTGTTCTATGTCAGTTTCAATAATTGCCACGAGGGCCAATATAGAAACTTATATAGAATATGGAAATTTTTTGTGTAGAAATCCGTCCCAATATGTGTCAGCGAAAATCTGGACAATCTGAAATATAGTAGTCTAACCATATGAAAATAATTTGAAATATTTTTTTCATGGAATTTTATCTTGATAAACACTATGCATGTTCAAAATAAAAAAGCAATACCATTTCTTAAAATTGTTTTTAAAATACTTGGGATGCATTTAACAGTAGCAAGCAGGCCAGAAAATGTATCGAAACCGTAATATTTCATAATATCACATAATCAAAGTATCGCTGTTTGTACTTCTCATTGTTAAGCAAATAGTAAATAATCATTGAATCAATCTCGGCGTCAATAATTTAAACAGCTCTTATATTTTT
This sequence comes from Chaetoderma sp. LZ-2023a, assembly GCA_034401795.1. Classification (NCBI taxonomy): domain Eukaryota; kingdom Metazoa; phylum Mollusca; class Caudofoveata; order Chaetodermatida; family Chaetodermatidae; genus Chaetoderma; species Chaetoderma sp. LZ-2023a. Next base: position 37,299,883 of record CM067367.1, on the reverse strand, counting down.
ATTTATTTTTGAAGCAGACAATAAATGGCAATATCTCAAAATGTGTTTGCTAATAGAGGGATCCGCTCTGTACAGGGGTGATTCTAGGATTTTTTTTATTTGGGACAAACCGTGGAAAATTTCCCCAATTTCGGTAAATGTACCCAAATTTTGGGGAAATCTGATCTCCTGAGAGGCCATTCCTTGCATTCAGAGTGATAGAATCTTGGCTAAATAATCCGGGCAAATATGTTTTCCCCCCAAATATTTTCCCCCAATTTTTTCAGGTGTGGTGGTCTGCCCCTGTTGCCCCCCCACCCTACCCCTAGTAAATAGGCAACTGCCTCTGTCACCCAAGTAGCTGACGTTATAATGAAATGTGTCACATGTGTCTTGCACACTTTTGATGTCACGAAACTTCATAAATAAGGTGCCAGGTTATTATCAGCCTACTAATATACGTCCAATCACCGCTTGACATTCATATCTCGCGATCTCTCCATCGATATTGGCATGAAGCCACACCTCTATTTTTAGATTGATAGCTAGATTTAAGTAGGCAGAAATCTGATTGGCTGCCTCAAGCGTAATGTTACTACACATAGCAAGAAATCAAAGGTCTGCAATTATGGCCTCGAACGGTGAAGCGAAGTGAGTGGGCATATGTTAGTATGATGTGAATTTGTATGTCTTTGGTGAATCTATACAATTTAACCCTTTCACCGATAAATTCCCTGTATCTCAGTCTTGAGGCAAACAAACAGGAAAGCTGTTGAATATATTGAAATTAATATGACTGGTATCCATTACTGCTTTAGGCAGAAATGGCTTTCACCCATATTAATTTCAAAATGTTAATCAACATTTTGTTAAATATTTTGAAATTAATTTGCCATAGGCTGCAACAGCCCCCGGTCAAATTAGTTTTGAAATATTCAGCAGCTTACCGGTATAATTACCTTGAAAGTGGGATTCCGGTTATTCATGATTCAAAGTATATAAATTGTTTCCCGCACACACATGACATGTACAAACTGGTCAGATCATAAGGAGCTAAAGTGGGCATGACATAGCTAAACATGGGCGTGGTATAGGCAGAAATGGGCATGGTATAGCTAGAAATGGGAGTGACATAGCGAGACATGTATCCCTCTATTGATAACAAAATGCCGAAGAAATCTGGAATAATATTTCATTTTTCTATTTGTCTATTGCAGCTATAGATCCTGAAGGTCTGTTGTGCCAGTCCAGAGATCCACAAGGTTGGCATGGAACTCGAACAAATAAAGCTGTCACCGGTGGAGGTAAGTACTGTAACCCCCATTAACTAGAATTATTATTATTTTCCATTCAAGGTAACATATTCTGTTGACAGGAATAGACCTTTCCCACATTAGCGTATTTTGGGGAAATACCTTCCCAAAATGCATTGCGCATACCTCTTTTAACTGGTAAGGCAGATAGCCGACTCGCAAACATCATTACTTTACTATTGGAATCTGATACAACGCACTTTAAGTAGCTTATATGAAGAATTAATATCATAATTTTCTTGAAATATACATCATTGGAAAGTTAAGCCTATTTTCTATTCATTTCTGTATTCGTTTCTATAGTTTTGTAAAATTTAATACAGTTAATTGTGATTTTAAAACAGCCCCTATTGTCCACTTAATTTAATGAATCGAGGTATAATGGTGTATTTTATATACGCAAATAACCCAGTGAAAATTTTACAAAAATTAAAAAAGTAATGCATTAATGTTTAGACAATTGATTGCGCTTTCCAATGATGTATGACTTAAATAATATAGTGATTTTAATTTATCATAGAAATGGTTTAAATTGCGGTGTATTTTAGTGCAATAGTAACTCAATGCCGGTCAACTGCTTGGTGGCGGCATTACCAGCCAACAGTTCAGCGCTGAGCATTGATTATGGGGAATCCTGGTATAATGACCTGAATCTGGGAAAGGTTTATTAGATTGGAAGTCAGTTTCCATATTCAGCAACAGCTTCCAGTCAAATTTCTTTCAAAATATTTACAGGTTCTCTTCAAAATGAGATACCTAGGACTTCAGGGACAAAACCCTTAATTATATTGTCAACATATTACTTGCTAATACTAGGCCACTTTTTTAATGTATGGTGTATAAACAGTTGTATTAAAAAATGTGCTTAATGTTAGACTTATAAAATGAATTTATTATTATCTGATGCATGATTGGAAAACCTTTTTTTAAACATTCCTGTGAAACTCTGTTAAACTCCTAGCTTCAGTGTGTTGGTGGTTGAAGTATGAATCAGGAGATCATAGCAGATCATATTTGTAAATGCTATTTCTACAAGCTGTTGGTATCCAAGGCAATAATACCATTACAAAATGTTGGACTGAATTAAATATATGAATCCAGAGTCACACATCTTAAATTCACTTTTGTTAAGCTTAATGGTCAAGCCAGCCAAAATGAACAGGCCTTTTGTCTTGAAAAAGGTCAATTTGCAGTCTAAAAGATTATCTTTGGAGGTTTACCATGAGAATTACTGCCTCAATTGACTGGCTCTCCTAGTCATTCCAATCCTTACTCTTCAAAAATAGTCTGTTGCTCTGCAAATGTACATTTTTTGTGAGAAGTTGAAATTTTATTGACTAAATTTGACAAGTATATGTTAATTAATATTTACAGTAATAGGGGTTATAATAGATTGTGATTTTTGTTGAGCCATGCGTAAAGCAGATGATGGCTACGATAGATATAGTGATCCAGATGTTCTTCTGTGTGTGCTATGAATTAGGTAAATGCTAAAGTTATTACAAAATGGCGGGACTTGCAGGCCCTGGCCTCTAGTTTTGATTCCGACTCTAAATGAAATGATTACTGCTAAATGTACAACGTTGTATGACCCGAAAGGAGAAAATCATTATTGTGACATCATACCTAATAGCAAGCACTTTGAGTTGTCATCCATGGTATACAGGTTTATACCTGGTGATAATGTGAGAAGACAGTTGGATTATTTTACAGTATGACACAAATAAATTAACATGGCTACCTGTATTCCAATCCAATTATGTTCCAAATATTCAACAGAATATTTCTTTGACTGTTCAAAATTGTGCTAATTAACATGGTGTTGTGTTTTTTTGGAAACATGTTAACTTATTTATGAGCTGTACTATAACTCTTTGTGTATGGCAAGATAAAGCTATCATGATCATAACAGGTTTGTATTAGTTTTGATAAATATATTTGTGAACTTGAATCCTCTCAGGTAAATGGTACTATGAAGCCACAGTCACTGATGAAGGGCTGTGTCGTGTCGGATGGGCCACTGACAAAGCTAATTTGGATTTGGGTACAGATAAGTTTGGATTTGGATTCGGTGGCACAGGAAAGAAATCATTTGGCCGTCAATTTGACTCTTATGGCGAGGTATGGGAGATGTAATGAAAATGTTAAGCACAATTGTATAGAATGCAGTCTGTGGCACTGTAGAAACATTCTCATTTAACCCTTAAATTTGGTATCATGGAAAATGCAATTTCTCTTGTTCATTTGCAGGCCAAGAGAAAACAATTTTTGACAATTTACTACTGGGATAACTGGCTCGGTTATCGAGCCAGTCATTCCAGTGGTGAAATTTCAAAAATATTTTTCACTTGGCCTACAAATGGACGTTCCTCAAGCTCAGTGCAGGTGCTGGTTGTAGCCAGCTTCTTCATGAAAGGGTTATGGCTGTAATATAAAATATGTGATTAACACTTTGAACTTGACAGATGCGAAAAATTAGTTACAATTTAATAAATATGTTGTTGAATATTTTGAAACTTATTTCACTGAAACTACCTCTGCCCATCCAGATTAGTCAACAGCTTATTGTCTTGAAATTTTAATTCTGGTATATTAACATTGCAACAGTTAAAATCTCAAAAGGAATAGTGACAAAGAAGTATGAAATGGAGAAATTCAAAATCCAGGGAATTCACTCAGATGTATAAAGTTTGCATGATGTCATTGAGGTCAAATGTCAAGGTAACTTGGTACAAAGTAGTTTTAGCATTACTTTTTGTCGAGCCCTTCGCGAAGCAGAGAGTGGGTCGACATAGTAATCCAGTAATCTAGCGTACAACAAGAATTAGGTAAATGTTAAAATTTTGCAAAAATGCCCCAATGGCTCAATATGTAGACCCCGGCCTCTAGCTTCACTTAGCAATGGTCAGTTTATATTTCTGGATTGGTTAACGCTATTGGAAATATGGTTGGGTTCATGGTTGCCTAAGCTTTTAGAGGAATGTGGTGACCTTAAAGTCAACGGTCATGGTTGCTTTGACAATGGTACAAAACAAGGTTTTCAAAGCTAAGATTTTTCTGTTTAGCAGAGCTACGAAGCTTAAATATTTCATGAATGGTTAAACATATTGGAAGTTAGCTGGGCTACATGGTTACCTAGCTTGCTAGGAATCACCAGTGATGTCACAATGTCCATGTCATATGTGTGCGTGCGTGAGTTTGTGTGAGTGCATGCATTTGTGTTTGTGTGTATGTGCTTGTGCGTGCGCGTGCGGGCGTGTGTGTGTGTGTGACCTCATGTGCAACAACATTACATATATGTTGTATGAAGAAGTAGCGAATGGATCCAATCTGTCACTCAAGAAGTATGTCATAATCAATTATGTCACATGTAGGCTGATGTCACAATCATAATGCATAATGAAGGGCGTATCTAGCTCCGTCATAAACATTGACTAGTCTGTCAAGTATGCAAATTGTATGTTTTTACTATTTAATCAATATTCTGTTGAATATTTTGAAACTAATTTAACGGGGCGCTGTTGCTGGCATATGCCATTAGTTTCAAAATATTGAACAGCTCACCTATATAGTAAAATTGGGATACTGAGAGTTCAGGATTCATAGTATATAAATTGATTCCAACATCCTCAAACTCTGGCGGGGGTATATAGCTAGAAATGGATCCTGTTATTCATAAACTTTACTAAAAAGTGCTGTATCAGTTGGTAATAGAACACAATAAAGTCAGCCCCAAACAGAAAACAGCAAAAAAATCAATATCGTGCTTCAAGAGAGACAACTCATTTTTTAAAGCCCAATTGAAATTTTTTTTAAACAGTTACCTCCCTTTAGTACAAGTAAGATTCTTCAGTGTCAGGCATTAAAGTTATCGTAAGGCATTAAAACTAGAAGGAAATCATTATAGATGGTCAGTGACGATGATCTTTTTCGAAGTCTCGCTTTTACTTTGAGTTTTGCAACCTCCATAATTTGGTATTTTATTGTTCTTCCTATTGCGCAATATAACGCCATATAACTAATACAATGGGTATTATCTATGGTATAAAACAAGTTGAAAGAGCAGGGCTAATTATGTTGTATAATAAATCTTAAGAGTATTGCTGTTGCCTATAGCAGAAACAACTTTCACATCAAATTGTTCTCAAAATAATCAGCACAACTGTCAATAGCAGCTAGCTAACAGTTTGATAATGATGTGAGTGAAAAGCGCAACAGCAGCAAAGAATTTCTCATTTCTCAACTTAGATGGTATATCATAGGCCTTTCCTAGATCTGTACCTGTAACAGATCAAATAATATGTAGGGATAATTCTGTAACCTAATGCCATTTCAGATTGATAAATCACATTCCCAGTCATATAATAACTGGCGCTAATATAATCTAATCAGAGGGCTGTCAATATGTTTAGCTAACAAATGTATGTAAAACTTAAGATGATAGGCCTATGTCATATACGTAAGAAATTCTACTCTTTTTCAGTCATTTGGGATCAACGACACTATTGGCTGTTACTTGGACCTGGACTATACTCAAATCAGGTGGTCAAAAAATGGTACGTTCTCTAAATATTCTTTTGAATTTTATCGCAAGTCTGAAGTAAAACAAGATATATGAAAAAAGTTGTGTTTGGATTGGAAGACAATGGACCTTTCCAGTTTATCCATCCATCATATGACCTCATAATTAACTAAGTGATGTGTAGGATGATGTCATAATCGATGACGTCATGAATGTCGTAGATAAGTATGTCACGAACGCATAATTGAAGACTGATTAAGCATTGTTATACAAATTGTATGTCTTTACTATTTAATAAACATCCTGTTAAATATTTTGAAACTAATTTGGCTGAGAGCTGTTGCTGCCAGCATCAGCACCCAGTCAAATTAGTTTCAAAATATTCAACAGCTTACATGTACTGTTTTCTGGAAATTGATAGTCAAGGCATTCGGTGATCGATCCTAACACGAGCGAATCATGGGTGGAGCTTAACTAGGGATGGGCGGGGCATAGCTAAAACTGGAACTGTTCATTGCTTCTAATTCAATTATGTTCAAAATATTCAACAGAACATATCTTAGTTTCTGTTTCTGTGTTGGTAACGACGAAACATGATAACTTATTTCTGAGCTGTACTGTAATAGCTCTGTTTATGTACCTTGAATTCCACATGGACATGTAGTATTTCAGCAAAGTTTTACACTTTTATGCAATGGATCATTTCACGTGTTTTGGGAGTTCATAAACTCGCCTTTATCGACTTTAGAACAGGTTTAACTTTATAACTACATAATAGAGATTGTGTGAATTGAAAACACATTTCCTCAGAACTGTTATCATGACTTGTGCTCGAGCCAAGAATGCGTTGTGCAAAGTTGAGCATGCCTGTGTATGTTTTTAACACTTACCACACTGATGCCAAATGGTTAATTGTTGCAGTCAATAGAGGCAGAGCTGGTGTATATCTTGGAAACTCTAATGAGGGATCCATTTCTGGCTATGCCACGCCCAGGTTTTGTGCGTGCTGCGATCGATTTATATACTTTGAACCCTAAATTCGCAGAATCCCATTTACAAGGTAATTATACACTCAGATAAGCGTTTAAATATTTTGAAACTAATTTAACTTAGTGCTGGTGCTGCCAATGGCAGCAACAGCGCCAAGTTAAATTAGGTTCAAAATATTCAATAGAATGTTTCTTAAATAGTAATCAAAGACACACTATTTGTACAACTGACAGACTTTTCAATGTTCATGACGGAACTAGATGCGCCATCCATTATGGATTTTTATTGTGATGTCAGCCTACATATGATATAATTGAGTATAACATCATATACGTGAGACAGAGTGACAGATTGGATCCCTCCATCTCTAAAAGCTGTTGCTGTCATAGATTAGCACCAGCTATTATATGACTTGGACTATGGTTTATGAATCTGAGACTACAGTACCGTATTTCGGCTATTTGAAGCCTAGGCTTCTATTAGGACAAGAGATGTTCAATTTCCAACCCAACGTCTCCGAGGAAAGGGGATGGGCTTATATTAGAGAGTTTTCCCCAAAACGGTTTCTAAAACTGATACCACGGAAATTCAACACATTTTCTCCCGTAAAAAGACCCACCGCCTATGCCTATGTTTAATGTATACCTGGAAGTAAAATTATTTGATTTGAGTGCCTTAAGAAATATTGCGTATCCTTTAATAAAGGTTGTTTATTACATCCAAATTAATCCACAATTTGATATAAAATGATGTCGCGAAAAAAATACAAATCATATGATTTGCCTCCAATTGAAGAGTTTATTTTAGAGCGAGTACTCGGATATAAATATTTTGGAATCGAGAACTCGAAAATTTCTCTATATTATCATTGCGCGATAGGTACTGAGTATCATACTGATCTGAATAACGTGTACCCGTTTGATAAACTCCCGTTAGCGTATAAGATCTCACGAGAACACGCCGCCTCCAATCGCAAAAGAGCCGCTGGCTCGCCAACATAAGAAGTCAGCTATATTGTCATTCGTAATAATTCATTTTGGATCATTTAATGTTGATCGGTGTTACAAAATTGATGAGCAATACTGCTTGTTTGGTACATAAATTTGGTTTGCAAATATATTTATAATGAAGGTATTTAGTCACACCAAGACTGTTTTACGCGCATTTGGACTACTAAAAATGTGGAATAAACTTTAGTATATCTTGAACATATGTGGCCTACTATTAGTAATAATCTAATAGGTGGTTGAGATTTACAAATCCAAGGCCTGTGTTGATGTCCAGAGGGGCCGGAAATGTATCAGGGCAGAGATCGGTGTGAAGTAGACACACCCTGTGATACCATTATTATTATTAAACACGCTATTCATACAAATTTGCTCTTAAAAAAATGTTCCTATACAATCTGCTGAGTTGGGAGGTGAGCTTCTAATACAGAGTTTTGCCATTTTGAAACTGCTAAGAAATCATTGGAGCTCATATGTCAAAGTTAGCGGGTGGACTTCTATTAGAGCATAGGCTTCAATTAGGTGAAATATGGTAGGTTACAGTATCATCGATGCATATTATCTGATCTGTTTCAGGTACAGACCTAGGAAAGGCCTATGATATACCAGCTCAGTTGAAAAATGAGAAATTCTTTGCTGCTGTTGTTCTTAAGGTACGTTGAATTGGTTATGAATATTGAATCCAGTATAAAGAACTACCCGCCCCTGCACTGTCTTATGGGGGGGGGGGGGTTGGGGATATGTGGCTAAAGATGGTGATTCCCTAAGACACATTGTCGATAGATGTGGTGTTTTGTTAATTCTTTAACCCTCGAATTTGTTAAAGAAAATTGAATTTTTCTCAGAAAATGTTCATTTGCAGACGAGAAGACTATTATTGAAAATTTACCATTGGAATGACTGGGTAGGTTATCGAGCCAGTCATTCCAGTGGTAAATTAAAAAAAATAGTCTTCTCTTGGGCTGTAAATGCACATTTCTCAAGACCACTGCAGAAGCCATTTTTGGCTGATATGAGTGTTAAAGAAGTGCTATTTGTCTGATCTGCCATAGTCCATGTCATATGTTAACTGAATTCTGATTAATGGAAAGCACTTTAACCAATAATTAAAAAACAAATTAGATTGGAGGCAGTAGCCAACTATCACCTCTGAGAACAATGTCCTAGAAAAAAGGGAGACGTGTCACAGAAAGTAACTATGTGCCAGAAAACTCTTCATAATCATTTCACTAATTAGCCAGCCTATCTCGGGGCCAAGTTTACAAAAATGTTTTCCTTTTCTTGAAACTATCTATCTATAAATCATAGGAGCTATGTGCTTGTGATCAATAAAGTTTTAAATCATCTCCACATTCTGGTCAGGATAGATTCTGAGGCATCACATTTTCACATCATCCGATCACACCCTACATGCTTGGGGAAATATTCGATCTACAGTACACCTCAGAAATAAAAAAAAGAAATGTGGTAACTAATACAATTTTGAACACAATTTAAGAAATGTTCTGTTGTATTTTTTGCATTTAGTTTGATTAATAAGTCTGCAAGGAAATTAAGTCAAACATATTCAACAGTATGCTTTGTTTTGAAAATATGTAAAGTTGTTTCTTGGCTGTGCTGTACTAGGGATCCATCCAGAGTTGTTAAAGTACCTGGTTTGAATTCCTATTGTCAGCTGAAGGTAAAATACAATTTAATGTTTAAAAAATGGAATTATATTAAAATAGCATGTATGTTTGTCTTTCAGAACGCTGAAATGAAGTTTAATCTCGGCGACACCCCATTCAAATATCCTCCCCAAGTAAGTAATATATGAATATATTCTAATTCTAGTTACATCCTAGAGTAAATAAGGCAGTGGACGTTTGGGCATAGTGAACCAAATAACATGCAGTAGGCTTGCGTGATTATATGATTAAATCGAAAATCGCGATTATTTTTTAAAACGTGAATTTATATGATTAAAAAATAAATAATCGAATAATCGTGAATAATTCTACAGCATAAAATATTTCAAAACCTACCTTTTAATTACTCTAATATGATCGGTCATGGAAATTTACATTTTGCTCAGCGAATGCATGTCCATTGCAGGCCAAGAGAAGACTATTTTTGAAAATGTATCACTGTAATGACTGGCTCGAAAATCGAGCCAGGCATTCCAGTGACACATTTTCAAATATAGTCTTCTCTTGGCCTGCAAATCGCCCTTTCTCAACACCATTGCATCTTTCGTCATTGATATGCTTTTTTGCTGTTATAACTGGATAATATGTTCTCAAGCTGATTAATCGAGTAATCCCGATTATTATTAAATACTCGATCGCGATTACTGAAAGCAATAATCGCGCAAGCCTAACATGCAGTGTGTAATGTGTCGCATGCAGAAAAAACAGACAGGCTCAACATGCATGCTCCAACCTTTAAGCCCGAGGGCACAGAAATATCGCTGTGTTATATCTATCTGTATGTCTGTCTGTCCAGAGCTGTGTGAAGTTTAGGACATGAAACCTAAGATCGTTACCATCAGCTAGGATTTGCAGACTTAAAATCCATATATGGATCGAATCAAATCCCAGATCTCTGGATATCTTCTAAACTACAGACATGATTTGACTCGAGTTTTAACACAAGAAAGGTTGGTGCAATACACTAGGATTCTCCAACGTTGGTGTTGAACTGAAAAGAAACATACATAAAATGGAAATTTTTACAGAAATTGTGACAAAAAAGGGAGTGTGTGACTTCTGACCTGTCTTATGTGACCACCTTACATAATACCAACAGTCGTTCAAGGTATTTGTTATCAGTAGCCAGCTACAAAACATAGTTTTGTGCCACAATGTTGAGCTCACAAAGCAATCCGTCAACGTTTAACCTCTGCTTAATAGAGGTATCCAGTTGTAGCTATGATCCACTCAATTTTTGCCTTCATTTGGATTGATTTTAAGCAATGATAGTTGAGTCCTAAACTCTAATTTCATCTTCCTGTCAAAAATGTAAAATTTTCCTTGATTGACAATGTTGTAAATTGAAGAAAGACATGCAATTTGGACAGTTGCTGGCAGACATTTTTATCTCGCATTTTCAACAAAGTTGGAAAAAGATCTTGGGAGAGGGGGTGAAAAATGTTAGCATATGCGTCCGGACAGGTTAATCTTTTTAAAATGACATGTGTGGTTATCCGATTACACAGATTGCATTCTATGGGATGCTTAGGACTAGTCTGCATCAAAAGTATATTTATTTTATAACTTTTTCCATACATTTATCATGTTTGAACATAGAATATTTTGGGGTCAAGAGTTTTCTTTCTTGGCTGTGTTGCATTTGCACCCACAAGGGGATATCCGATTTTAAAAAACGTCACAGATTTGTTCTATACGATGATTAGGACCAGTCCACATCCAAAATAAATCGACGTTCAAATTTTTTCCATTTTTTTTTCATCGTTTGAACTTTGACTATTTTGGTGCTCATTTGCATGCAGATTATATCCTGGTTATGGTTCTTGGTCGGGTTACGGTTTTTTCAAATGACATTTACACCCACAAGAGATTGGGCACAAATTTGTTCTATGCGATGCTTAGGACTAGTCCACATCAAAACAAAATTGACTTTGACATTTTTTCCGGATTTTTTTCACCGTTTGAACTCTATTTTAAGTCTGATTTGTATGCAGGTTATATAGCCAGGTATAGGTTTTTGCTGTTACAAGGGGTTATGCAATTTGAATAAAACTTCACAGAGATGTTTTATACGATGCTTAGGACTTATTCACATAAAAAGTAACTTGATTTTCAAAATCTTTCCATATTTTTTCACCGTTTGAACTTTGATTATTTTACGGCTGATTTGTATGCAGGTTATATATCTAGATATAGGTTTTGGCTGCGTTAAGTTTTTTTAAAACAACATTTACACCCACAAGGGGTTATGCGATTTGAATAAAACTTCACAGATGTGTTGTATACCACGCTTAGAACCAGTCCACATCCAAAGGAAATCGACTTTGACATTTTTTTTGGAATTTTTCATTGTTTGAACTCTGATTATTTTATGGCTGATTTGGATTATATGTCTTGGTTATGATTCTTGGCTGTGTTTTTAAAGTGACATTTGCACCCACAAGGGGAGTTATCGGATTTTAGTCAAACTTCCCAGATTTGTTCTATACCACGCTTATGACTAGCCCACATCAAAAGGAAATTAATTTTCAAATTTTTTCCATATGTTTTTGGGTGTTTGGACGTTGATAATTTTAGGCCTGCTTTGCATCCTGGTTATATGTATTATGCTGTGGTTAAAGTTTTTTCAAACGCATTTCACATCCAAATATGTATTATGCTGATTGTTTTTGAAAATGTTTCTTATTTTTTCAGACTGAAGTTTGCTTATGTTTGGACCATCTGCCTTTTGGTTAGCCCCAGGGTGTCAGTTGCCATTGAATGACTTCGGGTTACTCCTGGGCAGAAAAGCTTTATGGTTCAGTCTCCAAGCTATGCTTGCACGATAGGTAGTACCATGGGTGTTTTGAATCAGCATGTTGATTGTCAAATTTCAAAATGAGACCGGTGGTCCATCATATCCTGTGTTGTACAATTAATATACAGTACAGGTAAGCTATTTGCTATCTTCTGATAGCTCTTGTGGAATTTTGGTATGACCCCAGGGGTACGGCCCTGGGGGTGGGAAATGTGGGTAAAAAATAAAAAATTTTCCAACGGTGGTCATGTTACATATCATTTTGAAGTCAATGATGAGTAGACTACAATACAAGGAATTATTTTGATATTGGGTCAAACTGAGGGTTGGGGGTGGGGTCAAAAGTGGGCACCAATTGATTGTAACACAACTCCTAGACCATTTCACATAGAAACTTGAAACTTTCAGTATGATTACACATATGGCCAGGGATGTGCATGACACATTGGAATTTTGATATCACCCCCAGGGGCAGGGGTGGGGGAAATGGTGGGCAGAAAATACATTTTATCAAATGTGGTCATGTCACATATCATTTTGAAGCGTGTAGTAAGTAGACTACAGCACATCAAATTATTTTGTTCTTGAGTCAATCTGAGGGCAGTGGTCATGGGTCAAATGGGCAATGTAATTCTATATATGTACATGGCTTGGACATTATTTTTTCACAGAATATTTAGTCCAGGGCAGACCGGGTCCTGCGACAGCCGGGTCCTGTGGTAACTTAAAAATGCGAGATATTTGGTATCTTCTGATACCTCCTGTTGTTTTTTGTGTTGGATTTTGAATGTGACATATTTTGGTCATGACATTAGATACTTGAGTGACAGATCAGATCCCCTTATTAAGCCTTTCACCGACAAATCTCTGAAAAAGTATATTCGTTACGCTATAGCTTATAAACTTATCCTGTTGAACATTTTGAAATTAATTTGACTGGAAGCCGTTTTCCAGTCAAATTAATTTCAAAATATTCAACCATTTTCCTGCATGGTTACCTTGAAAATGAGATATTGGTAATTCATCGTTGAAAGGTTTAAGCCTTTGCTGAATGTACACAACAAGGGAAATAGCTCCTGAGATTTATCAATAGACATTTATTGGATTGGACGGGTGTGTCTGTAAAACATGTGACCAGGGATATGTGTGTCAGGGAAAAGTTAGAAAAATACATATCCCTTGCCTTTAAGAGTGAATCTTTCATGAGCAAGTGTTGTCACCACTGCTGTACGCAAACTAGGAAAGATATATGCTTCTGAATATGTGGACTGTAGTAAAGCATGCCATGTATTTTGTATGTGATTTTATTGTAGGGGTACAAAGCATTAAACAAAGCATCTAAGGATAACATGGTTGAATCCAGAGTTGTTGGTAAGTACCTCACACCAGTGTGTCTTGGCATTATTAATCATTTAAAATATGTATTTAGTGAATATTATTTTGGGCAATCAACAGAAGGAATATTTTTAACATTTACCACTAGAACGACTGGCTTGGTTACGGAGCCAAACATTCCAGTACTAAATTTCTAAAAACAGTTTCTAAGCCTGCAGAGTTAAGACGTAATAGTAGTCTCCATCATTCATCCCCCTTTCGCAGGATAATCGGCATTCATTTAGGAAAATCCTCTCGTGTAGCTTGCAGTAATGTAAAGGGATTACCATTCAACAAGGATAATGCCAATTTGGTCCATTGGCAATGCTAATGGACCTTTCCATTTTTACCTATGCCCCGCCCATCACTAGCTAAGCTCCACCCACACCTCGCCGTGTTGGGATTGATCGATCCCCAAATGCCCTAACTATTAATTTCCTGAACATTATAAAGGGAAGCTGTTGAATATTTTGTAACTAATTTGACTGTGCTGTTGCTGCCTATGGCAGCAACAGCGCCCAGTGAAATTAGTTTCAAAATATTGAACTGAATATTTATTAAATGGTAAAAGCAAACAATTTGTACAGCAACGCATAGACTGTCTTCAGATATGCGTTCGTGATGTACTTATCGACGTCATTCATGATGTCATTCATTATGATGTCATTGTACACATCACACAGTTCATTATGACGTCATATGATGGGTGGGTAATCTGGAAAGGTGAATTACGGACAACTGAGAAGAACCACACCAACGTGTTTCTAAGCAAGAATGTACACATTGTGGTCACTGGCCTAAACCATGGCCACTATCTAAGACAAGTGACCCATGGGCCTATTATCATGGATTTGATTAAAACCCTGATTGACATCAGGTGCCAATCAGCTTATGAGATCTACTAGAAGCATGAAGATGGTTCATTTTGAGAATCATCTTAGCAATAGCTTGCACAAACACCATTTTCATGATGAATAATAGTATCAATTAGTTGCTATAATATTTGAGTTACAGCGTTAGTAAGAAACCATTATGATTATAAACTCATCGTCGCTACGGTTAAATTCCTCTGTAGGACATTGCATGCCATTTGTACACTTGGTACCCGCATCCCATAGATTACAGACTGTATTGCATATGGGTCTTTCTGTCTGTCTACAAGCACGTACGTACGTATGTGCATATGTTCATGGTAATATTTTGAAAACTGTTGATCAGATTTTTCTCAAAGTTGAAAACAAGATATTTTCAAGTATGAATCCGTAACATTTATCTTGCTCAAAGAGAGCACTCTTGAAGAGATGGAGTAGTGAGGGATTGCAATCTCATATTGCTCTTGTTATTAGTATGTTTTGTTTTCACATACTATGTAACCTCATTCACAACTACGCTTGTGCGACTATTACTCAATTATTAGCGAGGGTACAAATTACTCAGACAAAACAACTAAGGCAAATCAATGATGAAAGCTGCAGTGGTCTTTAGAAATGTCCCTTTACAGGCCATCAGAAGACTAATTTTGAAAATGTATCACTGGAATGCCTGGCTTGGTGCTCGAGGATTCCATTGATACCTTTCCAAAATATCCTTCTTGGCCTGCAAATGGACATACATTCGCTAAGAAAGATTCAATGTTTGTGACTGATAGCATTAAAGAGTAAATTAAAAAGAAGGTTCTGAAATATTATATGCAGTAGAAATTATTCACGATAATTTGATTATTTAATTTTTAGCTCACAATCCTCGCGATTTGTTTGCAGACATCTGTCGTCTGTCAACAATTGTGGCACGTTTCGCCATTTGTTAATGGATTAAAACCAAATTTGGCAGATATGTTCCTTTTAGCAATATCTATTTGCGCTGTAAGATGACGAGACCATGCCCCACAAATAGCAGAGTTATGACCCTTGCTATATTTCCAAAGTATTGAAGCCTATGGGGAAAATACATTTGTGCCACATTTCGCCATTTATCAACGGATTAAAACCAAATTTGGTAGATACATTCCCTTCGGCAATATCGATTGGCGCTATGAAGATAAAGTGGCCCCGCCCCCAAATAGCAGAGTTATGACCCTTGCTATATTTTCACAGTATTGACGCCTATGGGGAAAACATGTTTGTGGCACGTTTCGTCATTTATCAATTGATTAAACCAAATTTGGCAGATGTGTTCCTTTAAGCAATATCTATTTGCACTATGATGATGAAGCAACATATCTGCTAAATTTGATTTTTATCTATCAACAATTGTTGAAACCATGTATTTTCCCCATATGGTTAAAAACATATCAATAAACCTCCACCCCCACCCCCCACCCTTGCGGGTTGGTCTGTAGTTTTGTTAACCACTATAAAACATACTTATCATTCAATCACTACTTGCTAAATCAACTACTCTGCATTTAGCCACGAGAATAAGATTTTTATACTTGCTTACATACCCCTATATGCCTATTCCATTTCAATATATACCTTCAATCAGGCTACTGGTAGGGTACACCCCCAGCATATGTCCTGATAGAGACTGGTACCAGTCTGTACTCACTCCTAGGTGACACCTGTCACCAAGCACACCCACGCATGCACATTGGAGCCCAAATAGGAAACAGATTCACTTTTCAAATATTCTGCAAGCAGTACAGTCTGCAAATATTCCAGCTAAGTTTTTATAGCTTTGTGCTGAGTTCAGCTTACGTATTTGAGAGTGCTTCTGTCCACGATTATGCCTAATATGAAGGCTATCCTCCCTAAGTTATGTTTATGGAGTATTTTGTGGATTTTATTGCAATTTATATTCTGTACAAATGTATTACCGGTTTTCGTGGTAGTATCCCGGTTTCGTGGTAATCAATCAAAATGCCTAGGTCATCATCATCATTTGTAACCCTCAATTACTCTAAGAGCCTTTATAGTCACTTATTTCTAATCGTGTTTTAGTGCATTCCGTTTTATATCCCTAAGAAAGTTTGAAATCTAGTGGTCCTTTTTCATTAGGGATGTTTGAATTTGAATTTTCCCGCCTTCTTTCAGCATGCGCTTGTTTCTTTATCTCAGACTACTCAATATTTTAGAGTTCTTTTAAGTTTTTTCGAAGCTGCATGCTTCATTCTCTATTTTTATTTTTCGTTTTTAAGAGTCTGTTAAATCAGTTGAGCAGGTGAAGTGCAAATTTGGCTAAATGCGATCGGGTTCACTCCGCGGAGTTTGGGGGCCATGTTTGCCTCAAATGTACTATGTGTACTCCTGTAGCGATGTGCGGGATATGCAAAGGATGGTCATCGACCGTTTCTAAAGCAGTTTTCAAAGATTTTATAGCCAAGTCTGCATTGCCCACTGATCCCTCCCCCTCTGTTGCTACCAAGTCTAAAGCTGTGTCTTTTGCTAGTACTTCTGTGTCTTCTACGGAGTGGGGGGGCCTCTTCTGCTAATTCTGATGCCGTCTTAGCTCTTTTTGCGCTGTTTGAGTCTTTTGCTACTTTATAGACTAAGTCTTTAGATGAGCAGATTTCGTCAGCCATTCGCGCGGCAAGAGAAGATTCATCTGAGTCGGACGAGAACCGGAAGATTAGCAGGCGTGCCTGCAAATGGGGTAAGCCGACTTCCCTCACGTCCAGGCAAGAGATTCGGTCCCTGAAACCGAAATCTAAGGACTCGAAGAAAAAGCCCATAAAGGTGGTTTCGAGTAAGTCACCAGGCAAAACCCACCTAAGTCTCGAGGAGGGGCATTACTCTTAAGCAGTGGTGTCGGCGACAGAAGTCCCTGATTCAAGTGACTATGCCAATGTCCAGTTTTCCATAAACTCCGGTAGCCAGAAATGTTAAGAGATCGCCTGTTCCTATCTTAGTTCAGACAGGAAGTTTGGTAACTTCCGGTATGTCAAGCACTTCCGGTAGGTGCTTGCTAGATTCGGGTCTGCAAGACCCGGGGCTACTTCCGGTTTCCGTTTCCAATCCTTCCGCTTCTGGTATGACTTCTGGTTTGGCCGGATGTCCGGGTCCTCAGGATCCTATTTATTTTTCGAGTTCCTGTGGGCTTTTATCCTCTTTCGTTCCCACTTCCGGTGCTTGTTCTTCCGTTTCTAGTGGGTCTTCTGGTCCTGTCGGATATATGGGTCCTCAGGACGCTATTAATTTCAATTTTTTCGGAATCTCATTTAGTTGATAAGAGTAATTTTTTTTAGAGATATCACGATTTTAGCTAAAAAAGCCAAACACCATTTACCAAACACATCCCGCCGTTTTCGTTAAGACTGTGCATCTGTGAGAAATGGTGAGAGTTTTCTTTGGTTTTATTTATTTCTTTAAGTGAAAGTTTTCCTTGTTTGCTAATAACTGTGTGATTGATTAAGATGCACTATTATGTTATGTTATTAACATTTGGATATGATTTGTTTAATTTTTATCCTTGTTTAACGATTCTCAAATCTCCACCCACCAAAGGTTTTAAGTGAGGCACTGACCAAATCTACGGGTTTAGCAAGTAGTGATTGAACGGTATAGATGTTTTTGTGGTGTAATAACAACCCCCAACAGATCCCCCTTGCGGGTTGGTCTGTAGTTTTATTAACCACTATAAAACATACTTACCGTTCAATCAGTACGACCCGGCCTCAACCACCCCGCATGGGAATGATTTGAGAATCTGTTTGTAATATTTGACACTTAAATTTAGAAACGTGAATCGGTTTCCTATTTGGCCTCCAAAACGCATGCGTGGGCGTGCTTAGTGACAGGTGTCACCTAGGAGTGAGTACAGACTGGTGCCAGTCTCTATTGGGACATATGCTGGGGTGTACCCTACCAGTAGCCTGGTTGGCGGTATATACTGAAATGGAATAATAATAATAATAATAATAATAATAATAATAATAATAATAATAATAGGATATTTATAGTGCGCTATAATTCCACGCAAATATTGCGTGCTCTAAGCGCTTACAATAATAAAATAAAATGATCGTACAGTTGGATATGCCTGACGGAACAAAAATGTTTTAAGATTTGATTTAAATATAGCTAGAGTGGATGAAGATTTAAGACTAGCTGGAAGATCATTCCATTCTGTAGAAGCAACAAAAGCAAATGTTCTGTGACCATAGGTTTTTGATTTAACTTTCGGAATTTTAACCAGGTTTAGATTTGCAGATCTAAGTGGCCTGCTTGGCGTGTACGTTTCTAGCAGTTCTGAAAGGTAGGTTGGTGCTGTAGATATGATACATTGATAGGTTAGGCACAGGACTTTGAAGCGTATTCTCTGTTCTATTGGAAGCTAGTGAAGATCTTGGAGAATGGGACTGATATGATCACTCTTACGCTTTAGGGAAACAACTCTAGCGGCTGCATTCTGAATTGCTTGGAGTTTGCGCATAGCATCTTTTGAGGCGCCTATAAACAGACTGTTACAATAGTCTAACCTTGAGATAATTAATGTTAGTACCAGCATAATAGCAGCTTCGCGAGTTATGTATTTTCTGATGTTTGATATATTCCGCAGCTGCAAATAGGCATATGGGGTGTGTAAGCAAGCATAAAAATTGTATTCTGGTGGCTAAATGCAGAGTAGCTGATTTAACAATTAGTGATTGAATGCTAAGTATGTTTTATAGTGGTTAATAAAGACAGACCAACCCGCAAGGATGGGGGGGGGAGAGGGGTGGGGGTGGAGGTCTGTTGGGGGTTTATTGATATGTTTTAACCATATGGGGAAAATACATGGTTTCAACAATTGTTGATAGACTAAAATCAAATTTAGCATATATGTTGCTTCAGCCAAATATCTATTTGCATTATGTATATAAAGAGTATGCATCTTTAAACAAGGGCCATAACTCTGGTTCATTAAGTAAAACTATTGAACACTATGGTGAAAATACATTTGTTTCATCATTTGTTGATGGATTAAAGTCAAATTTAGCAGATATGGTTCTTCAGTCAAATATCTGTTTGGACTATGAATATAAAGAGGCCACAACTTAGGGCTATAACTCTGGTTCATTAAGACTTGAAACTATTGAACCCTTTGTTTTATCAATTGTTGATGGATTAAAAACAATTTTAACAGATACTATATTCCTTCAGGCAATATCTGTTTGCCCTATGAATATGAAGTAATCACGACTTGAAATAAGGGCCATAACTATGGCTCTTTAAATCATTTTAAGTAATGAACCCTATGGGGAAAATAATCTGTGTCACGTTTCGTAAATTGTAAATGGACTAAAACAAGATTTGTCAGAAATGTTCCTTTAGTACACTTCAATCAAATGGCAATAGTGTCAGGTATGGCTGCCATTGATTAATGGTAAGCTTCAATCATGCCTATTTTCTTGCAATTCCCCATCCAAATTTGTTACTGTGACCTCAGCATTGCCGCTATGGTAAATGTCAGTGTTGTGACAAATGAACTATTGATCAATAGTGTCTGTGACGGCTGCCCCATTGATCAATGGTACTTTTCCCATTGGTAAATAATGTCAGTAACACCAAAATTCCTGCATTTCTTCGTCCAGTTTGTTTACTGTGACCATTGCTCATTGGTAAATGTCATCTGCTGGGTCAATAATGTCAGAGATGTCTGACCCATTGATCAATCATACCCTTCCCATTGGTCTATAAAGTCAATCACATCAATATTCTTGCATTTCTCTATCCAATTTATTTACTGTGACCATTGTCCCATTGCTAAATGTCATCTGCTGGGTCAATAATGTCAATTGATCAGTGGTACCTTTCCCATTTGTCAATAATGTCAATGACACCCATATTCTAGCATTTCCTCATCCAATTTTTTTACTGTGACCATCATCCAGTTAGTAAATGTCATCTGCTGGGTCAATAACGTCAGGGATTTCTGTCCCATTGGTCAATGGTACTTTTCCCATTGGTCAATAGTATCAAGGACACCAATATTTTGGCAGGATATTATGTGATGGCGCCATCCGAACAGGCGGTAGAGTAGTTTCTGGATGATAACGCTGTTTATCGGATCACTGAAACTTCATAGGGTGATTGGACTAGGGATGTAGAAGAAATCTTTCGAAATTGACAATGATCCGAAGTCTAAGGTGGTCGCCAGTCACCGGTATATGGTGGTTGGACTAGGTCTGGAGAAGAAACTCATCGAAATCGACGATAATCCAAAATCAAAGATGGCTGCCAGACAATGGTGTCCGTCTTGAAAATTGGTTTCCGGATGATAACTCCATTACCGTTTAACGGATTGCTTTGAAACCGGATAGGGAGGGTGGACTAGCTCTGGAGAAAGAAACTATTGAAGTCGACAATGATCCTAAATCCAAGATGGCCCCCAGTCACTGGTGGCCATCTTGAAAATTGATTTCTCCATTTCTGTTTAGCGGATCGCTTCGAAACATCATTGGAGTACAGGACTAGGTCTGACGAAAAGACTTATTGAAACTGTAGATGATCCGAAATCCAATTTGGCCGCCAGCTACTGACGGCCATCTTGAAAATGTATTTCCAATCGATAACTCCATAACTGTTTAGCAGATCATGTTGAAACTACATAGGATGACTGGTTTACGTCTGATAGGTCTCATTCATTGATTTGTCATCATGTTGTCATATTATGCACCATTTGTGGAGCTCTTGTTGTATTAGCGGTAAGGATGATTGCTGCATTGGTCAATAATGATAAGGACCATTGCCATCTGTCTATAGTAACAATTAAGCTTGCCTGATGGACCAATGATGCTTGTTGTGCATTAATTAATCTAAACATGTTTACAGTTCTTTACCAGCTAGGTGAGCACTATGGCCCTTGGGCCATTTATTATTCATTTAAATTCATGATTTAAAAAATGATCGCGACTTTCGATTTAATCACATAGCATTGTAGTGTAAGCCTATCCACAGAACCTGAGTACCATTATCATTGCTGTCTTTGTTTCAGGTGGTGGAGGCGCCAATTCAAAGCCAGCACCAAATGCTCCACAGGCTATTATCATTGAGGTATTGCTATAGAATTACATGAATATTTACCCATTTTATGTTCAAGCCAGCCACACATGGCATCTGCAATGTTCTTGAGAAATGTCCAGTTGCTGGTCAAGACAAGTTTTCAAAATTGAACGCTGTCTCTGAAAATCTTATAAATAGCCTCTGTAGGTGAAGCAAACATTTGGATTTTTATTTTGTTTTAAAGGATTAAATCTTTTAATGGATCAAGAAAATATATCTTTGAGTTTAAATCTGAAACCTGCTAAATACTTTGAAAACACTAACTGAATGCTATTACTGCATGGGAAATAGTGTGTAGCTGAGGAATTTCAGTTTGAGGAGGCTGCGGATTTCTACCAAGGGAAAATTCGTGTATCACACGTATGAGAAATGAATCTGAGTTTTCATGTCAGAGAAAAAACTTTCTAAAGTGTTTCGGGGGGGGGGGGGGGATTCTCAAAAATAGTATGGTGAGGGCATCTCCCCCCCCCCCCCTCCTACTTTAATAAAGCCTAATACTATTTGCATCCTTTTATTCATGTAAGCTTTTTATTCATAAAAATGGTTATTGATAGACCATGTGTAGAATATTATCATGGCTAAATAGAGAGAGAGAGAGCGAGAGCGAGAGAGAGGTGTAATATGTTGTTACTTTATATATGGTATTGTTTACTTTCAGCCATCAAGGGAGCTTGCAGATCAGGTACGTATAGGCATGCAGAAGCCTTCTAAGTTACATTGATTGTATGTAAAGCGAGACAGCCATACATGTTTTAACCTGTTATGTATAGTGTGCATCTGTTTGCATTCAAGGAAATGTGCATGTCACTGTCTTTGTGTGCGTGTATGTGCACATTAGGCGTGCATGATTTTTCGATTTAATCGTGAAGTTAGATTTATTTTTAAAATCACGATTTTTACGATGTAATTGAGGAAAAATCAGAAAATCATCAAAAATTTCATGTTTGTTTAAAATCTGAAGCGTGTACTTTTCTGTCACATTGTAGCAGTAGCATTGTGTTTATATCCCGCCGTGCTATGCATGTGCCGAAAAATTACTAATCACCGCTCAAAGCGCTACGATAAACAAGCTAACAATAACGAGGTAACACCTTTGTCATTGAGAAAACTAGCTAATTACTTCATAGAATCACCATAGAATTTTCTTTCTTTCACTAGAGACCCTGAGTCTGTCATGAAATACCAAGTATATACTTAGTTGCAGTGTTAGGCAATAATCAGTGAACCTAATTCTTTTTAATTCTAGAGTTAGCAATTTCAATTAATAAAAGGGTCAAGCGGTGTAATAATTTTTAATTTTTGATTCGGTTGTCATGTCTAATTAAAGAAAATGAAGCAACAACATTCCGGATTGTTGTATTTTGAACTGTGCTTTCTGTTGATTACTCTTAAATGTAAATCGTACATTCTGAATGCAACAATAAACTGCATTATAGGCTGAGTTTATGCCATCATTCTCGTAGCTACTTGAAGCTACCGTCCGATGTATGTGGATTCCGCAGAATCTCCCCGGGTACTAATATTAGCATCTGCGCTACTTGGGCAATGACCTAAACTCGTCATACAAAGGGAGGCTGGAAGCTGATACATCACGTTATTTATATTTTTCTCAATGACATTTTATGTCAAATTTTGATGAAATAAATGATGTTTATCAAACTGCGCAATATTTAGGTGGTCCCAATTAATAATTTCACTACCGCGATGATGGATATAAGGTATACATTAAGCATAGACATAGGATGGTAAGAATTTGTCACATGAAATTGCGTTTTACTTTTGTGCTTTTTTTTAATCATTTATTTCAACATTTTCTAGAAATTCTAAAGTCAAAGTTTTCATGACTTGTCACGTTGCCAATGTTTATACTTTTGGGAATTTGGACCTGCGATTTAATCGCGATGTTTCAAAGCAAAAATCGTGCAAGCCAATTCCA
Source organism: Chaetoderma sp. LZ-2023a (assembly GCA_034401795.1). NCBI lineage: Eukaryota > Metazoa > Mollusca > Caudofoveata > Chaetodermatida > Chaetodermatidae > Chaetoderma > Chaetoderma sp. LZ-2023a. The sequence continues at coordinate 37,276,295 of CM067367.1, read as the reverse complement.
CATGTGCTTTAATTTAATAAATTTTATTATAAAAAAGCAAATCTCTGATGCTTGGTTTCAAGGGAGGAAGTTTGTTGATTATTTTGTAACCAATTTGAATGATGCTTAGTGATGCCACGTAACCCTTCATGTTCAAGCCTGCCAAAACCGGCCTCTGTTATGGTCTTGTGGAATGTCCATTAACAAGCCAAGACAAAACAGTTTTTTTAATTCACCAGTTGAATGACTGGCTCGGTAAATGGACATTCAATAGGAAGATATTTAAATTCTCTTGACCAAATTTAACCATTAAATGGTTAATGCTCATCAGCACACCACATACTGTCTACCTCCTCCCTCCCCCCCCCCCCAGCCAAACCTCATGTTATTACACCACAAAAACATCTTGATCGTTCAATCACTACTTGCTAAATCAATAATCTGCATTTAGCTACCAGAATAAGATTTTTATGCTCGCTTACATACCCTCATGCCTATTCCATCATCATGCATACCCGTAACCAGGCTACTGGTAGGGATCACCCCCAGCATAAACCGTGATAGAGACCGGCACCAGTCTGTATTCACTTTTCAAATATTCTGCAAGCAGAACAGTTGACCCGCTATTCAGCTTAAGTTTTTATAGCTTTGCGCTGAAGTTCAGCTACATATTTAAGAGTTACTGATACAGGAATCATGCCTACAATGAAATCTATTCTCCCTAAGTTATGTTTAATGTATACTTGTGGTGTGTTTGAGGTTTTTAACTCTGGTTTATGATTTACCGGTTTTCGTGCCAGTACCCATGTTTTTGAAATATGTAAACCAGTGCCTAACATACTGTCATCATCAATACATGCTTTAAAACCCCTTATTACTCACTTATTTAATTCTAAGCTTAGTGCCTTCATAAAAAATATTAAAACAAAACTTTGTGAAATCCTTTGGTCTTTCAGTGAGATTTCAAATCCAGTTTTCCTTGCTTTTTGTATAGAGGCTTTGTATTCTTTATCTGATCTCCTATCTAGAGAATTCTATTAGTTTTCTTGGAGCTGTTGCTTCATTCTCCTATTTATTTTTATTTTAGGAGTCAGTATTATTGTCTGAGAGAGTGACGTGTACTTCCGCCAAGTGCGATCGTCAACATGCGAAAGATTGTGGAGGTCACGTCTGTTTAAAGTGTACCTCTTGTACTCCGCAAAAAATGCGTGGGATATGCAAGGGCTGGCCTTTGGTTATTTCGAAAGCTTTTTTCAAAGATTTTACGACCAAGCCCGTTTTGTCTTCCGATTGCTCCCCCTCTGTTGCTGATAAATCTAAGTCAGTCTCATTTGCGAGTTCCACTGTTTCGTCTGCGCCAGCAACGGAGGGGGGGATCTTCCTCATCGAATTCTGATGCCGTTATGGCATTATTTGCTCGGTTCGAGTCCTTTGCGAATGTGCTTACAAAATCTCTTGATGAGCGAATATCCTCTGCCATTCGTGCTTCTAAAGAGGATTCGTCTGAATCAGACAACAGTCATAAGTCTTGCGGGCGTACTCGCAAATGGGGCAAACCAACGTCCCTCACGACTAGGCAGGAATTGCATTCCCCGAAGTCTAAGCCTAAAGATTCTAAGAAAAAGTCTGTTAAAACAACTTCCGGTAGTCTCAGACTAAAGAGCGCATAAGCCTTGAGGTGGGGGTGTGTGTGCATTACCCTCATGCAGTGGCGTTGGTGATGGAAGTAACCGATCATTCATCCCATGCAAAGGTTCATTTTTCTGTTATTCCGATTGCTAGTAATGTTAAGAGATCTCTGATGTCCACTCCCGTTATTGGTCCGGGCAAGCGGGTTCTAAATCCGGTATTGCTGCTGGTTTGACCGGGCGTCCGGATATGAGCTCTGTGATTGTTTCTGGCTTGGCTGAACATCCAGGGTCTCATGATCATATGACTTTTTCGTCTTCCATTTCCGGTAACGGCTCATCTGTTTCCGGTTTAGGAGGTGCTTTTCCGGGTCTGCTAGATCCGGTCAAGCATCCGTCTGCCATTTCCGGTTCCAGTTTTTCCGCTTCCGTTTCCGGTAGTAGTGTATCTGCTTCCGGTCTGAGAGGTGCTTTTCCGGGTCTGTTAGATCCGGCATAACATCCGACTTCCGTTTCCGGTTCCGGTTTAGCAGTTTCTGCTTCCGGCAGTAGTGCTTCCACTTCCGATTTGAGAGGTGCTTTTCCGGGTCAGTTAGATCTGGCTAAACATCCTACTTCCGTTTCCGGTTTATCAGTATCTACTGGTTCTCCTTCCGGGAGTTATTTTCGCGCATTTGGTTATGAGTTGCCTGATCGTTCAGATTCTTTTTCTAATAGGTTGCTTTTTTCGAATGCGCCTTTGGTTTCTCAGTATTTGATTTTGGATAATAATTCTTTTGTTAGTTCTGATTCAAATCATTTTCGCGTTCTTCCAAATCAGGTTTTAGCTAGTCAGGATTTTGATCATTCTTCGTCTCTCTCTCTCAGTCTATTTTTGTGGTCTCTTCTCCTCCTTCCTTTCGTGATGCGTTGTCTCATGCTCCCTTATCTGTTTCTGGTCCTCCTCCTCGTTCTTCTTCATTAGTTAAGAGAGATGGTTTTCTTCCTTCCTCTTCTTCGCTTTCTGCTCTGTCTGCTAAGAGGTTTTTCCTCTAGTCATGTTTCCAAATCTTCCTCTCTTTTTCAGTCTTAGGCTATCCCTCCTCCTCCAGGTTTTTCTCACCTTCCTTCTGTTCATCCTAATCTTGTTTCTTCGAACCATGTCTTCTCTTCCTCTTCCTCCTCTGTTCCTTCTAATTCTTCTCTTCCTCCTCTCTTGTCCTCTTCTTCTTCATCTTTTGATCATCTAGATCCTATTGTGTCTGTCTTTCTCCAGCACTAGAATTTCAAATTGTTGATTCCAGTTTAGACTTCTCTTTGTTTTCTGTAGTCTGTGATTCCTCGCTCAATCGTTCTTTTGTTTCAGCTAGATTTTCTATTCTTTCTAGATTTTCTGCTAGTGGTTTAGATCCATATTCTTTATCCTCTAGTCAGAGACATGATGTTGATTTCATTCCTTCTGATCAGATTTCCTCGGTTTCAGGTCCTTTGTTTGTCTCTGCTCCTCTTTATTCTAGAGGTTTAGGTTCTCCTTCCTCCTCAAGCAATTATGATTACTTAGCCTCTTTGGATTCTGAGCTTTGCCCTCCTACTTCTCCTTTACATTCTTCTGCTAATCCTATTCCTAGATCAGTCAGGGCCAGGGATCTGAGGAGGTTTTACCCGATCAGGGCCTCTGCAGATGATTGGTCCTTGACTCATCAATGGATAGCTTCTTGTCTGTCTCTCCCTCTTCAAGATGAATTTTCGATTGACCCGCCTTCTTTTGGGTCCGCTCTTTCTTCATCTGATCCTTCTTCTCCTCATGTTCTTCGAGTCGATAACTTGGTTATCCACGTGTTAGATTTTTACGTGAATGAGGTTCATTCGAAGGAATTTATTTGGGCTCCTAAGGTAGATTCTCCAGTTCAGATTCCTAAGGATGATTTTCTTAGAGTGGCCTCTGCTCAGTCTCTTAATGGTCCCACTTGGGAGGTTCTTTCATCAAATTTGAAAGATTCTGCAATGGTTGAGTCTTCTTCGGACCTTTTTAGATAGGAATCTGTTTGTAGGGCACAGATTAAATCCGCTAATTTTCTAGCTCTTCTTTCGGAAGCTGTTCTTAAGGCTCAGGAGAGAGGTGATTAGATCCCTTCTGAGGTTTTTCGTTCTCTGGCCGACGTTTCTAGAGGCTCTTTGAACTCGGTTTGTAGATCGTTAGGCTTCATTACCTCTAAGAGAAGAACTAGAAAGCTATCCGAAGTTAATATTTCGAATAGTCTTAAGAGTAATCTTATTTCGGCTCCTCCCTTTGGCCAGGATGTGTTCGGTCAAGCTTCTTCTAATGTTCTTCTGGTTAAATCTGACCGTCTTAGATCCGCTATGGATCTGCAAGTTCAGATTTCTGTTTTGACGCCTTCTACGAAGAGAGACTCTTCCTCTGTTATGAGTCCTAATTCCTCCCCCAAGAGGAAGAGTCTCAGGCTTGATGAGTTTGGCGCTTATCCTTCTAGGATAATTACCAACTCCAACCGTTCTTCTGGTTCTCAAGCCCGATCTGCGGAGGAGGATCGATTTGACTCCATTTCCTCAAATCGACCTAGATCCCAAGTTTGGCAGGCCCCTCAGGCGAGAAGGGGGTCAGTCTTATTCCCGTGGACCTAGATCTAGTTCTAGAGGTCGTCCCTTTAGAGGTTATCAGAGTAAGAGTTTGAAGGGATGGCCTTAGCCCAGGTAGGCCTATCCCTTCCTCTTTTCTCAGTTTTATCCTTTCCTCGTCCCATGCCTTAGGATCCGTCGGTGCAATCCCTTTTTCCCAGCGTGCCAGTAGGAGGGCGGGTGTTCTGGGAGACTTGGCAGACCCTCGTTCAGGACTCCTGGCTTATAGATCAACTCCGCTGGGGTTATGCACCTTCTAGGGTATCTCATCCTCCTCTACTTTCCCTCCTTCCCAAGTAGACTCCGGTTCCTTCCAACCCGGAGAAGCTGAGGGCCTTGGAGGATGAATTGGAGTTGATGATTTTAAAGAAGGCCATAGAAGAGGTTCTCTTATGGAGAGTAGACCCGGGCTACTACTCAACTCTTCCTTGTCCCCAAGAAGACGGGTGGATGGTGTCTGATCATCAATCTCAAAAGGTTAAACATTCTTATCTTAACTCCACAATTCAAGATGGAGACCATCTCTCAGATTATCGCCAGTCTGAGTCCAGGCATGTGGACCTCTTCCATAGACCTAAAAGACGTCTACTTCCATGTTCTCATCCACCTTTCGTTCCGAAAATTCATGAGATTCGCTTTCAAAGGTCGGTATGGCAGTTTCGAGCCAACGCCCTTTGGCCTGACCATGGCCCCTTTCTTCTTCACTCATCTAGTGTCAGCCGTGGCAGGAATCTTACACCGTATATATCGTTTATATAGACGATTGGTTAGTAAAAGCAGTCTTCCTGAATTCTATCAGGAATAATTCCAGAGGTCTGCAGTCTGGCATGCAGCCTAGGTTGGATCTTAAATCTCGAAAAGTCAAGCTTAGTTCCCTCGCAGCTTTTCACCCACCTAGGCGTATCTTTCGATCTGGCTCTGGGTCTAGTTTTTCCTTCGGACCTAAGAGTAGAAGCCATCTTAGAAGCGATGGAAATTCTGTCTCTCTTCCATGGTCAGAGCCAATTTCTTTCTCAGAGTGATAGGCTGGATGGTCAGCGTCGAGAGTATCATTCCTTGGGCGGCGCTGATGAGAAGCCCTTTCCAAATGTACCTCATGTCCCTTTGGAAACAGTCGGTTCACTCCATTTACCATCAGATTCCACTCAGAGAACACCTTATTCCCTATCTAGATTTTTGGAAGGATCGTTCTCTGCTTCTGTTGAGTGTCCCTCTGGTCAAGTCCTCTCCACAGGCGATTATCTTCACAGACGTCTGTGATTCCCTGTCTGTTTCAGGCCTTTGGTCCCTGGAGGAGTCGTCAGTCCACATCAACATTCTGGAGTTGTGGGCTGTCAAGAAGGCTCTCCTTTCATGGTCAGATCGAGTGAAAGGCCTCAAACTCTCGATTCGATCGGACAATTCAACAGTGGTCTCATATCAACAGACAATGGGGGTATGAGGTCATCCCTCCTTTGTCTGGAAGTATGGAACCTACTCTGGTGGTGCCGCAAGAATCAGATTGTTCTAGTGTCCTCTCATGTCCCAGGCAGTCTGAATTTTCTTGCGAACCAACTGTCTCATCCCAATAAGTTCGCCAACACAGAGTGGCAGTTAAAGAGGTTGGTTGCCAGAGTGATCTTCAAGCTCCTGGATCGTCCCCATGTAGATCTTTTTGCGACCTGTCTGAATGCCCAGATCTCCTCTTTCATGTCTCCTTTTCCGGACAATCAGGCATTGGCTGTGGACGCCCTGTCTCAGTCCTGGACAGGAATGTTCGCTTATGCGTTTCCTCCAACAATTCTGATTCCTTTGGTCTTGAGGAAGGTCAGGGACCAGATCTGCGAAGTTCTTCTGATAGCTCCCTTTTGGCCAAAGCGGATTTGTTTTGTAGATCTCCTGGTAGACTTCCCTCATCTTCCAGTCTCACCAGACGTTCTGTCTCAAGTGAGGGGCAAACCCAGGAATTTTCAGTCTGTGTGTTTGGAGAATATCGAGTGTGCGATCCCTGAGGTTAAATTTTCTGCAAGATCTCAGGAGATTATTGATTCTGTCAGGATGGAGTCGACCCGCAGAGTTTACAAGGGCCGACTTAAAATTTTTGGAGAATGGTGTGCAGATTATGGTTTATTGCCCGATTCTGTTTCTATGCTGATGTTAAAGATACAAAGATTCTTAATGGTTTCATTAGAGGTTTAGGCAATATTCGTCCTCCAATAGCTAAACCTTTGCCTTCCTGGAATCTGGCTCTGGTTCTTCAGGTTTTGGCAGGACATTTTGAACCTATCTCTTCTCTTATCTTGAAACTTTTAACTTTTAAGACTGTTTTTCTGGTTGCATCTGCTGCTAGAAGACGATCTGAAATTCATTCTTTTTTCCGCCGAGAAGGACAGGTTTATAGAATCTGGGGACAGTTTAGTATTATATCCTAGAAGGGATTTTTTATCAAAAACTCAATCTAACCGTTACCCAGCTAAGCCGATTATTTTAAAATCTTTAACTTCCTTTTCGCCGTCTGACAGATTTTGGTGTCCTGTCAGAGCTTTAAATGTTTACAAGCGTCGTACTGATTTTAAGAGATCCGCTCCATCCCATTTGTGGGTTCCATATGCGGAGGAGGTAGCCAGACCAGTTTCTATGGCCACTATTGCCAGATGGATTTGTGAGACCATCCGTCTTTGTTATGAGATTGCTTCTCCTGATCAAATTAATCTTTCTCACATTAAAGCTCATGATGTTAGAGGGATGGCTACCTCTTTCGCTCTTTTCGCTGGCTCTTCTTTAGATGAAGTAATGCAAGTCGCAGGATGGAAATCCAGCTACTTTTAGTTCCTTTTATTTAAAAGATCAGAGTGCAGTGGCATCCTTTTTTAGAAATATCACAATTTTAACTAAAAAGGCTGAAGACCATTTACCAAGCACATCCCACCATTTTCGTCTGCGGGAAATGGTGAGAGTCTTTCTTTGGTTTTTATTTATTTCTTTAAGTTTAAAGTTTTCCTTGTTTGATAATCACTGTGTGATTGATTAAGATGCACCATTATGTTATGTTATTAACATTTGGTTATGTTTTGTTTGATTTTTATCCTTGCCTATGGATTCTCAAATTTCCACCCACCAAGTGTTTACAGTGGGGCACTGACAAAATCTACGGGTTTAGCAAGTAGTGATTGAATGGTCAAGATGTTTTGTGGTGTAATACCAACCCCCAACAGACCCACCTTTAGTGGGTTGGTCTGTAGTTTTATTAACCACTATAAAAACGTACTTACCGTTCAATCACTACGACCCGACCTCAGCCAGCCTGCAGGGGAGTGATTTGAGAATCTATTCAGGATATATGGCACTTAAATTTAGAAAAGTTAATCTGTTTCCTAGTTGGGATCTATTGCGCATACGCGGGCATGCTTAGTGACAGGCGTCACCTAGGAGTGAGTACAGACTGGTGCCAGTCTCTATCAGGGCTTATGCTGGGGGTGATCCCTACCAGTAGCCTGGTTAAGGGTATGCATGATGATGGAATAGGCATAAGGGGGTATGTAAGTGAGCATAAAAATCTTATTCTGGTAGCTAAATGCAGATTATTGATTTAGCAAGTAGTGATTGAACGGTAAGTAAGTTTTTATAGTGGTTAATAAAACTACAGACCAACCCACTAAGGGGGGGGGGGGGTGGGTGGAGGGTCTGTTGGGTGTTTCAACACTCTGGTTATAGATAATCATATGCTGCTAGAGATGATACAATCATGTATATCTATTTACAGACATACACGCAGCTTCAGAAGTTTAATAAGCATTTGACTAATCCACAAATAAGGTATGTACTGCATGTAGGTATAGGTTATTTTAGCTCATCTGACCCAGACAGCCAATTAACCCTTAAATAGCTAAATTTTGTCAGAATATCAAAATATTTGCTTATTGGATGTCCATTTGCAGGGCAAGGGACGACAATTTTCCAAAATTGTCCACTGGAATGACTGGCCCGAATATCTAGCAAGTCATTTCAGTGGTAAATTCTCAAAAATAAGTCTTGGTCTGCAAATTGGCATTCATCAAAAACACTACAGAGGCAAGGTTTGGCCGGTTTTGCCATGAAAGGGTTAAGCTTATATTATCTATGTATCTCTCTCTCTCTGCTTTCCTATCTCATACATCAACCTTTATGTCCCGCTCCAGAAATTAGCATGGTATTATATGATTCCGTCTTTTGTCCGGATACATGGGTCGCAGATTGGTTTTCGAACAATGAATCAGTTTGTTGAATCAGTATGAAGTTTTATACATGTGTAGGTGCATTGGGATAGGTTTGAGGAAATCACCTTGATCAAAATCAACAATGATCCAACATCAGCACTGACAACCATCTTGAAAATTGGTTTCTGGATGATACTCAATGTATGTGTGTTGGATTGGTTTTAGATTCTGTAGGATTATTGGACTAGTGGTGAGGAAGAAACCAATAGAAACTGATCATGATCCAAAATTCAAATATAGCTACCTGGGACTGGTGACTATCTTGAAAATTGATTTCCAGATGTTACGTGCTGCTATGTTTGTCAGATTGTTTTGCAATTTCATTGAGCTAGGACTGGGAGAATCCCAATGAAATGAATGATAATCAAAATCTAATATGGTCGCCAGCCACATACAGCCATCTTGAACGTCTGTTTTCATTATTTTGTATGTTAATTGAAATAAATCTGAAGAGAAATCTGTCAAAATCAAGGGTGATACTAAATCCGCTATCCGGAACCAGTGATCATCTTGAAAATTGGTTTCTGTATGATAACTATGCTTCAACTTGTTTCAGTGGATTGAAATAGAACTGTTTCTAGCTAGGGCCCGCCCATTTCTAGCTAAGTCCCAGAGACTTATGTAGGTTGGAATCAATTTGAAGCTTTGAAAACTGAATTCCCAGAATCTCAATTTCAAGGTAGCGCTACAGGAAGCTGTCGGAATATTTTAAAACTAATTTTACCGTGTCTGTAGCAGCAACGGCTTCGATGTCAAATTAGTTTCAAAATATTCACCAGAATGTTTACTACGTTGTAAAGAAATACAGCTTGTACATCTGGTTACAGATTTTTAGATTTTCGTGATAAGTCTAGTCATCATTTTGCATTGATCCATTTATAACTATGTGAAAAATATACAAATAATCTGACAAAAATTAAAATCCTTAAATACTGCTTGAAACCGACTCGGCTGTTTTCAGCAAGAACTAATCTATATTATAAACAGAAATTCTTTGGAAGGTTTACTAACTCTAGCTAGTCCCCAGTACATGTAGGTTTACTGCCACTGTGTGAGTCGTGGAACTCACTAACTCAAGTAGAAAATTAGATAGATTGTAGATTTTAAATCTATCCCTACGAAAAACAGCGTAAGCTTTTACAGCTCGAATGAAATTGAAAGACCTTGACTGACTAACAGGATGTAATTAGGATAATTAAACTCAAAGAATTGAAGCATAAATTCAAGCTCATAAATTGTAATCCAAGCAGACGAAAAGAGCGTAAGCTATATGCGTGAATGAAATTGAAACAGGTTGAATACAATGATGTATTTAGGATAATTACATATTACTTGTGAGAAAATAATACTTAACAAGGATTATTGATGCAAACTCTTAGATGTGAACAACGAGAACAGCTGAGAGAGTCCGCAAATAATGTCACAGAGCTCTAAGCTGAGGATATGCTGTCTTGCGGTAACACAATCGTGGAGAACAAACTTGTTGGACATTCAATTATTAGCTCACCTGGCCTGAATGGCTAAGTGAGCTTATGCCGTTGTGACCATCCATCGTGTCCATCATCCATCCGTCGGTCATCCATCTACTTTTCCTTTAAACGACTTCTTCTCAAGAACCACTGGGCTGATTTCAATTATATTTGGCAGAAAGCATCCTTAGGGCATAGGGATCCAAGTTTGTTCAAATGAAGCTGATTGGCCAACCGCAAGTGGTGTGCGTGTGTGTGTGAAGAATTATGGCCTCTCCCCACCTCCAAGACATGAACACCACCAAAGGGCCACACCCACCACACAGCAATCCCACCCACAAGATGATCCAGACAACACAGCTACACACACATCCAAATATAATGAATTTGTGAGCTGCATGCCAATTCTACTTCGAATAATACTTAGCAGATGTACTATTATGATAATGTCTATTATCTAGTCTAGCTCAAAATAAACAATTAAAAACTCCGCACTCTCCATGGTCCTGCCCATACTGTGTCCGGGAATTATCATAGCCCCAGGTACTGAGTCAATTCCCAATCACAGTCAGATCGTCTATTTTGCTGGACTTTACAGTGGCATTTTTTTTTAGCTCAAATTTTGCAATTTTCGATGAAGTTAAGCCTTGTTTGCGTAAATCTTTGCTGGTTCCATGGAAGGCAAAGGAAAATCATCACAGGGACAGATTGTATCAATCTAGAATTTATAAATTCGTGCTGTAATGACTGTTTGAAATCTACTTAAATTGACACATTGTTTTAAAATGGTAGCCATTGTTGGAGTCGCTCTGTTACCTGTTAACTGTTTAATCATATCCGGGTACTCGGTTAATTTCTCTTACGACTTGGTTCCTTCCAAGATGGATGCGCCCGTTGCCAAGATGTCGGCGCCCATGATTAACATTTTGTTTTGGCTTGGCGTGTCTATGCACTCTGTTTTAGGCCATTCTTTGTCTCTCGCTTCACTGCCGAGGGTGTATGTAGCGATCGGTGTTTATTTCTTGGCTATTTTAACATTAGTTAATTAGCAAGTCGTGTTTATAAAATTTGGACTCAAAAAATTTTCAAATATTTCTTGCCTAATTCTTGATGATCATTAATTTATGAGAAAGTTAATGTTTGTAGCCAATTTTGAATTACAATCAGGGTCATTCCATACCAAATCACTCAGAATATAAAAATATTCCCGGGTGACCATCTATGATTTTTATTCAATTTCACCCAGATGCACATATATGGAAATGATGCCTGCATGCAAAATTTCATAGCAAAATTCCAATTAATTTTGAAGTTATGGTTGATTGATTTTAAGGGGCGTGGCACTTTTTCTTTTGCACTCGCGAATCCAGTGAGTGGTTTGGAAGGATCTTTAAACGCTGATAGCATTTCCTGGATATCTCTGCCAGTTCCAGAGGTGGAGGACTCTAAAGTTGGGCGTTTATCCATTCAAAAACAATTTTTATCAGATTTCAGTTCTTCTTCTTTTCGTTCGCTGATCATACCGCCAGTCCTGTAAGTGACTATCGACATGATCATAAGCGTTAAGTGTGTGGATCCATGGTTTATTAGAGTGCGCCGTGCGGCCTGGAACCTCCGTCTTCAGCACTTGAGGTTTGTGTCAGGGTTAACTCACCCTTACCTCCTTTAGTCGCCTCTTACGACACGCAGAGGATACGGAAGGTGTATTCTAAGCCCCACCTACAGGGCAAATCAGATTTCAGTGAACCAGTACTACCTGACTCCATCACAAACACTAAATGTAAGTTGTTTTGAAGTATGTACATATAGGTGTTGCTGTAGAAGAAAGCTTATGTGAATGAGGTACAATATTAAAGTGTGGCAGGTGTCCACATAACAGATGAGAACAAAAAATCTGAAAATTTGGCCTTCATATTAGGGATGGTTTACCCATGTGGGCAATTACCTATCATCAGGAGCTTTGAATATGAGTAACATACTTATATTAGCTGTATATGTACCAAGTTATAACTTTGTGGCTCAATTCCTTCAACCTTAAATAAAGTTTGATATCTACCCTATTTTCCAGAAATCGAACCAACCAAAATGAAGTGTTAATTAACGTATCAACACTTTCAAACCAAAAATACATTGATTTATACATTGCACTATCAATTATCAATGCCTCAATCACAGGCATTCACATCTACATACCACATGCAATGTAACTTACTAAGAATATAACTAAATGCTTATAATCCTGCGGTGAAAGTTTATAATATCGAGCACTGTGTCCTTGTAGTTCTGGAGCACCAATCAAGCAAATGATATGTTGAAATGGCACCCAGCATTGATCCTTTCGTGAAACTGAAGGCCAGGAGAGAAATCCTTTACTGGAGCGTTTCATACAGTCAACAAGTACATCACTCTGTTCATCAGACCGCCCAACAATACTTCAACATACCATTCCTTGTCATACATACATGCTACATATTTTTCAGGTTGCAACTGATCATGATGTTGAGAATCAGGCAGGGTACTATGAGGTGATGATGGCTGTTTCCCACCAAGGGTGCCCATAGTAAAATCACTTTCAGGTGAGATCCGTTTCATCTTCAATTTGACTTCGGATACAGGAATAAAGCAGTGATGCGACCGGGTTCCTGAACGAGTCTTTACTGAATCAAATCATGAAGTTAATTCAAACCTGGCTGCATTATCTGCAACATCGTTATCAGAAACAAAGAAAAATTTAACCCCAGGAATGTGTTCTGAAGCCCAGTTATACATTTGAGTTGCAGTCAAAATGTGATCCTTTACTGTTGCCTGCAAGCTGGCTCGAGTGACTAGGCATTTCACAGTTCCCCCAATGCCATCACAGGGGCTTTTCCCATGGCTAGTTGCAAAGAAATGCCATTCTGCATCGTCCATGGTCATTTTGGTGGTGACATAGATTGCTAAAGTTCTTGAAATTTTTATACTGACCAGCTGCTCCATCACTGAAATATATGATCTTCTTAACGGATGGTAGGATTGTCTTAATATTAGATATCATGGTTGAGATAAATGAATGCACAGTAACAGTGTCATGCTTTAGGCAATCTGAAATAATACAAATATTCAAACATTTTAATTCTCCCTCAGATCTGTAATATACCACAAATGGGTGAAGTGTAGCTTGAGAGTTGTCCCAGTGGTGGCCCTTCACCGCGTCTTGAACAATGAAGCTGTAGTTTTCAGCGAAGTCCAACAAGACAACAGCCTCACTTGGAGCGAGATCTTCCTTCAGCTTGCTAATGTAGCTGGATTGTGCTTTGGCTATGGAGTGGTGTTGACGAAGACCATCAAAAACATCACTGGCTATCTGACTGAATTCCTGAAGTGATACTGTTAAACTTACCAGCTTAGTAGTTCTCTCTGTGTGAACCCACTCTTTATATACAACATCATCATCAGAGTCAAAGTCATGCGAGTTAAACAAATCTGACAAGTAATCATGAATGGCATCTTTACCCGGACAGGATTCACAAAGATGGAGCATACAGTTGCGGTTTTGTGTACTACACACTTTTTCCCGAGAATATCCTTGTAGTCATTGTTTCCAGGAATGGCAGCTGTTATAAGTTTGACATTCTGGTGGTGCTCACAAACACAGACAGAATGCATACCAGACGCAGTAACTGGAATACACTATTTGGGTCTAAGTTCACAAAATTTTGAGAATCTAACCTTAACATCTGGAATTTTCTTGGTGTACTCAAGGTAAAGTTCTTTGAGATTAACTAGTAGTAATCGTTTTTGCTTACGCTCTTTGTTGTTCTCTAATTGTTGTGTACTCATTTTTGCCAGGACACATGCGAGAATACTCATCAGACTGATAAAAGTCCACAATGCTTTCTATTACTGCATGAGAAAGGGTCTGCCCTTTCTTTGTATCTGGGTCAGCTAAAATGCCCTTCTCCTTTTTCAACTGTCTAGCTCTTTTCACGGTATACTCTGTTACATCAAACTCCTGCATTGTTTTCTGTATTGTCCAACTTTCTGGTGTAATGGTCAATAATTTGATTTTTTCTTGTCTGGTGGCAATTTTGAGTTTGTCTTTCAGAAGAGCAACCAGTCTCTCAAGGTCTTTACAAGTTTCAGGGTCACTGTCATCTGTGGATTCAAATTCACTCATTGTTAGGTCGAGTGCATGGGCACACTTACTTTTGACTGCTGTGTTAAGCTGTTTTACCTTCCTTTTGCCATAGGAGGACTTGTCGCATTTACTAACAGAAGTTTTAATGGGTGTACAGTCCAAAGACTCGGCAGTTTTGTTGAGGGAGGCAACTGATATCTCTCCTGGTTGATAATCTGTATCAGACATCTCAGATATTTCCGTATCATGTTGACTTCTAGCCGAATCTCTTTTATAACACTCAGGACAAAGTTTTTGACCAGGTTTCAAATTAAGCTGCGATGCACTTTTTTCGTTAACAGCTCCCAATGACTCTGTAAGATATAAAGTAAAAAGAATGGTTTAAAATCAGATAAAATTTACCACTCAATGAAATCACCCGTAATATATTTGAAGTTGTTTGAAAATGATTTGAAAATTTTGAAATTGAATATATCATGCCGCTGGCCTAAGAATGCTAAGTAGCAATGATTTACCAGGCAAATCACATTAGTCTCTAATGGTGATAGGGTTATGGCAATTATCCAAACATTTAGAAACAAAAATGTTAATTTAAAAAATAAACAAGAACGACAATCAGAGATTGCTAAAATCCATGCCCCCATCACCCTTAGGAAGGAAACTTAACACAACAGAATTTTCTTAATTGGTCAATCTGACCTTGACCTTTAACACCAAAATCAAAAGAGTTCTTAGGAACCCGAAGAGTAAGCTTCCATCCAAGTTTGGATAAAGTTGGCCAAATTGATCTTGAGTTATTGCATGGGAACGAAAGCTGACACACGCACGCACGCACACACACACGCTATACATGGCTTATGGACCATCAGATTGATAAGTAAAAACAGGTAGTCGGAAAATAAATATGATATAATTTGCAGACCAAACAGCATATTATTTTTTTTGCAAATTTACCACTAGAATGACTGGCTAGGTAACCAAGCCAGTCATTTCAGTGGTATTTTTTCAAAAAATATTCTTTTTGACAACAAATTTGTGGGTTATAGCAGAATGTGTGGGCAAACTATACGAGCACTCCAAAAACTTACAAGTGTCCATTATAGAAAGGCTTATAAGATACTAAACTTACTTGTAATGCGCTTCTTATGGAAGGTAAATGGGTCAGAGCAATACTTCTGTAAGCTTTCATAGCGAGACAAATATATTTTTTCATGGTGGAGGCAAACTTCATCCTGGTCAGTAAAATATATTCCGCATCTCCATTATAGTAATTGTCTATCTTCTTGTTTTAACTCAGACGGAGGAATAAGTCCTGTTTTTCTACAGTATGTCAATTTGTGACAGTCTTCATTCAAGCACATTCCTATTTTACAGAGTGATAAACTAGTTGACGCCATTTTGATGCTTTCACAACAAATAATAATCTCTGAATGGCAGATATCACTGGCTTAACCAAGTGTACTGTCTAAATAAAGAAATTACGCAACACATTCGCTCCCTAAATAGTCATGATGCAATACTGCAAGATATTACACTGTGCACAGGTGCTGGTGCGATATGTGCTGAGAGTTGCAAAATCCAGTATTATTTTTGTAAATGATCACATGCACTTTCATTCACTGTTCAAAGCAACTACAAAATTCATGAACTCAGAATACGAGACAATATATAGCTATGCAAAATATATATGCAATACATATATATTTATAAATTAAACTATTTTATGAGCAGCTGGCTCCTAACCTTTAAATCCTTTATTTATTGAATAAATTTCACCTAAGAGTCAAGATAAACAACTAATGCTTGTTTGGTAACCGTGTCGCGAACCCTGAAAATAGGGTTAAGAGATAAAATTATTTACGGTTGAACGAATTGAGCCACAAAGTTATAACTTGGTACATATACGGCTAATATATGTATGTTAATCATATTCAAAGCTCCTGATGATAGGTAATTGCCCACATGGGTAAACCATCCCTAATATGAAAGCCAATTTTCAGATTTTTTGTTCTCATCTGTTATGTGGACACCTGCCACACTTTAATATTGTACCTGATTCACATAAGCTTTCTTCTACAGCAACACCTATATGTAAATACTTCAAAACAACTTACATTTAGTGTTTGTGATAAAGAGTCAGGTAGTACTGGTTCACTGGAATCTGATAAAAATTGTTTTTGCATGGATAAACACCCAACTTTAGAGTCCCACCTCTGGAACTGGCAGAGATATCCAGGAAATGCGTTCAATTAGGTGGCACAGCAAATTTCAGCTTAATATCTTCAATATTAAGAAAGTTATCAGCGTTTAAAAATCCTTCCAAACCACTCACTGGATTCGCGAGTGCAAAAAAAAAGTGCCACGCCCCCCTAAAATCAATCAACCATAACTTCAAAACTAATTGGAACTTTGCAATGAAATTTTGCATGCAGGCATCATTTCCATATGTGCGCATCTGGGTGAAATTTAATAAAAATCAGAGATGGTCACCTGGGGACCTCTAGGTGATTTGGCATGGAATGACCCATCAAGTAAATTGTGCTCGTTGCTCGTCATCATCTTATCATGTGCAGCGTTTTAATTCTTATTCTGTGTTCGCAGAAAGAAAGTGAAGGGGCAAGGAAAAGCCCCTCCTGATACGTTATGCTCTCGTTGCAACCGCTTCATGAAGTTCACTGGCCATCACTGTGTTTGTTGCACGAGGTGCAAGGTTGGGAGTCCTTGCGATGTATGTGTGAAGTGGTCATCAGAGTTGGTGGCAGAATTTGATCATGATCGGCGTGCACGTTTGGAAAGGATCGCGAGGGACAAGGCAGCCAAAGTGCATCAGGCGTCGGTCAAGAGTCTAGAAGAGCATCTGAACGAGCGAATGAACTCGGCCTTGGGTGTTTGAGCGGCCCAATTCAAGGCAATATTCGAGTCATTCCAATCCACGATACTGACGATGCAGGCTGTGCAGGATTACCTATCGGTGGTGTGGCCAGTTCTGCGGAGGGACAAACACCTGTCCTTCCTCTTGCTTTGGCTCAAGAGCCGACGGCGGAGGAGAAAGAAGATATCCTCCTGATGGAAGACTGGCATGCCGGAGCTTTCTCAGAGTCACCCACGGGTTTTGTACGGGTTTGCCAGCCGGGTGGAGATGTCGACGTTCTGTCGGGCATCTTTCACCCAGATTTTGCTCAGTCCTGATTGCCGCTAGAGCTGTGTTTTACGGCTCCCGTCGGCATCACGGAGACGGTTATGACGTCTCCTCTCGGAGTTCCATCTCCTGCCGTAGTAGCGGCCATAGTCCCAGCTCCCGTGCTGGAGCCGATGGATTGCTGTGAATCTGCATCTGGCAATTCGCTACATACTGGAGCCGCAAGTATTCGAGCCACAGATCCGTTTCGTATTGGAAGTTTGGTCCGTAGCTCTCAGCATGGATCGTCGGTGGCCTGCTCATCCAATGGTGAGAAGGAGGATGGGAATGGTAGTCCATTGATCGACGAATCATCTTTTTAAACCAAAGCTGAATGGGTGCAGGTCCTTGGCTGGATGTCCGACTGTCTCGGGTTGGCATCGGTTCAAGGATCTCAGCGCGATCCGGCGATGAAGCAGATGTCAGAGCGAGCGGCTAGCACAGTCGAGTGGCTCTTCGGCCATGCCAACTCTTCCCTTGGACACCCAGAGTTCTGACATGTTGAAGTTGCGGCGTACCGTCTGCTTCAGCCAGATTATTCGTTTCCCAAGGCCCGTAAGGGGATAAGGAGTATGGTCTGCTTTCCGGAGCAGGCCTATCATCAGTATGCTCGTGTTCCTCGGCTTTCAGTCAGGGAAAGAGAAGCGCTGAATATGTCGTTAGCTGGGAAATCCAAGGGTCGTTCTCGACCCTTGATTTCCCAAGCTAACAAAGATCATTTCAATGAGTTGACTCTCATTGAGGATGCGGTGAGAGCGGCTATGGCTGCTCTCGCACGGATGCACCGTCCTGTAGGTTATGCTGACCTGCGTGGCGGAAGGTGGGGAAGTGCCAGAGGCTGCTCCCGGAGTTATCCGGGACACCATGTGCTTATCCCAGGATTGCCTGGCCAGGGTGATCACTAGATCATTGGCAGAGCGGAGGAGAATGGTTCTCGATTGCGTAGAACCAGGACCAGATATGAGGGCTGCATTATCTTCTGCACCCTTCATTGGTCCGGGCTTGTTTGGCAGCTCGGCACGACAAGCTGTTTCCAAGGTTACGTCAATGGTCGCAGAGCAGGAAGTAGTCGGCAAGTCGTGGAGGTCGACGAAGAGGACTGGGCTGCAGCGGTCCTACAAGCAGCATCGGCATGAGCAACAGGCAGCGCCATATATATATATATATATATATATATATATATATATATATAAAATAGGAATTCTCACCATCAAATAAAAAAATTCAATATATACACATGTATATATAATATATAATATATATATATATTTATTGTGATTTTGATGTCAAATTTTGTACTTTGAAATTGGCAGGCGTATAAACCTCTAATGTATTGACCGGTCATCTTATTGCGTCATCACAATGACTGGACTGTTGCACAGACTCCACTTCACTGACTAGACATATCGGGACCCAGTCCATCTCGAGTAGCGGACTGTAAAAGGAATGCTATGAATTGTGTTGCTTATGGTATCGTCCTAACCTCTGTATCACTAGCTTAATACAGACATTAAAATGGACGTGATCCACCCAGTGGTTCGTGTAATATCAATATCCACGCAACGTCAGCAAATTCTTGACCTCATTTTGTGTGCGACAGACATGCGGCAGATTTGAATTTTACGACGAATTCAGAGGGGACTATTTTTTGCCTATTTTTCTATTAACTACTTGTCATACAGACTGCTATAGGCTTTATATCATCTCGTTTTACGTGAATTAATATTGTCTCATATGTGGAGAGTAGCGCTCTTGTCCTTTTAAGTTTCAATTCTCACTACCACCATATTCTGGTGGAAATGACTACGCCAATGGCGACTCAATACATACAAGATACTTTTCTTGATCTCGAATCGAAGGAGATCTCGCGAGATACGAATGGCCATGTACTGTATCTGTAATTCCAGCCATGCATGTGTCGAATAATTACTAATCACAACACAACGCACTATGATAAACAAGCTAACAATACCAAGGTACACACATGTAACACCTTTGTCATTGAGAAAACCAGTTAGTTACTCCGTCGAATTGCCATATAATTTTCTTTCTTTCTCTGCCGACCCAGAGTCTGTCATGAAATACCAAATATATACTTAGTTGTTAGGCAACATTCACTGAAAATAAATCTTTTTAATTCTAGAGTTAGCAATTTCAGGCGGTGTAATAATTTTTACTTTTTGATTTGGTTGTCATGTCTAATTAAAGAAAATAAAGCAACAGCATTCCAGATTGCTGTATTTTGAACTCTGCGTTCTGTTGATTACTCTTAAATGTAAATCGTACATTCTGAAAGCAACTATAAATTGCACTATAGTATGAGTTTACGCCGTTACTATCGTAGCTACTCAAAGCTACGGTCCTATTTAAGTGGATTGCGCAGTATCGCCCCGGGTACTAATATTAGCATCTTTACAATGTTTATTAATCTATACGCGATATTTAGGCAGTCCCAATTAATAATTTCACTCCCGCAATGATGGATATAAGGTATACATTAAGCATAGATGTAGGATGTTAAGAATTTGTCCCATGAAATTGTGTTCTAATTTCATTCTATTTTTGTATCATTTCAACTTTTTCTTGCTCCCCGTTTTATACTTATGGGAATTTGGACCCATGATTTAATGGAAAATTGCAATCTTTTTATAAAATCAATCGCGATGTTTCACAGCAAAAATCATGCAATCCTAATTTCAATCATATTGTATCCTTGGGTCATAACATTCCAAGATTGTTCAAATGAATGTTGTTGATTGATTTGATCGGCGAACATCTTGTTTTATTTGATGGTGATAATTTAATGCCCCCCCCCCCCCCTCTATAAATATAACAATGTAATAATTTACTATTTTATTATTACTCACGAGTAAAGCATTTGCTTTTTCCATCTGTCTGTCTGTCTGTCCGTCCAGCCAGCTGTCCGTCCATCCATTCGGGTTTCATTTCCGGATGATAACTCAAGTTCTATTAAAGGAATCATTACCAATCTGGCGTGGGAGCTTGTCCTTGGTGGTCCGAAGAACCCTATCGATTTTGGTGGCAAACAGTCAAAGGTCATGGTGACCTAATTAATTATGTAATATTGCGTTTCCGAATGATAACTCGAATTCTATTGAAGGGATCATTACCAATCTGGCGTGGGAGCTTGTCCTTGGTGGTCCGAAGAACCCTATCCATTTTGGCGCCAAACTGTCGAAGGTCAAGATCATGGTGTCCTAATTAATTATGTTACGGTTGCGGTTCTGGATGATAACTCGAGTTCTATTGAAGGGATCATTACAAATCTAATGTGGGAGCTTGTCCTTGGTGGTCCAAAGAACCCTATTGATTTTTGTGCCAAGCTGTCAAAGGTCAAGGTCATGGTGACCTAATTTATTACATAATATTGTGTTTCTGGATGATAACTCGAGTTCTATTGAAGAGATCGTTACCAATCTGGAGTGGGAGCGTGTCCTTGCTGGTCCGAAGAACCATATCGATTTTTGCGCTATGTGCTCAATGTCACTGCGACCTAGTTCATTACGTAATATTGCGTTTCCCGGATGATAACTCTAGTTCGATTGAAGGGATCATTACTAATCTTGGGTCGGAGCGTGTACTTGGTGTTTCGAAGAACCCTATCAATTTTGGTTTCAACTGTCAAGGTCATGGTGACCAATCCTGTGTGAGAGATTGTGTTTGGTCGAATGGGAGGGGGCATACATTACTAATCTCTGATTGTCTTTCTTGTATTTTAAAATATTACCGTACTCCTATAACGTCCTGGCACATTCTGTACTTTAAGACTTAAATTTTTGTGTTTCTGGGCATTTGTGGACTTTTTGGCAAAAATTGTATATAGCTCTACATGTAGATTGTAGAAAATGCCTGATAAGTTGAAATGCCAATGTTCCAGGTGAGCGATATAGGCCCTAGCAGGGCCTATTGTATAGGCAGACATTCACCTTATTGCGCTTCATCTAAGCTAGTTTAGTCCAGATATTTGAGCATCGTGACCCTCAGGCCATTTGTTGCAGTTTATGTGTGGGCTTGGGCTCTTGGGCTTTTTTTGTGATATACCTCTAATGTAACTCAATAAAAGACATTTATGTTTCCTGGTAATTGTAGCAATAATTTGATTAAATTCCATCTACATTTAGCTGTCTGATTGCTGTAAGGCAGCAGACAATAATTCCAATCGACAATAACTCTGGACATGCTGAATATTTTAAAACAATTTGACTGAAAGTTGTTGATGGCTTATCCACTAACAACTTTCAGTCAAATTGTTCTAAAAATATTCCGCAGATCTAGACCTAAGCCCCATGGGAAATGTTGTCTGCAGAAATAACAGCAGACAGACGGTTACGGAAATTGTGATTTCGCATGACAATATGTAATGAACATAATGCAATGGTAATCTTGTCTGGAAATTCACAACACTGATGATCCACTAGCATGAAGGCTCGTGACAGGTTAACCCAGCTAGCCTTCGAGTGCATACTCGGCAATGTAGGGATGAGATATGTCACTCGTATATCAACATAATCGTAATCAAAATAGATCAATCTTAGCTTCTTATGTCACAATTTTACCGTCGTATTTGTTCAAGAAAATTTAAATTTTCTCATAGAAAATGTTCATTTGCAGACCAAGCGAAGCCTGTTTTTGAAAATTTAACACTGGAATTACTGACTTGGTTATTGAGCCAGTCATTCCAGTGGTAAATTTTCAAAAATAGCCTTTTTGGTTCGCAAATGGACATTTCTCAAGATGACTGCAGAAGCCATTTTTTGCTGATATGAGAGCTAGAGGGTTAAATTAAATGAAGTATCTCTGTCGTGAAAGTGACAACGGTACATGTCTGAGCTGTATGTCTTAGAATGAGCTACAATTTAATAAACATTTTGTTGAATATTTTTAAAACTAATTTGACTGCGAGCTGGTGCTGCCATATGCAACAACGGCGCAGTTAAATGGGTTTCAAAATATTCAACAGCTTATCTTTTAGCATACCTTGAAATTTAGATACTAGAAATTCAGGGTTCAAAGTGGTAAAATTGATTTAAATACATGTACATGTACATGTTCTAAGTGGGCAGATCTAGAAATGTGTGTGACATAACTAGAAGCGGATCTCGTAATCAAAGATGTGGCATGTAGGCTGACATCATAATGAATTACGACATGATTGACTCGATTTAGTACGTATTAAACACTTAATAGTCTGGAAGGTTGTATGACTTGTATGGCTTTACTATTTAATAAAATATGCTGTTGGATATTTTGAAACTGATTTAACTGGCTCAACAACTGCCATAGGCAGCAACAGCACCCAGTCAAATTAGTTTCAAAATATTCAACAGCTTAACTGTGTAGTTTTCTGGAAATTCAGATTCAGAGAGTACCTCACTCGTGTTGGGATCAATCAATCTCTGAACACCCTGGCTCAATTTCCAAAAAATCTACACAGGTAAGCTGTTGAATATTTTGAAACTAATTTGACTGGGTGCTGTTGATGCCTAAGGCAGCAACAGCACCCAGTCAAATTAGTTTCAAAATATTCAACAGCATGTTTATTAAAGCAAAGAATTACAAAGATATACAATTCATACACCGTGTCGGGCCATTTGAGATTTGGTGTCGGTCTATATGGGACCCTTTGTGGTGTAATGATTATGACGTCATCATACATGCGCTGAGCTGATTATGACATCATACGAGGTCTGATGATGGATGGATACTCTGGAAAGGTGAATTATTCCTGTTGCATTTCTACTAGCCTTGGGCTAGCTTTAATCCCAAGCACTCATAACTAGCTTTCTATCTAGATTGCGGCTAGATATATGTATGATCATGTTTTGTTCTGAAGTCTACGATTCAGACAATTGATTTTTCTTTCCGAAGGTGATCTCAACCCACGCACAAAGAATATTGTATAAAATGATTTTTCTTTACATTTTTTGCTTATTATACTGTTTTACAGCATCAATACATCTTCACATTACAGCATCTCACTATCGCTTAATACCACCTGCCCACAGTACTGTACACTCTGTACCTTAGTCATCTGTCCACCCACACCCCACTCACACACACGCATGCACGCACGCACACACACACACACACACAGACAGTGAGTCTGCTAATCTTGTTTACTGTTTATCAAGAGATTTATCCCTAGCTAATAACTTAATGACAAGATATTTAGGTCAGTGTTTATGCTAGAAGCAAGAAAATTGTCTAGTAATAGTAGTACTTAACCCTTCAATGGCGGAGATTTGTCAAGAAAATTGAAATTTCCACTTTGCAATTGCATAGCAAGAGAAAAGTATTTTTTTAAATCTACTACTAGCATGTCTGGCTCGGTCATCGAGCCAGTCATTCCAGTGGCAAGATTTTTTTAAATATCTGTTGGCTTGCAAACGGACATTTCTCAAAACCACTTCAAAGACCGGTTTTAACTGGTATGAACATTAGAGGGGTAATGATACAGCCCGTAAGATATAATATTGAGCAAATGTGTGTTAATAAAGATGGTGGTGCCTTAAGGCAGCTCATCTTTGTGACCATGTGTTTTGCGTCTGTCTATCTGTCTGTCTGTCTGCCTGTGGGTCTGTATTTTTGACATTTCTACCAAATTCTCCAAGGTCGCAACTGAATAGACACATTTTGTCTTAAATTGAAGAATCTATATTTGTGGGCAAAGAGAAGAAAATTTGGACTGGAATGCCTGGCTCGATGATCGAGTCAGGAATTAGTGATAAATTTTCAAAAATATTCTCTGCCTGCATATACATTCCGCAAGACCAGTGCATGATAGAAGTGGCAAATTTATAAAATACTTTGTTGAATATTTATGCCACCCACATAAATATATTTGGGTGTATAGCATTTGCTTTTGTCAGATATATATACATGTCTGGACTACTACATTATATCTTCATGTCTAATGGAGAGATCTTAGCCAAACTTGGGTGGACATTTGCGTATTGCAGTACAGAGATGCCCATTAATATTGAGGTCGAAAAGTAGAAAGTCATAGTGACACAACTTTATCCAATTAAGGTCATTGTGTTTTGTGTCTAGATAATAATTAAAGTTCTACTGAAGTGATTTTAAAGAAACTTACTTTAGCGTGCATTCCCATGGCTTTGTCAACGTCTTTTGATTTTGATATCAATGGGTCATGGTCATCATGACCCATTTAACACAATTTTGGTCTGTTTCAGAAAGAGATTTCAAGTTCTACTGAAGGGTTATACACAAGTTTAGCAAGCAAAACTGAAAGATGGTTATAAACAATTTTGAATATGAATGAAGTACTATAGTTTACTTTCTTTCTCCAGACAATGTTTGATCATGGGCGGAACGAGTGCTAAGGAACAGGTGGATGCCCTTATGTCAGGGGTAAGTTTTTCGTTGTAGAATAATATAATGAGATGGTGTCGCAAAAAGGAAAACTGGTGGAAATGGGTCTATTAAGTAAGCTGTACTGTAACATGATCTGTGAAACTTCTTGTAGAGCTGACACTGACATCACATTAAGTCAGACACTAAGTGTCCCTTCCGTGCTAGCTGCCCATGTATGTTGCTACACTTTTGTATTCATTACTCATACCGCCAGAGGCTGGTGTGAGTGTTACAGTTCATGCAGTCTGTCCCCATCCGTCCATCCATCCATGTCTGCCATCATATGACGTCATAATGAACTGTTTGATGTGTAGAATGACATCATAATGAATGACGTCGATAAGTACGTCACGAATGCATATTTGAAGAAGGTCTATGAGTTGTTGTACAAATTGTTTGCTTTTACTATTTAATAAATATTCTGTTGAATATTTTGAAACTAATTTGACTGGGTGCTGTTGATGCCATAGGCAGCAACAGCACCCAGTCAAATTAGTTACAAAATATTCAACAGCTTCCCTGTATAGTTTTCAGGAAATTGATAGCTAGGGCATTTGGGGATCGATCAATCCCAACACGGCGAGTTGTGGGTGGAGCTTAGCTAGTGATGGGCGGGGCATAGCTAAAAATGGAAAGGTCCATTGATTATGATGTCATATACTTGACTGACAGATCGGATTCGTCCATTTCAACCAAACTTGGGTGGAGCGACACTAGCTTGCTAGGATTCTGATCTTATATACAGAAATCTGATTTGTTAATCGTTCAGATGAGCGTCACAGGCTCTCGGGCTTCGTGTTTATATTTCAGTTGTCTTTTTTTCGGATCAAGATCAAGTCAGGGAATCCTTTATAGAATAAAAACATTTCTACTGTTAAAAGTTAAACCAAGTCGGATTGGTAGTTTCTGAGATATCAGTAGATCCAGAATTTTACCCGATCCAGATCCGAGTCTTATAAATTTGTATCATCACCAAAGTCTGGAAAATCTAGGTGCGAGTAGATATGGATCCTTCCGTGTATATTAATTTGGGCCAAATCAGATCAGTAGCTTTTGACATACAGCTGTGGGCAGCCACACAGATACACAGTCAAACAGACTATGCAATATTATTGTCATATTTATAAAGGGCTGCATCTACAGGTGATTGATATGGAATCCCTTTACCAAAAAAACACGATAACATTCGTTTTGCAGATTGATATTGTCGTAGGCACACCTGGTCGTCTTGAGGATCTAATATCTACTGGTCAGCTTGCGCTACATCAAGTGCGATTTTTCATCTTGGACGAATGTGTGAGTATGATAAAAAATATTAATGTTATCATATTCCAGCTTCTGAGTGAGAGTGTGTGTGTGTGTGTGTGTGTGAGTGTGAGTGTGTGTGTGTGTGTGTGTGTGTGTGTGTGTGTGTGGTAATTGATGTACAAGACAGGATTCTCTTGACATTTCTTATCAGTCTCGCCAGGATATCAAGAAATCAAATACCCAAGCACGTATATTTAACCCTTTCATGCCGAAGCCATCCAAAAGCAGCCTGTGTAGTGGTCTTCACCAATGTCCATTTGCATGCCAAGAGAAGACTATTTTTTTTTAATTTAACAAGTGAGGGAATGACTGGCGCGATAATCGAGCCAGCCATTTCAGTAGTAAGTTTTTTAAAATATCTTCTTGGCCGGCAAATGGACATTAACAAGCAAATAATTAAATTTTCCCGACAAAATGTAGACAAATTTTACACAGTTATAGCAAATTTATCATATCTATGATTGATTAAAGATGTAATGGCTGATCAGTTCACAGAGAACACCGCTTACGATTATTGTCATGATTTGTTGACTCGGAGTTTACGCGTTATAAGTGAGATTTCATAGTCATGTCAGAAGCCGATTTCTTTGAAGTGTCCCTATAATTTTTTGCACTTTGCACCCTGTAGGCTGGGCGTTTGAGGTTTTGCGAGCAATGGGGCTTGTAGAACCTGTGGCACCAGTATTATGTCTGATAGTCTCAAACTGTCTAGACGTATTTAAGACTGTTTTATGTTCTTACAGACAGGAATGTTTCATATTTGAAATAATTCCGCACAAATATTTACATAAAAATAGCAAATAATAACAAATATACAGGTGACCTGTCTGGAATAGCTCTATGGAAAACAGTATGCAATAACAATTACATCGAGACCATTATGCTACCAAAATAAAACATAATTTCCAAAATATATATCTACCAGCGAATGTCTCGTTAACTCATGGTCGGCTGAAAAAAGCCTCTGTAATGGCCTTGGAAAAGGACTATTCACAACTCATGTGTAGCCTATTTTTTAAAGAATTTAGTCTTCGATCCATGCAGGAAAGCTGAAAATATTCTAAAACTTAATATGACTAGAAGATATCAACAGAATGATTCCGGTGTCATAAAGAATTTCTTCTGTCTGCTCCTGTAGTGCTGACATGGTTAAAACTCTTATCCATGTCTAGGAATAATTACTTTTTTGCTACAATGATTATATTTTGTTTTCTATCGCGTTTGCTTAATGTAAAGAGAGTTCTAAGGATCGCATATTATGCTATCGTGACAGTAGACAGACCACATGTGTTTTCCTTGATTACTTTTTCAGACTAATAATATTATTTATTCATCATTGAGACCTTTACATGGAACATTAATGATGAAACTTTGCAAAAATCATTTTTGCTTTACAATGACGCAATCTACATCCTTATTCGTTTGAATATTGCGAAATGTTTTACTGTGTGTGTGTGTGTGTGTGTGTGTGTGTGTGTGTGTGTGTGTGTGTGTGTGTCTGCATGGCTGGTTGTCTATTTGTCTGTCTGTCTGTGTATTTTTCTAACTGGAAAATAAAGTTTAAAATATTGTTTTAATCAAGTAGTGTTCTACTGACCTTAATGTGTCTAGCTGGTAATATTAAAAGTAGGGTAAACATTCATGGGAAATGTGGAGGGATATTATTTCGAAGAAAGCTACCAGCTTTATATTTATATGCACTGATTAGTTGCAACTCGCAAATTGTAAAAGTTGGTCAGTTGGTCAGATTTTGTTACATTTCTGACAAAGCTGTGTGTATCACAACTATAGTGCATTGCGCTTTTAACCCTCATGTTGGTGAATAACGGATTGTGCTGTAGTTTTGAGAAATGGTCATTTGAGACGAAGAGAAGACTATCTTTGAAAATTTATCACAGAAATGACTGGCTAAATGACCGAAACCGTCTGCAAATGAATATTTTGTATGATAGACTTGAAATTTTCTTAAACATATTTGAGGGTTAAGAGGATAAATGTTGTTATTGAGTCTAATAGTCTTTGGTCATTATTTCCTACATGTGTGTGACTCCTCATTAACAAAATGGCACATACAATGTAGCAAATTGAGGTTGTCAAAATGATAAAAATTTCACGCTAATTTTTTAACCAGAAGATTTTCACAGATTCATCCACGCATTGTAGCTATCTCGCATAATTTTTAGCTCATCTGGTCAAAATGGCCACGTGAGCTTATGGAATGGCGACCGTCTGTCGTCCGTCTGTCTTTCCATCCGTCTTGTCTGTCTCTGGCATCCGCGTCCGGAAACTTTTGCTTAAAATGCTACTCAGTTTAGTTTATCCAAGGCTTAAATAATGGATCGATCCGATCTGTCAGTCTTGAAAGCATATGATGTCATACTCAATTGCGTATTTGATTGGGCGCTGTTGCTGCCATAATTAGCAACAGCACTCAGTCAAATTAGTTTCAAAGTATTCAACAGCTTGCTTGTATAATTACCTTGAAAGTAACAGCTTGCTTGTATAATTACCTTGAAAGTTGGCAGAGCTTGGCTAGAAATGTGCGGGGTGCCGCTCGAAATGGGAGAGGCACAGCTAGAAATGGCCAGGGCAAAGTTAGAAGTGGGCGGGGAACAGCTAAAGAATGCCGTCTTCTGTTGTCTCACTTGCCATACATTTTCTCAGTGCCTGTGCGTGACCATTGATATGGCTTGGATTGAAGGTTGGAGGTTGAGGATAGGCCAGGTTTCATGGTGTGGGCAGGAATAAGTTATTTATTATTTTAAGGACAAGTTTTAAATTGATTGATTGGAATGGTAAAATTAATGCTGATTATTACATCCAATGTCTTTTGAAACCTTTTGTTTTAGTAGCATCCTTTAAATTGTTGCAAGGGTTAAAAAAAAAAAAGGCATTTTCTTCAGCAAACAGCACCTAGCTCCTCCCATGCTGCAAGAAACCGATATGGAATAAGATTTGAGGATTTCTTTACCACCACCTACTGAAGCAGAAAGTTATTGGTCTCGCATTCTAAAATGTATTCTAAAACAGAATGAAATTCACACCTTAATACCTTAGCCACCAACAACTGTCAGTCAAATTGTTTTCAAAATATTCGGTATATCCAGAGTTAAACATCGTGGAAAATATAGTCTGAAGAAATTCAGCACCCAGAGATAGTTAAATTTTGACAAAATAAACTTAAACCTCATATATCGTGATATTGTCTAGAGCAGTATTGCGCAACCCTGCTTTAATTGAGGCTTGCCAGCTGTGGAGTTGGAGGATATACATATTTTTGTGTAAAAAACCCCTTCATTTCTGTTTCTCCAATACTTCAGGATGGATTGTTATCCCAGGGCTATGGTGAGATGATTAACCGCCTTCATCAGCAGATTCCTAAGGTGACGAATGATGGTAAACGTCTTCAGATGATCGTGTGTTCAGCCACTCTACATTCATTTGATGTGAAAAAGATGGCGGTAAGTTAACAGTGATTTAATATTGAGCTTTCGTGGAATTAAAACATGCTTTATTTACGAACTATCTGTTTATAAAAGCACAGTTTATATAAAGACTATAGTTTTTTAACAAGAAAAATTAATGAAAACATTTTATTCTTCATAAAAAGATACTTTGTATAATATAGAACAGTTTTGCTGTGAATATTATTACAAATTTACTCACCATGCATCACACTTCCCTGGAAAAAAAAAAAGGGAGGGGGGGGGGGGGGTGTTTGAATTTCTCATGTCACCCCAGAGGGTTAAAATGATTTGGTGTCCAAGGCTAATTACTCAAAATGCATCCACTAGATTTAGTAGATTAGTATACTATAATACTAAAAGCCTTCCAGATTAGTGAGACATATCAGGCGTTCACGTTCTTGTTTTAATCTTACCACTGAAATGACTGGCTTAACAATCGATCATCGGAATGAAATTTGAAATACACCATTCTCTTGGCCTGCAAATGGAGAATTCCAGTTTATCTATCAATCATGTGACATCAGAATCACCTACGTGACATGTAGGCTGAGGTCATAATTAATTACGTCCTGAATGGCGTAAATAAGTTTGTCACGAATGCTTAATTGATGACAGACTAAGCGTTGTTGTATGAATTGTATTTAATAAGCATGTTGTTGAATATTTTGAAATTAATTGAGATTCAGAGAGTGCAGAGATCGATCGATCACAACATGGGCGAAGCGTGGGTAGAGCTTAGCTAGAGATGGGCGGGGAATAGGTAAAACTGGATTCCTCCATTGACATTTAGTAGGCAATGACTGATTTTCTTGACAATTGTGGTCTTATTAAACAGGTGATAAATTTGATATGAAATGGTAACTCATCTGAGATCCTCTATGTATATGCTAAATTTCAGGAGAGGCTGATGTACTTTCCAACCTGGATTGATTTGAAGGGCCAGGACAGTGTCCCAGAGACAGTACACCATGTGGTCAGTATGGTGTCAATGTATTAAACTACACGCGCACACGCATGCACACGCACGCACGCACGCACACACACACACACACCTGCTTTTAATACTTGTGCCTGGATGTCAGAAATTCAATTTCTCGGAGCCAGTAGAAAAATTGCAGCTCTCCATGTTGGGAATAATGTGTCTGAAAACTGTTGGTGTTGTACTGCTTTTGGCTCAAAGATAATATGGTTAAAACACTTACCAGCAATGGATGGGTTGAATGGTCTCTGGTGGCGAGGTGGATGACCCGAACATGACCGGACCGAACAAAAGCACCTCTGAATCAGTAGAACCGGAAATGGCACAGCCGCGGATAGGGTGGGTTTCCAGAAGGAGAGAATCGAGGGACCAGACAGTACCAGTGTACTCTTGCTGAGGACGCGAAACAGTGGGGCAAAGAAGAAGGACTTATTGCAGCTGCAGGATGTTCTTAAACTACTGCAGCCACAAAACAGTATATCATCACCATCATCATCATCACCATCATCATCATCATCATCATCATCATCATCATCATCATCACCATCATCATCATCATACATGGAAATTTAGATGCTGTGAATTCATGTTTCAAAGTTTCAAATTGATTCCCGCATGTAGGAAAAAGGCAGAGTTTAGCCGGAAATGGGCGGGCTATAGCTAGAAATGGATCCCTCAATTAGCCTCGGTCTATGTGTGCATGTGTCCAGCTTGAAAACTCAAAAGTTAATTGGAGGGATGTTCACTTTTGCATGTTTAAGACTTTTCCCTTTTGCGTCTCGAACGAGTCTCATGATTTTACGGTTGAAAGATCAAAAGCCATGTTTGTGAAAACGGACGAGCGGGTGAAACTAGGAACCTCCTATATATAATACGTATTTGGTTTACATTCCCAGGTATGTTCAGTAGATCCTAGTAAGGACACACGCTGGATAAACGCCAAGACCCATCTACAGACAGATGGTGTGCATCTTAAAGATAAGCTGCACCCAGGCAGTGAGCACGCAGGTAGGAACAACTGTTTCTCGTGGACCTTTCTAAGTTTATCCGTCCACCATATGATGTCATGATGGACTACGTGACGTGTAGGATTACGTCATAATCATGACATCATGAGTGATTCTATATAGTCCGTCTTTAACGCTTAATAGTCTGACACATTGTATTAATTGTATGTCTTTACCATTTAATAAACATTCTGTTTAATATTTTAAAACTAATTTGACTTGGCGCTGTTGCTGTCATAGGCAGCAACAGTGTCCAGTCAAATTAGTCTCAGAAATATTTATCAGCTAGCGTGTATAGTTTTCTGAAAATTGATAGTCAGGGCATTCGGGGATCGATTGATCCCAACACGATCGAGGTGTGGGTGAAGCTTACCTAGAGATGGGCGGGGCATAGCTAAAATTGGAAAGGTCCATTCCTTGTTCAGAGTTGCTAATATCTGATAACCTATTTGCACTAGACATCATTGTGGCCAACATTAGCATGAATATTCTGTACAAACTGTCTTGGGCCTTTCCTGGTCCAGCTGACCTAAACCAGCCTTTGCATTTTCTGGACAAGTGAAGACTATTTTTTAAAGTCTTACCACTGGAATGACCGGCGCACCAGCCATTACAGGGGTAAATTTAAATTTTCTTCACAAATCTTAACCCTTAGCACACTGATGTCAATATTCTATCTTTTACGGTGTCAATAGCAAAGAAACTAGTGTACATTTTTCAACAATTTTGGTGGAGGATCTTGCTGTCTACGACCGCACGATCTTCCACCAAATTTGTTGAAAGATAAATACCAGTTAATCTTTTACTTTTATTTGAAAATTTACAATTTCGATTTCAGAGTGGCAATGGTTAACCAGCAATGGTTTAAGTGACCTCATTATTTAGCACAAATAATTAGTTGCAAGAGACATGTGTTCTTTTAACATTTTAATGATTAAATTTGGTCAAGAAATCTTTTTCAATGGAAAATGTCAATCTGCAGGCCAAAATACAAATATTTTTGAAAATTTACAACTTTAGTGAACAGCTTGATAATCAAGCCAGTGATTATGGAGAAGAAATTCTTTCAAACAATCTCTTGTCTTGACAGGTAACTGGACATTTCTTAACCCTTTAAGCCTTGAATCTTTTCAAAGAAAATGTAAATTTGCAGACCAAGAGAAGACTATTTTTGAAAGTTTAACACTGGAATGACTGGCTCGGTTATCGAGCCAGTCATTCCAGTGGTAAATTTTCAAATATAGTCTTCTCATGGTCTGCAAATGGACATTTCTCAAGATCACTGCAGAAGCGGTTTTTGGCTGATATGAGTGTTAAAGGGTTAATACAGAATCATAGATGTTTTTTGTCCAGCTTGACCATTGAAGGCGTTAATACACATAGCTTGTTATAGATTGCTTTTCAAACCAAGTGTCTGACTATATCCTGGCCTATGAATTGTAATCTGAAAATAGGCATTACCTATAAGCGAATGTAGACCTTAATTTATTGCTTGATTAAAGGAAACAGCTTTGTATGTGCTAGAAATATACTTAATACATTACTGTCATTGTATTGTATATGTCAAGTTAATTTTCCATCACCATTGGAGTACATTCTGAATAGTGATCCTGATGCTCGCAGCAATATTAAATACTCACAGCGGTGAACTAGTTTTTTTAGCACTACACAAATTGGAGTGTGGGCCGACTTAGCGATCCAAATGTTGTACGGCATGTAGTGTCCGATTTTAAAATAAGATAAAGTTTTTTCAAAATATCGCGTCATGCGTATGCCTAGGCCTCTAGTTCTGTACATCATTTTGCAACAATGATGTTATGAAATGTGCTGTGACATATTGGTGGTGCTCGTACTAAGTTGTGGGATATATTGGTGGTGCTCATAATAAGTTGTGGGGTACTAAGCTATGCTTTGTGTTATTTGCTCCATTGTAAGCCTCGCTCCAGCCAGCTGCTGACATGACTCATACATCCCTTCAAAACAACACCCTTACATCCTTAACAACAATCGTGTTGTCGTGAAATGCAGCTCACTTGAACTTCAATATCAGCTTTATCTCGCTATTTGCAAAGCAAAGCGTAGATTAAAGAATACAGGTGAGTGAATATATGAATGTATCAACCATCTGACTAGAAAATGTCTGATAAATGATGTTAAATTTGTATTTACATCACTAACCATTCGATTAACTTCAGATTGAGAAACTTTTACACAGAGTTTCTGTGTGATAAAATGGAAGGCAGTGGATAAATATTCCCAATGGCTTTCATTTGCGTTATTGTATGCAAAAATAGAAATCCATAGAGCTTGGACTTGAGCGGCCTCACAATGTTTTATTAGCTCACCTGGCATCAAAGGCCAAGGGAGCTTATGCCATAATGACCGTCCATCCATTGCCTGTCAACTTTTCCTTTAAACAGCTTCTCAACAAAAACCACTGGGCCAATTTCAATTATATAGGCCAATTTGGCTGGTGGCCATCTTGTATTTTGGCTGATTTTAGAAGTCTTTAAAAATGTTTTTCTCTGAAACCGCATGGGGATCGATTTAAAACTCATGAAACAATTATCTGGAACAACAGCTGAACCAAGTTTGTTTTTGGGAACTTGAGTGGCCAAATGATTAAGCGTCCATCTTGGATGACATATTTTTCGTGAAAATTACTTCTCCAGAATGACTGAATGGATCAGGCCAAAATTTTGGCGATATGATTAGGGCCTAGACGCCATTAAAGTTAAAGTTTGTCCATGAATGTTAAAAAAACATGTCCACCATGAATCAATCAAAATTTAGTGTTTTTGGCAGATATCTTGTATTTTCTACAAATTCCTGAGAAAATCATAAAAGACTACTTATTAACCACTGGACCAATTTTAGTAAAACTCGGATAAACCTTAGATTAGATAGGTAAATTGGGCATCTCGTTTTGCTCGGTTGGGACAGTGACCAATAATTCCAGGTGAGCGATACAGGCACCTTGGGCCTCTAGTTCTTGTAGCATTCTAAGAACAAATTAAGCTACCTTAAGGAAGAAATATCCCATAAAATGCAGACGCTGCAAATAGATACATGGTCCTATGTTACGCAAAACTGGACGATCATATGTGCAATGATGAAACAATTTCATATCCCATGAGGAGAATGTTGGAAATATGAAAGTCTCCATGGAATCTTTGCCATCAAAATGAGGTGATCTTTTTAACAGAATGAAAATATTTCATAACCACAAACGGAATTTTTTTCCTCAGATCATATAGGATTTTAGCCTTGTTGACTATTTAATTTTTGTAGATTCTTTCTCCTTTCGACCTATATGTACACTCACAACTTTGGCATTCACTTCATTCATGATGGCTGAGTACATTCACTATGAACCATTTAGCCCTTACCACACTGGTGTCAATATTCTATCTTTTACTGTATAAATAGCAAAGAATATGGCATACATTTTTCAACAATTTTGGTGGAAGATGTTGCTGTCTACGACAGCATAGGACAGCACCATCTTCCACAAATTTAATAAAAAAAATAAACACCAGTTAATCTTTTACTTTAAGTTGAAAATGGAAAATTTTGACTGTTACAGGTTAATGGCAAAATCAGCCAAAAGGAGAAGTGGTTTTGCTGAATGTCCATTTACAGACCCAGAGAAGAATATGAATGGACATTGCTTAAGCAGAAATTTATGTTTTCTTAACCCTTTAACCATTTTACACGTGAATTTGTTCAAGAAAATTTCAATTTTCTCATAAAAATGTCCATTTGCAGACCAAGAGAAGACTATTTTTGAAAATTTACCACTGGAATGACTGGCTCGGTTATCGAGCCAGTCATTCCAGTGATACATTTTCAAAAATAGTCTTCTCTTGGTCTGCAAATTGACATTTCTTAAGACTAATGTAGAAGCCATTTTTGGCTGATATGAGTGTTAAAGGGTTAATGGCTAAATTTGGTCAAGAATATCAAAGTTTTTCGTATTAAATCGTTTATCAAGCCAGTCATTCCAGTGGTAAATTTTCAAAAATACTCTTCTCTTGACCTGCAAATGGACCTTCCTCAAGGCCACTGCAAAGTTTGGTTTTGGATGGTTTGACCATTAAATGGTTAAGAAATCTGTCTGTGGTCAGCCCGGATTGTTGGCCCATCTGCTCTCCATGAGAAGTGTGATGGCGCTAACAAATAAATAGCTAGTCTAGACTATTAGCAAATCAGTCAGTTAATTTACTGGTAGGGTCGCCAGAATGTAAAAAAATTGTTCCTTATCTTTCACAATTTTTTTGTGTAAATAATCTTGATAATTGCGCAATTCAAGAAGCATTATCCATAATTCATCCATAATTGAGAAGACAATATGACAATTTTAAGGATGGTGTTTATGAGATACATATATGCTCTGTGGAATGTGGTCAAGATTTATCAAATCATGTTGGAATATGGCTAGGACTGCGCATGGCTAAATGCCCATTGACATGAAATTCAATATGGTCAAGCGTGATTATTTTGAAAAAAAACCCACCAGTTTTTATGTGAAAACAGGAAAATGTTGTCTACTTAGTATTTCAAATTACATGTTCATGTGAATATGATTGGATATTAACCCTTTACCCCTCAAATTTATTCAAGAAATTTTTAATTTTCTCATGGAAAATGTCCATTTGCAGACTTTGAAAAACTAATTAGACAACATTTTCCTGTTTTCCCATAAAAACTGATGTTTTTTTAAAAATCAGTCATGGTGGTGCATAAATTTTGTGCACACAATACAATATGAACAATTAACCCTTACTTACCACACTGATGTCATATTTTTTAATTTTCAAATTAAATTGAAAGATGAACCAATGTACATTTTTCAACAAATTTGGTGGAAGATTGTGCTGTCGAACATCATCCACCAAAATTGTTGAAAAATGTACACCAGTTTCTTTGCTATAGTGACATGGTAAAAAATAGAAAATGGACATCAGAGTGGTAAGGGTTAATGGTGGTCAGTCTTAGAGTGTCACTGTTTTACTAAACATGATTCTTGATTCTTTTTTGCCTAGTATGCTGTACTGTTAACTATTGTCTCGAGAAATGGTTAAATTTGGTCCAAAAAATTTTAATTTTCTCATAAAATTTCCATTTGCTGACCAAAAGAATACTATTATTGAAGGTTTACCAGTGGAATTTGGAAAACTGCTTCAGTAAATTTGTTTTCAGCGTATTCAACACCTTTCCTGTATGGTTTTCTTGAAATAATGATATCAGTATTTTATCTGTGAAAGGTCTATTATTATTATTATTATTATTATTATTATTATTATTATTATTATTATTATTATTGCACAATAGCATAACCATTCATAGACATCTGTCATGGACTTTTAAATACTGTTGAAATATGCGTGATTGCTCGAGGCATTCATTCAGTTTTTTTCCTGATAAATCTGGGCTAGCACTGCATTATTTACTTTCTCTAAGTGGTTGTGCGTAACTTGGCGCAAGAATGACATAGTGATAAATAATAACAAATACGTTTGCAAGCGCAAGATATTTGTCCATGTATTTAACCCTTTAAGCCTTGAATTTGTTCAAGAAAATTTCAATTTTTTCAAAGTAACTGTCAATTTGCCGACCAAGAGAAGACTATTTTTGAAAGTTTATCACTGAAATGACTGGCTCGGTTATCGAGCCAGTCATTCTAGTGGTAAATTTTTTTAAATAGTCTTCTCTTGGTCGGCAAATTGACATGTCTCAAGACACTGTAGAAGCCGTTTTTCGCTGATATGAGGGTTAAAGGGTTAACTGTTTCCCAGTCTCTTTACGGAACTAACGATATCAGTTTCCAACAAAACCAATCAGAGATGAAAGTCCCTCCTCCCCCTCTTATTTTTTTTTACTTATTTTCGCAGATTTTTCAGATCACGATTAGATTTGTGGAATGCTAGTGTATGGTCACACCTTTCTTGTATCAAAATTTGAGCCAAATCAGACTAGAAGTTTCCAAGATTGGCTTAGATACAGAATTTGATCTGATTTGGAATCAGGTTCTTTTAGCCACATCACAGCCAAACTCTGTAAATGCTCATATCAGTAAGTTCCTTCATGTTAGGCTTGTGAGATTATTGCTGAGAGTGATCATGATCGATTATTTAAAATTAATCGTAATTATTCCATTAATCAGCTTGGATACAAATTACCAAGACGTAGCAACAAAAGAATATCAATGACAAAAGCTGCAATGGTGTTTAGAAAAGTCCATTTGCAGGCCAAGAGTTTATTTTTGAAAATGTATCACTGGAATGTCTGGCTCGATTCTCGAGCCAGTCATTCCAGTGATACATTTTCAAAAATAGTCTTCTTGTGCACTGAGCAAAATGTCAATTTTCATGACCGATCGCATTAAAGAGTAATTAAAAGGTAGGTTTTTAAATATTTAATGCAATAGAAATTATTCACAATTATTTGATTATTTAATTTTTAATCATATAAATTGACGATTTAAAACATAATCACGATTTTCGGTTTAATCACGTAATTGTGCAAGCCTACTTCGTTTTGTTAAAATTTAAGCCAAATTGGACCTTAGGTTTTTAGCTACATCTTCGGGCACACATGCAACCTATACATAAATAAACATTTTACTTTGTACACAGTAAATGACTTAAAACTAATACATGTCAGCTTATCATCAAAAGCTGAAAACGGAACAGCATTATAATCTTACAGAGTCACACAAACAAAATCGTGTGAAGGGGATTATGGGTATGATGATGACGAAGATAAGAATAATCATTAATTAGTGATAATGATGGTACTGATGAAGAGAATTGTAGTGATGTACGCACGCACCACACATGTACGCACCAGGGTAATAATGGGTTATTTATAAATTGTAATGGTTATTCACCATGGTAAACGGGTATGGTGTTAACTCCTGTATCTAACATGACAGCTGGTCATGTTTAACCCTTTAACACTTGAATTTGTTCAAGAAAACTTCAATTTTCTGATAGAAAATGTCGATTTGCAATTTGCACTGGAATGACTGACTCGGTTATCGAGCCAGTCATTCCGGTAGTAAATTTTCAAAAATAGTCTTGCTCTGCAAATGGACATTTCTCAAGACCACTGCAGAAGCCGTTTTTGGCTAATATGAGTGTTAAAGGCTTAAATAGATGAAACAGGTTGCTCCCTATGACAAATTAAGCTGTGCATTGTCTGCATCAAATTCTAATATTGAAGTGATATGAAGTGCAAAATGAGATAATGCGTCCAGTCAACCCTGTCGTGTTGAAGCTGGCCAAAACCGGCCTCTGCACTGGTCTTGAGGATTGACAATTTGCATGCCAAGAGGCTTTTCTTTTTAAATTTAACACTGGAATGACTGGCTCGCTAACTGCCGGTCATTCCAGTGTTAAATTTTCATAATATAGTCTTCTTGGCATGCAAATGGTCATTCAATAAGCAAATTATTTAATTTTCTGGACAAAATTTAGCATTTAAAGGGTTAATTGCTTTGCAAAAGTGGGGAGATTTATTGTTTGTCCTGACATTTCTCATTATGTGCAGTCTCTCTGTCTCCATAAGTGCAACCATGGCACATATGGCTGACATTTTGGGGGAGAATTTATGATTATAATGCTTTGTTCAAATTGTTTTCATAATATTCAACAGTTTTTATATATGCATGAAATCTATTGATCCAGTCTGTATTCTTGAAAGTGTTAACCTTTGAGATAATCAAGTTCTAGTCATATAATGATGAGAATACAGATTAGTATTAAGCTGATTCAGAGACAGTCAAGTGGTAATTGTAGAATGGATGAATCCGATCTGTCACTCAAGTATATGATGTTTTATACCCACAATACCTGAAATGCAACCATTAGAATTTTTCCTCATTATTTGATTTATTTATTAGAACCTACCCGCATATTGTGCAGTAGCAATACATATTACAGAATATAATTTGTAACGAGCAAAACTAAATCTACTCATGACTATGTACAAAAATACAAGTAACATCGCAAAAATTGAAATCCTGCTTAATAGTGGCTTGAAGACTGATTCAGCTGTTCTCAACTAAAACTAATCTATATTAAACAGAAATTCTTTGTACGGTTTGCTAACTCTAGCTTAGCTGAAACATCCACGTAGTCAGAAGTCCCAAAACACGTAGGTGGAACTCACTATCTCGAGTAGAAAATTGAATCACATAGATTGTAAATCTAAGCCTACAATGAAAAACAGCGTAAGCTGTAAAGCTTGAATGACATTGAAAGATCTGGACTAACAGGATGTAATTAGGATAATTAAACTCAAATATATGAAGCATAAATTTAAACTCGTAAATTGTAATCCAATGCAGGGGAAAAGAATGTAAGCCATAGGTTTGAATTATATTAAAAGCGCTTGAATGCGACGTACTTAGGATAATTACATAGTACTTGTGAGAAAGTAAGGCTTAACAAGGATTATTGACACAAACTCTTCAGATGTGATCAACAAGAACAGCTGAGTGTCCTCGAGTAATGGACATCATAAGCAATGATGTCATAAGTAGGCTGACGCCGCAATCATATTTGACAGAGAATACTCCGTCATGTACCTGTAACTGGAATAGTCTGTCAAGTGTACAAATTGTATGTCTGATAGATTTACTATTTAATAAACAATTTGTTACATATTTATTGCTACATATGGCAAAATATTCAACAGCTTACCTATATAGTTACCATGATATTTGGATTCTGAGAAATCAGGGTTCAATCCATCCCAACGCAGACAAAGGATGGGCAGAGCTTAGCTAGAAATGGGCACGGCATAGCTAGAAATGAATCCTAACATTTGGTAGTGGATGGGGTTGTGCTGGCCAGATAGTGCTAACACATTTCTGGTTTATTATTGATGTTGTACTCATCATCTGATCTATTTGTATATCGAACCCGTTAAAATTTGGTTAATAAAATGACATGGAATGGACCTGTCCAAGTTTGTCCAGCTATCATATGACGTCATAATCAACTATGTGTCGTGCGGGATGACGTTAAATTCATGAAATCATGAATGATTCAAAATAGTTGGTCTTTAGCGCTTAATAGTCTGTTGAATATTTTGAAACTTTATTTTGTCAAATTGGAAAGGTCCTTTAAACACATTGATCTTATTCGAGCTATTCAGTTCATCTGTAATTGGGACAAAATGCGGTGTATGATGTTATTATAATGATCATTAAACGTATGGATCATTAATGACCGATTAAAAAATATCAGTTTGTTGACATTGCTGAGCTCCCGTCATAGAAATTGCTTTGTATAAAGTTAGATGCCATTAGTGTGTTTGCTTATATGCGTACACATTAAAATACAATTCTACTAAATATAATAGATGTGTATCCATTAGTTCCTTTGCATACACTTTTATAGAGGCGTTGAAGTACAACATTTTAGTCCCTTCATGTAGCGATAAACGCAAGTTAAATGAATGCAAATGATGTCAGACAGGTATGCAACAGTTTTCATGAGCCACTAGTAGGCAATTAGTAGAAAATGCATGGTATAATGTCACACTCGTATACTGACTGGCTTAATGCTGACATATTTCATTATCCAAACCCCAGCCACTCACCCACCCACCTCACCCACCCACCCCCATACAAATTTTGTTTTTGCTTCAATCCATCAGTGGCGGTGCGCGTGTCCATCCATGTATGGAAATATTGGGGTTTTGTACGATAACTTTACTCTTAACCCTTTAATGGTCAAATTTGGTCAAGAAAATTTAACTATCTGCCTATTGAATGTCAATTTACAGACTAAAAGAATGCAATTTTTTGAAAATTTACCACAGGAATGACTGGCTCGATAATCGAGCCAGTCATTCCTGTGGTAAATTGTCAAAAATTGCATTCTCTTAGTCTGTAAATTGACATTCAATAGGCAGATAGTTAAATTTTCTTGACCAAATTTGACCATTAAAGGGTTAATTGATCAAACTTCATGTGAGAGTTGGCTATGGGGTTAGGGAGATGCATGCTTTTGTGGGTTCAGTCCATACATCCATCCATCTATCCGTCTTCTGCCTGTATGTCCATCCGTCTGTCTGTGCAAATTTTTTTTTCCGGTCAGCCTATCAATCTGTCTACTAATCCATCCATGGACCATGTGTCCATCTGTCTGTACTTACATGCAAATTTTGAGTTTTTCTTCCATAATTTTGGCATGGAGTATCTTGCCGAAACTTCATGAGAAGCCTCATTCTTTATTACAGCTGTTAAATAGTTTCTTTTCATAGTCATTATCCACTTTTGTTCATTCGTGCCTCTATCCCACCTAGTGGCATTATGTCATCCCACTAAGATAGCTACCATTTTGGGGATGGGGGTGGAGCAGTTGATTTATATCATCGATTTGTAATGAGTGAAATACCGTAATTTTGTGTCTATATTGCGCAGTTTTTTGCTCATTTTGCTCAAGGCCAGAAGGGGGTTGCATATTATGCATTAGTATAAACTCTTATCACATTTTTGGCCTCAGAATTTATGCTCAGAATGGCCTCCCTGATGTACAATTCAGCCCAAAAATGCGATATAATCAAAGGGAACCACTCTTTCTTCTAGCCTGCTGTATTGCAATAACCAATATTGTGGGCTACATTGTGTGTAATAATTGAATTTGAGGTAATATTTGTAAATCTTACGTGTATCATTCTTAAATGATGAAATAGAACTCAAACTGACAAGTTATTGTACGTGTATTATCGTAAACCAACATAAGATGACCCAAAACAATGTATGAAATAAAATGCAGTTAGATCCCTTCTTACATTGGACAACCAAATTAAAACTCTTTTGTGATTGGAGGCATTCCACTGAACTTTATCTGGACTAGAAGGAGACCTCCCAAATAAAAAAAGATTTTGCAATGTCGCAAATGCCAATATTGCAAATTAATAATAAATATATACAGAAGATAATGTTTTTAAAACAATTTGAGCAATAAATTCACTATTACCTAATCAGTAAATGTATTCGGCAGTATATTTACTGGCAAGATTTTTGTTCAATTGGGCGATTTCGTCCCGGCCAACTTGGTTACATTACATTCTACCGAGTATTAATCGCCGTATTAATCAA
This sequence comes from Chaetoderma sp. LZ-2023a, assembly GCA_034401795.1. NCBI lineage: Eukaryota > Metazoa > Mollusca > Caudofoveata > Chaetodermatida > Chaetodermatidae > Chaetoderma > Chaetoderma sp. LZ-2023a. The sequence continues at coordinate 37,233,798 of CM067367.1, read as the reverse complement.
CTATAGGACGAGTTTATGCCATCACTCTCATAGCTAATCGAAGCTCCCCTCCTATTTCTGGATTGCGCAAGTCTCTAACCGGGTGCTACTATTAGCCTCTTCGCGCTACTCGGGTAACAACCTAAACTCGTCCTATAGCCTAATTACGCCACATGATTTCTATTTTTTCGCGACACCATTTTATGTCAAACTTTGGATTAATTTTGATGAAATAAACAGTGTTTATTAAAATATACACCAATACTTAGGTGGTCCTAATTAATAATATCACTCCCGCGATGATGGATATAAGGTATACATTAAGCATAGGCGTGAGATGGTAAGAATTTCTACTGTGAAGATTTTAGTGTTCTAATTTTGTGTTATTTTTTGTATCATTTAAAAAAAAAAAAATTTAAAATATACCTAATAGAAGTCGCCACCCTTTCTCAGAGGTTTGGATTTAAAGAATTTACAGCCCTTTTCATATTAGAAGCCATGGTTACTAATGAGCATTTTACGGTACCAATTTTTGTTGGTCGGAAAAATGTTTTGCAATCTTTCTGAACTGTGACTGCGTGTTATATACCTGTATAAGGCTTTTTTGGCTCATGTTTAATTTTGCCCTGCGTGTTATCTATTAGTGCGCAATATAGACACAAAATTACGGTAAGTCTCTTGGTCATTAGTGTCTGAATATTACCTCACATGTTCATTTGAGTAGTCATGAGGAGGATGAGAATAAGGACAATAATTCCTAAATTGGACGGTTGATGGCTCGAGCATCGCAAATCCTAACATTCACTGTTTTGACATTTTAGCTCCCTCATAGAAGCCAAATGGAAACCAAGTCCTTTTGCAATCCACAATCATATGGGTTACTTATATACCAAATTTTGGGTGAATTCCGTTTTCGGAGGAGTTGCGTTATAATCAATTTCAGCGTAGACAGGTGTATGGGATGACATAATGCACACTTTTCTTCGAAGATTTTGGGTATAATAATAGTAGGAATTGTGATAACACCATTGCAGTACAGCACACAAATAAGTTTAAATGTTTTCAAAGAAACAAAACAGACACATTATTTAGTAAGAAATTATTCTCTTGAATACTCTTAGCATAATCGGATTGGAAGACATTTCTGCCATAGGCAGCAAGGTCTTCCAATCCAATTACCTCTATGTTGAAAATATTCAACAGTACATTTTATTTTGTTTTGAATTCACGTTCTATTATTTCTGAGCTGTAGTGTATTCAGTAATACAGTCTATTTATTGATTCAGTCTAGTTTTAACCCTTTAATGGTTAAATTTGGTCAAGAAAAAATCAAACTATTTGCATATTGAATGTCCATTTGCAGGCCAATAGAGTAATATTTTTGAAAATTTACCATTAGAATAACTGGCTCGGTAACTGAGCCAGGCATTCCGGTGGTAAATTTTCAAAAATAATCTTCTTGGTTTGCAAATGAACGTTCCTCAAGACCACTGCTGAGGCCAATTTTGGCCGGCTTAACTATTAACAGGTTAATATATTAACCCTTTAACTCTTGAATTTGTTCAAGAAAGTTTAAATTTTCTCAGAGAACATGTCCATTTGCAGACCAAGAGAAGAGTATTTTTGAAAATTTACCACTGGAATGACTGGCTCGGTTATCGAGCCAGTCATTCCAGAAGTAAATTTTCGAAAATACTCTTGTCTTGGTCTGCAAATGGACATTTCTCAAGACCACTGTAGAAGCCGTTTTTTGGCTGATATGAGTGTTAAAGGGTTAACAGAGTAACCCTACCACACTGAAGTCAACCGGTTAATTGCTACAGAGTTGCTACAAGAACTGGGCTCATGTATACTCTGGAGAAAAACCTGCTGAAATCAGTTGGTGTCTTCAAGGTTTCTAATAGGGAATCAATGCGAAATCTATATGAAAATGTCAAAGTAATTTGAGACGCTAAGCGACATAGGTTTATTTGTAGCTAGCGTAGGCGTGTCACTATTTAAAAAAATAATTTTCTTTCAAGTGACTTTCTGGGTTCATTTACCTTAATTGCTTGATTATGCTTTACTGGAAAATCAGCTAAAATAAGTCTCTGGATCAATTGCAATCTTTCATCTGACTTGTTTGGCTCATTTCAGCCTAGATGCAGGACATGTCTATATTATCTAATGCTATCATAATTCTGTTGATTATTTTGAAAACAACTATGCTGAAAATTGTTGCTGCGACGTTCCTATGGCGTGAACAGTTTTCAATAAAAACTCAAAATATTAAGGATAATTTTTTATTGGGCTTCTTTGAAATGAGTTTTCTGAGTATTTAGACACAAATGGTTAAAAACCACATCTTATAAAATATTTAATACTAGTCGTGTTGTACTAATAGAGCGAAAGTGATCGTGAGTGAAGCTGGAGGGCAGTGTGTGGGTTGGGTCGCTTCTGTTTCTTGTCCTCTCTGATAGATAGCGCTTTACAAGCAAGAAATGACCCTGACTAAATAGTGATAATATGAATCTGCAGAAGCTGCCGAGTTTGAATTTATCAATAATTAGCATTCAAATATGTTAATACCTTTTAACCCTTTAACAATCAAGCTGGCCGAAAACAGCTTCTGCAATGGACTTGATAAATGTCCATTTGCAAGCCAAGAGAGGCAACTTTGAAAATTTTCCACTGGAATGACTGGCTTAATAAACAATAAATTATCAAAAATAACCTTGGTCTTCAAATAGACAATCAAAGGGTTTAAGGGATAGTCTGATTGAATGTTGATGATGTTTTATTCGCATATATGGATGCGCTTCATTAGGTCCTGAAGAAGCATATATATATTTAGGAATGTTTGGTAAATATAAAAATTTTAAATGTATCGGACCTAATACAGAAATATAATCTAATGTGTCGGTTAAGTATATAATGTCATAATGTCTTTACTATTTGATCAACATTCTGTTGAATATTTTGAAAATAATTTGACTGAGCGCTGTTGCTGCCAAAGGCCCACCCAGTTAAATTAGTTTCAAACTGTTCAACTGCTTTACCTGTATATATAGTTTTATGAAAATTGGGATTCAGGGTCCGATCGATCCCAACACGAGCAAAGTGTGGATGGAGCTTCGCTAGAGGCCGGTGGAGCATGGCTGAAAGTGCATCGATACATTGAATTTGCTATAATGATCCCTAATCCTTATTACAACAACAATTTTCAAATAAGTGTGACAAACCCTAAATTGTTGTGATAATGGTTTTGTCTGAAATGTCAAATATTTCACCAACAAACCAAGTTGAGAATCACAACTGAAAAAGTAGCAAAGACTTGTTCCGCTAACACTGCAATGCTAACATGACTGCAGTGTTCCTCATGGCACCTGAATTTTGGGGGTGACCCTTGGACCCATTACTCTGAAATTTGGTGGTCCCAAGCCAAAATCTGGGTGTGCCAAGCTAAAATCGTTGGTGGGGGGCAATTTCGATGAAGTTAACTTTGGCGCCTAGAACAAGACGACAATGTACAAACTTACAATTATTTGTTCGAATCACATTCATAGCTGTGACTGCTGACTAATATAGAATACTCATTAAGATAGTAATATAGTGGTAAAATAGTGATTAATATTCAAACAGTGATATAGTAATATAGTATCATACCATAGAATACAATGCATTACTATATCATTTTTCAAATAAAAATCACTGTTGTTATTACACCACAAAAACATCCATTACCGTTCAATCACTACTTGCTAAATCAATTATCTGCATTTAGCTATCAGAATAAAATTTGTATGCCTTCATACACACCTCCCCATGCCTATTCCTATTAATATGGACCCTTAACCAGGCTAATGGTTAGGTCCATCTCCAGCATAATGACAGATATAGACTGGCACCAGTCTATAATCCCTCATAGTGACGCTTGTCACTAAGCGCGCTCGCGCATGCGCACTGGAGCCCAAATAGGAAACAGATTCACTTTTTCAATTATTCTGCAAGCAGAACTACTGCTAAAATATTCTCTAAGGGTTTTTTATGCTTTGCGCTGTGTCAGCTACACTATTGTCTTTTATATTACCAAGGAATATGCCTAATATGAATTCAATCCTCCCTAAGTTTTGTTTAGGAAGTTTATTAGTGGTTATATTGTATTTTATAACTATGTTCATATTGTTACCGGTTTTCGTGAAAGATCGAGTTCTCGTTTCGTGGTAACCTAATTACTATGCCTATATCATCATCATCATTATCTAGCGTTCGACAAAGATTTCATTTATTCCTATGCTAGTTTGTTTTCTTGTCGGTAGGGATTTTGAGTTCTAATTTGAACTTTTTTGCCTTTTTTAGAAGTGCGTTTTATGTTTCTAGTCTCCTTTTTACGATTTCTAAGCGGTAGCTATCATTGTTACGCTTTTTTCGTTTTAGGAGTCTGGTAAATCGTCAGATAGGATTTAATGTACGTCATCGATTTGTGATCGTCATCACTCAGCTGAATTTACCGGACATGTCTGTGTGATATGTCCTTTCCGTACTAGTTCTATTGTGAGATTTGAGTCATTCGCGTCGGTCTTGATTAAATCTCTGGACAAATGGATATCTGCTGATTTAAGGAAACTAAGAAACAGGAGGTTTCTTCCAGTTCTGACGATAGTCCGAGGACTAGCGCGCGTTCCCGCAAATAGGGGAAACTGATCCCTCTAATCTATGCAGGTTAATAAGTTTCCTTAGCAAAAGTCTAGAGTGACCAAGCTTTCGAAGGTGGGTTCGTGTAGTGCACCGGGTCAAACCCACTTAAGACTTGAGGGTGAAGGGCATAACCCACAAGCAGTGGTGGCGGAGGCTGAAGCTGATGTCCATAAGGCTAGACCGTATGCTAATGCCAATTTTTCGTTTATACCGGTCGTCAAGGTATTTTCTGGTTCTTTCTTCGGTTGCGTCCGTTTCCGGTAGGACTTCCGGTTTTGTAGGAAATCCAGGTCTTCAAGATCCGGTTATTACTTCCGTTCCGTCCGTTTCCGGTATGACTTCCTTTTTTGTAGGACATCCAGGTCTTCAAGATCCGGTTCCTAGTTCCGTTTGCGGTTTCATGAGCGCTTCCGGAAGAATGCATATCCGGGTCTGTTGGACCCGGCATTGCATTGTTCATCAATTTCCTGTTCCGGTTTTTTTCAGCTTCCTCTTCCGGTTATTCTGTACATCCGGGTTGTAAGATCTTGATCAGTTTCCAGGAGTCTACTTCTGGTTTTATCCATTTCCGTTTCCTTTTTTCCCCATCCGGATTTCATACAGCCGGGGACAGGGTCATTTCCAGTTTTACCCGGCATTACATTGTTCATCCATTTCCGTTTTTTCAGCTTCCTCTTCCGGTAATTCTGTACATCCGGGTTGTAGGATTTTTATCAGTTTCCGGTAGTATACTTCCGGTTTATGCATTTCCGTTTCCTTTTTTCCACATCCGCTTTCCTAGAATCTAGTCATCGTCTTGCCTAAGAATTAGTCTTATTTCCGTATTTGTTTAATATTGGAAATGGCTGAAAATATTCATACCAAGTCATTGCCAGTCTTGTAGTCTCTTGGAATTGTAGTCTATTCAGACATTTATTCGTTTATCAGTGACAATTTTCAACGTAATTAAAGACTCTTCTGACTGGTTACCGTATGGGATTTTGTTGCAGATTATTTTATATGCACATTTCATCAGCCGATAAGTCAGTTTGTATTCTACGCATTATTTCGAGATACAATTTTGCATTCATCCAACTTTAGATGGCCAGTTGTCTTCGGGCCATTCAACCTTTTTTCGCGCTCCTTTTACCTCTTATGTCGGCAGGTTGACATATTTATTTAACCAAATGGAGTTTATTCGTGGATGTGATAACCCGGATTCTTACGTAAATCGTAGTATAGTTTTGTCAGTCGCTGAAAAGAATTAGATTCAGTAAAGATTTCATAGGATCATTATGAGTACAGGATTAATGTACACAAGTATAATATTCGCTTAGAAAAGATAATCAATCGGTTAAGGGGCAGGAAGGAGGAATATGAGTCGAATTCTTCTTCTGCATTGGCATAGTTTCGGTGAGTTTGTTTTGTTCGGTTTCTTTTGTGTTTTTTCCAGATTTTTGTTTTTTTCCCTTTTATAGCGTAATTTTTGCTCTATTTTGACTGGGTTGCTGCGGGCCTTCGGATGGTGGTTTCGGGGGGCGGGGCTCGGGATTTGCTGGGTATTTTGGGGGCAGTTTGGCTGCGGGTTGTTGGTGATGCCACCGGCAATTTTTGGTCGGATTATTCCCGGACTATTCGGTGGGTCTTGGGTTTTGCTCGTTGAGATTGTTGTCTGGGGACTGGCGGCGGGCCGGTTGGAGTGGTGTGGGGGTTGCGCTGGAGGGGGAAGAGCGGCCGAGAATCTTGGGATTTAAGCATCCTCCAACTATTTTCAGTCAAAATGTTTTCAAAATTTTTGCAAGTCCTGAGATATTACAGTTGTAATATGTTGTCTGCAAAATTCAGTATTCAAACAGTTAATATCTAGTATCAGTGTTCAATCTTTCCTTTTATTGGGATTTCTATCACAATGTCATTTGTTATTACAAAGATGAAATTATTGATGCTAAGACTATAAATAAAAGAATCAATAAATTTATTAAAATCTAGGCTAGGCAACCGTTGATGTATTCAATACAATTTTTCTATTAAATCTCCATTATTATACAATTTTTAAATTAGATAGTGTAGTGTTTGCCATAGTTCTCTTATCAGGACTTTGTCATGTATTCTATTCATAGAATTGTGATGATGGTTATCACTAGTAACTTTCCCGTAATTCATGTAGATCTTAGGCACATGATTTGGCTATATCTTGACTCTAAGCACTCCCATAGACATACTATGGGTTTTTGGTTTGCCACATCTCTGGTTAAATCTCTATAAATAAAATTATCTATAATTTTTGCAGAGTCTTTGGCATTAATAAGTTAGGTTATACTGATATGACCCTTTTTTGTCTCCATTCAGAGTAAGCGGTATTATTAAAATATCCATAATAAACGTGAGTTACCTCTTTAGTGAGGACTAAGCATTATGATACAGCCCAGGATTTTTGGTTGGAGCATCACGGCATATGTAATCTATGTGTTTTCTATGAGCAGTCCTCTTTAGCATATAGTAAGTTTGACACTTCTTTAAGGGCGGCCCTTATCAAAAGGGCTAGATATTCTTGGGTCTAGAATCCTTCTCTGTAGTCTCTTCTTCCAAAATGGTCTTCTGTTCCTTCTTATTGGAAGCTATTAGCTTTAGAGGGGTTGTTGTTTTCTATGATTGTCAAGGAGTCTATAGAAGAGGCTATTCATTGGAAAGTAGATCCAGGCTTCTGTTCATTGGTTAGATTGTCTGTTAGGCTTCTAAATCTCAATTCGTTCAGTCATTGCCATGGGGTTTTTCTTTCATTTTTAGAAGGAGGAATGAGGTTTGGTCTTATGGATCGTCCTCTAGTAGATCTGTTCGCGGCCTCTCTGAATGCTCAGATCTTCTCTTACATGTCTCCTTTTCCGGACAGTCAAGCCCTGGTGGTGGATGCTCTGTCTCAGTAGTGGACAGGAAGGTTCGCCTATGCCTTCTCTCTAACGATTTTGATTCAGTTAGTTTTGAAGAGGGTCAAGGATCAGGTTTGCGAAATTCTTCTGATAGCTCCCTTTTGGCCAAAGAGGATTTGGTTTTTAGACCTAGATTTTCTGGTAGATTTCCCTCTTCTTCTTCCGGTATCCCAGGATCTTCTATCTCAAGTAAGAGGTCTTTGTGTGCATCCAAATCCAATAAATTTTAGTCTGTGTGTCTGGAGAATCTTGAGTCTGAAGTCCTCGAGAATAAGGTTTCTTCTGATCTCAGGAAATTATTGACTCTGCCAGAAGGGATTCGACCCGTCGAGTTTACAAGGGTCGACTTAAAATTTTAGGTAAATGATGTTCAGACCAAGGTTTCGTGCCCGATTCTGTTTCTATACCCAAAGTATTAGATTTTTTATCTTATCTGTTTGATTATTTTCATTTGTCAGTTATTACGTTCAGGGAGTATAGATTTTCTCTGGTGTCATCCCTTCCTTGTCTTCTGTATGCCGATGTCAAGGATACTAAGACTTTTAGTAGCTTTATTAGAGGTCTAAGTAATATTCGTCCTCCAATTGCTAAGCCTTTACCTTCCTGAAGTTTGGCTTTGGTTCTTCAAGTTTTGGCAGGTCGCCATTTTGAACCTATTTCTTCTACCAGTATTAAGTTTTGTTTTGTTTTTATTGTCAAAGTTGTTTTTCTTGTTGTTACAGCCTCTGCTAGAAGGCGTTCGAGAGATGCATGCTCTTTCTGCAGAAAAGGAGAGATTTATAGTTTCAGGAGATGGCTTGGTTTTATATCCCAGAAGGAATTTTTTATCTAAAACTCAAACTAACCGCTAGCCTGCTAGTCCAATCATTTTAAAATCTTTTTCGTCTTTCGCCATCCGGAAAGATTTTGCTGTCCTGTTAGGGCATTAGGAACCTTCAATCAGCGATCACATTTTATAAGATTCGATCCATCTCATTTATATTTTTCCTACGCGGAAGAGTTATCTAAGCCGGTCTCAAATTCTTCGATTATCAGATGGTTTTGTGAGACTAATTAAGCTTTGTTATGAAATAGCCTCACCGGATCAAATTAATCTCTCCCTTATTAAAGTCGGTGACGTTAGAGGTATGGCTACTTCTTTCGCTCTTTTTGAGGGTTCGTCTTTAGATGAGGTCATGCAGGTGGCAGGATGGAAATCTGAATACACCTTTACATCCTTTTATCTCAAAGACCAGAGTGCAGCAGATTCCTTCTTTCGTAACATTTCCACTTTTAACTAAAAAAGACGAAGACTATTTACCAAGCACTTCCCACCATTTTCGTTAGGACTCGGCGTCTGTGAGAAATTGTGAGAGTCTTCTGTTGGTTTTTATTTATTTCTTTAAGTTCAAGTTGTTCTTATTTGCTAATCATGGTGTGATTGAGCTAAATGCACTATTAGGTTATGTTATTAACATTTGGATAAGATTGGTTTAATTTTATCCTTGTTTGTTAACTAAAAAAGCCGAAGACGTTACCAAGCACTTTCCAGCATTTTCGTTAGGACTCTGCATCTGTGAGAAATGGTGAGAGTCTTCTTCTGGTTTTTATTTATTTCTTTAAGTTCAAGTTGTTCTTATTTGCTAATCACTGCGTGATTGAGCTAAATGCACTATTAGGTTATGTTATTAACATTTGGATAAGATTGGTTTAATTTTATCCTTGTTTGTTAACTAAAAAAGCTGAAGACTATTTACCAAGCTCTTCCCACCATTTTCGTTAGGACTCTGCGTCTGTGAGAAATGGGGAGAGTTTTCTTTGGTTTTTTTAATTTATTTCTGTAAGTTCAAGTTTTCCTTATTTGCTAATCATGGTGTGATTGAGCTAAATGCACTATTATGTTATGTTATTAACATTTGGATAAGATTGGTTTAATTTTTATCCTTGTTTGTTGATTCTCAAAACTCCTCCCACCTAATGTTTAAATGGGGCACTGACCAAATCTACGTGTTTAGCAAGTAGTGATTGAACGGTAATAGATGTTTTTGCGGTGTAATAACAACCCCCCACAGACCCCCCATGTGGGTTGGTCTGTTGTTTTATTAAGCACTATAAAAACATACTTACCGTTCAATCACTACGACCCGGCCTCAACCACCGCGCATGGTAAGATTTGAGAATTGGACTTTAATATTTAGCACTTAAATTTAGAAAAGTGAATCTGTTTCCTATTTGGGCTCCAGTGCGCATGCACGAGCGCGCTTAGTGACAAGCGTCACTATGAGGGATTATAGACTGGTGCCAGTCTATATCTGTCATTATGCTGGAGATGGCCCTAACCATTAGCCTGGTTAAGGGTCCATATTAATAGGAATAGGCATGTTTTATTCTGATAGCTAAATGCAGATAATTGATTTAGCAAGTAGTGATTGAACGGTAAGTATGTTTTTATAGTGGTTAATAAAACAACAGACCAACCCACAAGGGGGATCTGTGGGGTTTTTTTAACTATGTTAGTCAACAAAGCTGTCATATTATGAATATGCTTCGAATAATTTCACACCGTCTCGCATTTTTATATGGCAGTGGTGCAAGAACCATTACGAAAATAAAAAACCTGAAAACCATCCATAAGATCATCATTGCACTTAATTTGGTGATGCCTAAACTAGTTTGTTCTCGACTTGAGTTCATCACCTAGTGGGTAACCATTTGCTAATAGTGCCCAAAAAATACAGGCATCTATAAGTATTAGCCATGGAAAAGCAAGGGTGTTGGTGAAATCCCAACAAATCGGCCGAGAAAAACACTTGGAAAAAATGATTTGATTTGCTAGCAGGGAATTTTACATGCCGTAAGCTCTGCGAGTTTAAGGTAAGATTGAATAATTTAAAAAATTTTAATTTCAATTCTTTTATAACAAATAATCCTTTTATCAATTCGAGTTTGTACTATGTTTAATTATGATTCCAAACGTGACATGATACCAAAAAATAAAGAAACGCACTACAAAAACAACCACGCTTTACAATGAACTCCCAATCGAAACATGTCATTATTACCCTTAGATTTCAACAAACATAAAATGATCCAGCACGGAATAAGACATAAGAAACAAATTGCTTGAATGTCCGAGAAACGAAAACTATTAAGCTCGCTTCTTATATTGGCAAACATAAAAGTTTTACTTCCGCCGGGATATTCACTACTATTGATTTTATTAATGAAATTCCGGGATATTCACTACTATTGATTTTATTAATGAAATTCCTGTAAAACGTAGTATTATCACGTGACTGTTTTGTTTGATGGAGTTAGAATCACATGCCTGTTTGCATATCTGGCCCCCTACTGAGTGTTGATTTAAGTAGATTTAAGTTAGATTCCCGCGAATCATTGCATTTATGTTGCCAATTTATCATAATCTCTTTATAAAACCAAAAATATTCAGACAAGACAACTTTTCGTGAGAATTCTTGAGATGCAATTTCCGGCAAATGACTACCCTTTAGTTACGTGCTGAATGACATTCGCCCGCGTTAGACACGAATGACTGTTTATTGTGTTATTGAGTATCGAGTACTCGAGTACAAACACGTGACTTATTAGATTAGATGATATTGTAGGTTGTTACGTGAACTCTAGCCATATCACGCTAGTCTACGAAGGGCCTAAGTTCGCTCTAATATCCAGGTTCCTATTTTCATTTGTTATATTTTACTACGCTTTCGAAAATAGTGATCTAATAAGTGTTGGAAATCAGCATTTTAGAAGCCAGGGTGTTAATTTCACAACATCACATGAACCAGACTTTATTTATTTAATTTATTTTAACTACTATTTTGAGATGGGTAGCATCGAAGTGGCCAGTTGTACGTAGTTACCGTTCTAATTTTGTGGCAATTTACGTCAGTTGTCAAATCGCAATATACATGTACTGTAGCTAATGAAAATAAGATATTTGCATATTTCACATTATTTTCGATCATTCTAGCCGGTTTAATTAATGATACCGTCATCGGTTCTTTTTAGGCCAAACCGTCCAGCCTTACAGTGTATAGTGTTATTGATTTTCGTGCCAAATTTTGTGTCCGTCCCCTGGAACGCATTGGATCCAACTTTATGCGTCCCAGTGCAGATTTTATGCATCTATGCACACAAAAGGATGCAAATGAGGAACACTGCATGACTGATATAGGTAATAAGTCTGACATTTTATTCAGAAGATGTGGGGATAGTAAAGAACCATCTGATATTGCAGACCCTCCCTGTCCCATTCAATTTTTTTTTGTAGAGTCTTAATTGTACCTCACAACTTCTAGAAATCTGTCCATCTGCCTGTCTTCAAATTGTTGCCATTTCTGACAAACCCGCATAGGTCGCAACTATGAAGCACTGCACTTGTATTTTCAGATGGCAACCAAAGTTATGAATTCCTATTTTACGGGGATTACGCCCTAGTTCTTGTGTGAAAATTTGAGCAATATTGCATCAGTAGTTTATGAAATGCAGACGTGAACAGACAAGCAAACAGACAGACAGACAGATGGTTGTATTTTAGTAAAATGCATCAATATTTAACATTGAAAAATCTGATTTCTGCTGGATGCCTTCACCAGCTGTGGAGGGGTTGGCTTTAAGACAGTATCTCATTACTATTAGAGAGATAATCTTTTTATGAATTAACTGTCTCGCTGCCTCAAGGGACCGGGCAATAATTTCAATGGGTAATAACTGTGGACCTGCTGAATATTTTGAAAACAATTTGACTGAATGTTGTTGGTGGCTTAGCCACCAACAACTTTCAGTCAAATTGTTTTCAAAATATTTAGCAGATCCAGATATAAAACCCCTGGAATATGTCATATACAAAAACTTAGCAGTCAGACAGTTAACGATCTTATTGAGATATTTGTGAAGTCACTCCAGTCAAATGTTTTCAAAATATTCAATTGTAATATTTGTTGCCCTCACCTACCAGAGCAAACGTATGAGGACATTGCTTTATACAATTTCCATTTGCTTCTCTTTGTTTGTTTGTTTGTCTGTTTATTTATCTGTTTGTCCGCAGAGCTTTCTGGGAAATTATTTTCCTGTTTTACTTCATGGTTTAACTCTTTAACCCTCGAATTTGTTTATGAAAATTTAAATTTTCTCATAGAAAATATACATTTGCAGGACAAGAGAAGACTATTTTTGAAAATTTACCACTGGAATGAATGGCTCGGTCCTCGAGCCAGTTATTCCAGTAGTAAATTTTCAAAAATAGTCTTCTCTTTGGTCTGCAAATGGACATTTCTCAAGACCGATGCAGACATTGTTTTGGGGCTGATATGAGTTAAATAATTAACACAAAAAGGTGCCAGGTAGCTAGGATTTCCTACAGGTATTTTTTTAAATGTATTCCGAAACATTCTGAAATAAGGCTAAATGATGTGCTGACCGATACAGACATTGTTTTGGGGCTGATATGAGTTAAATAATTAACACAAAAAGGTGCCAGGTAGCTAGGATTTCCTACAGGTATTTTTTAAAATGTATTCCAAAACATTCTGAAATAAGGCTAAATGATGTGCTGAATGTTCAGATGTAGCGGGTGATGACCAGCAGTCTCAGATATCTGTTTCCTTGGACCTCAACACACATTTTGGGAATATTGAACCCTGAATGTCTTAGCTTTAGATCAAGGTTGCAAATTATTTCAACCTTTAATGGTCAAGAAAATATAGATTTTGGCCTACTGAGCGCCCATTTACAGGACAAGAGAACAGTATATTTGAGAATTTCCCACAGGAATTACTGGCTCGGTTATCGAACGACTTAGTCATGTCATAAATTTTTTAAAAGTCGTTTTCTTAGCCTGTAAATGGACATTCAGGGCCTCTTCAAGACCTTTGCAGAAGTCGATTTTGGCTGGCTTGACCGTTAACTGTTAGCCTGATGTATTTCTTCAGACTGCATTTGGCATAGGGGTTTAACTCTGGATATGCTGAATATTTTGAAAACAATTTGACTAAAAGTTGCTGATGACTAAGTGCCCAGGCAAATTGTTTTCAAAATATTCAGTGTGACAGTTGAAGGGTTAATGAAATGTGAATAAGCGTTGTATTGTCTCTGACTCGTGTAATTGATTTACCTTCTCCAAGAACGGTCAATGCCAATTACAGATAGCATCTAATTTAATGAAAGCCGGTTCAGAAAGGTCACATTTCGATTGACAAAGATAAATGAGATATTAATTAATTTAGTAACAACCTTCATGATGAATACAGAAAGACAATATGGACTGCAGGTTGTCATTTAAAACTTGTTGGTTATTTTGGAAATAATTTGATTGAAAAATGTTGCAGCATCGACTAAGAAAACAGAACGTACTTGTTAATGATTGGCACATATTGTAGATTGGTGGAAACCATATATATCTATGAATTCAGGATGAAAAAGTTTAACATCTTGATTGATGAATAGTCTGTGCTGTGAGATTTATTCTAGCCATAATTAATTACGATTCAGATCTGCATCTCAGTGATTTCATGTCTTTAAAGATTTGTTGTGAAATTGATTCGCTTGTCAAATATCTTATGAAGATGCGAGTTTAGATGTGCTGTACTTGACTGATGACCTGGAGTTCGAACAACAGACAGACCGTATACTTATATACAGTCTGTCTGGCTACTGAGTTTTTGCAGAGGACATATTCTAACTGTTATATCTCTGGACCGGCTAAGCATTTTGAAAACAATTTTACTGAAAGTTGTTGGTGGCCAACAACGTTCAGTCAAATTGTTTTAAAAATATTCAGTAAATCAAGAGTTTTTGCTCAATGAAATTATTCTTTGGTGGCTTGCAGCAGTGAGATGGTTAAGCATACATCTCATCAAATTTATTATTACGTGAAGTAAAATCCTCTTGATTTATTGTTTAGGGCACGTTTCGTTTTGACATGTGAAGCGGAGAATAGCTGGACATTGCGATCTGAATGATAGTTGGTGTGTGACTTTGGCATCTGATCCCAGAATGAATGAGTCCAATCTGTCACTCAAGTAATAACGTCATAGTCAATTACGTCACATATATGTTGATGGCGCAATCATAATGGACAGACAATACTCCGTCTTGAAGATGTAGAAGTCCATCAAGTTGTACAAATCGTATGTCTTTGATGGATTTACAATCTAATAAACATTCTGTTGGATGTTTTGAAACTACTTTGACTGGGCGCAATTTCTGCCATACGTCTAGATGTACTTTAGGCAGCTACGGCATCCAGTCAAATTAGTGTCACAATATTGAACAGCGTCCCTGTATAATAACCTTTATTATATTGAAGATGGGATTCTGGAAGGTCAGGGCTTAAAGTATATAAAATTTAAAAATTGATCCCAACACATGCAAAGCATGGGCACAGCGTAGCCCTGCCACCAAACATGCTACATTTTGATTGGCCCATGGCGGCCATGTTTTTTTACGGATCACCTTCCCTTAAACAAACTTTAATTGCCCTTAGTCCCTAATCATATCTGCCAAATTTTGACCCGATCCCTTCAGCGGTTCTGGAGATCATTTTCGCTAAAACTAGGTTAACCAAGATGGCAGCCGAACCATTTGACCAATCAAGTTTCCTTGAACAAACTCTTACCCTAGATAATATTTCATGATGTTTGCATCAATCCTCCAAGCAATTTCGGAGAAGATTTTTAAAGATGTTTCCTAAAATTGGCCAAAATCCAAGATGGGCGTCGGCCAAATTGGCTGATTGGCTTCGTTTAAACCAACTTGGATCGCTATGCCCTAAGGATGCTTCCTGCCAAATATAATTGAAATTGAGTTGTTTAAAGAAAAAGTTGCCGGACAGACGACGAACGGTCGCCATGGCATAAGCTCACTTGGCCATTCTGGTCAGGTGAGATAATAAAAACAATTAACAGTTTAACATTTTTCTTCCACTGCCTAAATATTTAAGATATATTGTGTACTCTGATATCTATACTATTGAATATTTTGAAACGTATTTGATTGAAAGTTGTTACTACCTAAGGTAGCAATGACTTTCAGTCAAACTATTTTCTAAATAAACTCCAGCTCACCTGGATACACATCCCCTTCTTTACTTGGTCATTCAGCGAGATGTAAATGGGTTAAATGAATAGTTTGGAATACTTTCAATTAAACCTGCTATAAAGACCATTTGTATTAACCCTTTCACCAATGAATTCCCTATATCGCATTTTCAAGGCATCTATACAGAAAAACTGTTGAATATTTTGAAATCAATTTAACTGGAAGTTATTGCTGCCTACAGTACAATGGCTTCAACTACAATTATTTTCAAAATATTCAATAAAATCATTTTCATGTAAAGAATATACCATTTCCAAGATTTATGGGTGAAAGGGCCACCTGCATTTAGAGACTATTTTCATCATTTGCTAAATCCAATTAAGCAATGTATTTGAAACTTTATTAAGAAACCAGCTGGAGTAAGAGACTGCCTTCTGATTCTCCCTTTGTGTGGTGTCTTAATACAAGTTTGACTGTATGTCATCGATTTCTGTTGTTAGCACTAATGTCATCTATCTTCATTTAAATATTGTTCAAAAGCACCTTTGCGAAAGCAGTCCAGAGAGTGTTGTCAATATTTACAAAATTAAACCATTTGACTGAAAGTCATTGGACGTGTCACTGATTGATGTAAAACCCAATAAAGATTAGCTGAAATGCCAATGTTATTTGTTGCTGTTATATTTCTGTTAATGTTAATTAGTTATGACAATAGTATATTTTTTATTCAATAAATAGTTTTAGTGAATTAAGTTGTATATTATAAAAATGTATTATTTCCATCAAAAAGTTGTCTTTCTATCTAGAAGTCCAGGCAAATCCCCAAAATCCAGACTATTAACCAGTCTACATGGTTGCATTGAAAAGTCCAGGAATTATCCGGCATTATCCAGCCTTCCTCTACCATTATATCAAAAAGTCCAGGAGAATCCTCAGAAATCCAGCCTCAATTCAATGGTATAACAGACTGCACTATTATTATATGTAAAAGTCCAGGAGAATCCTTAAAAATCCAGCCTTTATTACCCAGTACATGTATATCTAAAAGTCCAGGATCATCCGGTAATATCCGTCTTTCATTACCATTATATCAAAGCGTCCAGGAGAATCCTCAGAAATCCAGCATCCATTCAAATGAGTATATAAAAAAGTCTGGGATTGTCCAGGGTTGTCCTGGCTCAAACCAAGGATAGGAAAGGTCCAGGGTTGTCCGGTTTCAACCATGACAAGACATAGGATTTTATGGACATGTCCAGGCTTTTCCAGGATAATTCTGTTACAATTTACAGCCTTGCTTGTCCAGGGTTCTCCGGCCGGATATTCAGGGATATCCCTGGACTATCGGTACAAATGTGTCCAGGGAAATCCCTGGATCAAAATGTAGCATGTTTGGCGGTCATTTTGGAATTTTTTATTTGATGGATTTTCAAGCCGAAATTATTTTTGTAATTTTTGTATTGGTTTTTGAGTACGCTGCTTTCAAATTTGCCATAATCTGTCGGATATATGGTTTAGCAGCCATTTGGATCGTTTTCCCGCCCAAAACTCCCATACTAAAGCAATGGGAAATTTAAAATGTTTTCTCGAGAACCACTAGGTCGATTTCAAGTATATTTGGCAGGAAGCCTCCTTAGGGCATAAGGATCCAAGTTTGTTCAAATGAAGATGATCGTCCATATTGGCCGGTGGCCATCTTAGATTTTGACCAATTTCTAGAAACATTTTTTTAAATCTCTGAAACGATTTGAGCGAGAGATTCAAAACTCATGCAATATGATCTCGGGCAAGAGCTGAACCAAGTTTGTTCAAGGGAATTTGATTGCCTAAATTTGGGAAATATTAGGCCTAAAACCATTAAAGTTAGTTCACGGTTGTTCAAGGGAAGTTGATACGTCAAAAAACATGGCTGCCCTGGACCAATCAACATGTAATGTGTTTGGTGGCCATATTGGATTTTTCTAATTGATAGATTTTGAAGCCGAAATTGGTTTTGTATAAGTTTATGGGTATTCTGATTTGAAATTTGCCATCTTCGAAACTGTCAGATAAATGATTTCGCGTCCATCTCAGATAATTTTCCCGCCATACTATTAAAGCAATGGGAAATTTGAAATGTCTTCTCAAGAACCACTGGCCGATTTCAAGTACATTTGGCAGGATGCATCCTTATGACATATGGATCCGATTTCTTCAAAGCAAGCCGGTCGGCCAATTTGTCCAGCGGCCTTCTTGGATTTTGTTAAATTTTTAGAAACATCTAAAAATGTTCTCTGAAACAACTTGGGGGATTGATTCAAAACTCATGAAGTATCATCTAGAGCAAAAGCTTCACGAAGTTTATTCAAGGAAACTTGATTGGCCAAATGGGTTGTCGGCAATGTTTCATGACCTAGTTTTCGCGAAACAAATTCTCCAGAACCACTGAACGTATCAGGATGAAATTTGCAGGATATGATTAGGGACTAAGGGCCATTAAAATTTAATCAAGTGGAGTTGATGCGTAAAGAAACATTGCGGCTGTGTTCCTGTTACAATTCTGGTCAACTCCTTAGGAGATCTACTTATAGCCGATGGCCTTTCTGGTTGAAATGCGAATGTTCCAGGTGAGCGATACAGTCCCTTTGGGCCTCTTGTTGATTGGGGGTTTGAGGGGAGTGCTGGTCCAGCTTCCAGGTTTTTGCCAGGTTCGGTCATCCACATCTCTATATTAGCTGATTGGTCAATTTGGGTAGTGGCCATGAAACCACATCTAGGTGAAGACCTGAACCAAGTTTGTTTGAGAAAATCTGATTGGTCGATTTGTCTGATGACAATCTTGGGTGACCTAGTTTTGACAAAACCAACTCTAGAACTGCTAAAGAGATCTGGTCAAAATTTGGACAATTTGATGAGTGACTAAGGGCCATTGTGGTTTGTTCAAGGGAAGTTGATGCATAAAAGCATGACGGCCATGCCACGAATCAATCATAATTGAGCATCTGGAGCCAAGGCTTCTTGTTGCTTTGACGATTTGGCAATATGCTAAATGTATTATAGAGTTGCTATTTCTAGCTCTAGCTAATTTAACATTTTATACCGCTATTTTATGTTCTCGTTTCTTATTGCTTTCCATTAAGTACTGCAATTATACAACCTAGTGCTTAGTAAACCACTGTCTTTACCCAATCTTGGAATTTGTTGTTGCTGGGAAACATAACGCCTCTGCTTAATATTCTGTATTGGATTTACCATTTATTGGTCAAGCCGGCCAAAAATAGCTTTTGCTGTGGTCTTATGAAATGTTCCATATTAGTACATATTTTCTGAAACTTTTCCCACTGGAATGACTTGCTCAATAACTGAGACATCTATTCCAGTGGGAAATTTTTGAAAAAATTATTTTGGCCTGCAGATGGACATAAAAATGTTTTCAAAGTAATCAGATCTTTATATCTATGGCATAGCAATGCTATAATTTTAATATTTTTTTTTAGAAACAAAATGTGTTTATAGAGGGATCCATTTCTAGGCATGCTCCACCCAATTCTAGCTAAGGAACCGTCCATTTTGTGCGCATGTTTTAACCCTTTAAGCCGCGAAATTGTTAAAGAAAATTTAAATTTTCTCACAGAAAATATGCATTTAGAGATCAAGAGAAGACTATTTTTTGAAAATTTACCACTGGAATGACTGGTTCGGTTATCGAGCCAATCATTCCAGTGGTAAAGTTTCAAAAATAGTCTTCGTCTGTAAATGGACATTTGTCAAGACCACTGTAGAAGCCATTTTTGGCTGAATGAGTGAAAGACTTAAAGGGTTAAAACATTTTTAATACTTTGAACCCTGCAACCACTGACTCTCAAATTAAAGGTAATAGACCTTTCCCACATTGGTGTATATTGGGAAAATACCTTCCTGGAATGCATCGCGCATAGTTTTGTAAAATTTAACACAGTTGATTGCAATTTAAAAATATCCCCTATTGTCCACTTGATTTAATGAACCTAAGTCGAATGGTGTATTTTATATACGCAAATAACTCAGTGAAAACATTACAAAAATATATAAAATAATTCATTAATGTTTCGGCAACTGAATGTGCTTTCCAATGGTATATGATTTAAATAGTATAATGATTTTAGTTTATCATAGGAACGGTTTAGATTGCAGTGTATTTTAGTGCAAAAGTAACTAAAGGTGGGTCAGCGGCTTGTTGGTGGTGATATCAGCCAGCAGTTTTGCTCTCAGCGTTGATTTAGGGAAATCCCTGCGAAATGACATCGATGTGGGAAATGGTGTATTATCCAGATAACCTCATTGAATATCTTGAAGTTAATTACATTGGGGCTCGATCGTGCTCCCTATTAGTTTCAAAATATGCAGGAAAATGTTTAACAAAAATTATAATTTCATCAAAGACATACAATTCAGACATTTTTATGATGGGCCATTGACACTTTCGTGACCTATATTATTTGGATTGTGATTGTCAGCTAACAAGTGGCCTACTTCATTATGAGATCAGTTACTTGAGTGACAGTTCAAATGCCTTGGTTAAGCCAGTGAAATAAATTGAGGAGTTTAATACATTGTTAGTGGATATAAACAGTTCTGTTCAAGAAGTGATGTGTACAATCTCACAACGGACACTCGTGCAGGTGACCTTTATTTCTAAGGTCGCCTGCTCTTGAGTGTCCGTTGTGCGATTGTAAATAGAACCTATTTGAGTGTAAGTTATGTTTGACAATATTTATTTAGATGTCAATAATATGATCTAGCCACTGTCTTCTATCATGTCGTCTATAAGAACATTGATTACTTAGCCCTTTCATGATCAAGGTGGCAAGAAAATTAAGTTTTTGCGTAGCAAATGTCGTTTTGCAGGCCAAGAGAAAGATTAATTTTTGAAAATTGACCTGTACAATGACTGGTTTGATATCAACCTGGTCATTCAAATGATAACAATTTAAAAAATAGGTTTATATTGGTTGGCCTGCCAATGACCATTTCTGAGGACGGCTTCAAAAGCGTGTTTTGACGACATTGACCATCCATGGGTTAACTCTCTTCAATAAGTTCTTTTGTTGAAAAACATGATGTACATGATATTATATTTTGCTTACGTTTGTTCTCTAAAGGTCTTTCATCTGGAACCATCTCTCCTGTACAATATTGATTGTCAAGCGAAATAGTCCAATGTCATTCCTGTCTGTTTGCACTGATTTTATGATGGATTAGTTGAATTATTTATCTGTTCTAAAACTGGACAAGAGTACGTACAAACGATGCCATATAATGCCGAGCTATGAGTAGCGACCTGATCATCTGTAGGAGGAGTGACACAATGGTGTCTGCAAGATTGATTGATGGGATAGTGTGGATTTGAGAAGCCTTCCCTGGTGTTCAGTATAGAAAATGTTTCAAAACGTATTTCTAAATCTGCAAACTATTGACAATCTGCTTTCCACCCCCCCCCCACATTAATGGATATTTCCGGTTTTAGCTATGCCTCTGAACACCCTGACTATCAATTTCCAAAAAACTACACAGGTAAGCTGTTGAATATTTTGAAACTAATTTGACTGGATGCTGTTGCTGCCTAAGGCAGTAACAGTACCCAGTTAAATTAGTTTCAAAATATTGGACAGCATGTTTATTAAATAGCAAAGAATTACAAAGAGGCAAACAATTCATACAACTTGTCGGACTATTTGGTATTTGATGACGGTCTATATGGAACCCTTTGTGACGTAATGATTGTCATGTCATCATACACACGCCTAGCTGATTATTATGTCATAGGAGGTCAGATAATGGATGGATACTCTTGAAAGGTAAATTGCATCATATAATATACATCCCGAGGTCAGGCGAGGGTTGTGGAATGTTTTCGCTGCTGAATGCGTGGCAGGATAAAAATTATAAGCGGCACAAAACAATCAGACTTTATACAGAATGCATTCTGTGTTTATTAACATTAAAGTTCTCGTGTCCCATTAAATATATATCCTTTGGCACGAGATATGAGATGCCTGCTGATTTCTGTTCAATTAACCCAGCATGCTCTGATACCCAGCATACAACGCTACCCAGCATGCAATTTCCTGACTCCATTGTCATTGTAACTATTGGACACCATATTCGTGTAGTCTATTGTCTGTATAGGCTAGGATTTCTCAAACAAAACCAACCTGCCTGCACGTGCAAATAGTCATTTATAGGGCATACTATTCACGGCAGTACATTCTACAGTACTGTCCAGCGCAAGTGTAAATTTCCAGAAGAAAATTAGAGAAAGCTTTTATATATATTTTAACAATAATTTGCGTGAAAGTTATTGCTATCAATGACAGCAACAACATTCAGTAAAATTATTGTCAAAATAATTATTACGTAATGCGATTACTACCTGGTATATATTTGATACTAGTTTGAATAGAAAATTGTTGCTACAACAGCTTTCAGCCTATATATTCTAAAATAATCATCATAATTTTTAGTTGCCTCCCGCTATGGATTTGAATAGCAATTTGACTGTAAGTTGTTGCTTTCTAAGGCACCAACAACATTGTCAAATTATTATCCACACACGTGCGATCAATATATTACTATTTAGGTAAACTGAGTGTAGGCATATACACGCTTTCTTGTGAAAAATGAATGCTTAGCAAATGGTGTGTATGATTCGCTGACAGATTTGTACATTTGTTTGAAATGCATTGATCGAACAGAAACGCACACACGATAGCTATGCGAAATATTTCCTTCGTGCAGGCAAAGCGTATTTTGGCCATATACTCACTCTACATACATAGTAGTACTGAGCGCCGTGTGATTCTGTGGACAAAAATTTGATAACCTTGTTGGTGCCTTAGTTAGCAACAACTTACAGTCAAATTGCTCTTCAAATCCATAGAAAGTGTTGGCTGAAATTTATGATGAATATTTAGAATACATAGTCGACTTAAAGCTGTTGCCGCAGCACTTTTCAATCAAATTTGTATCAAATATATAGCATGTCGTAACTGTATTACATACTAATTATTTTGACAAGAATTTGACTGACTGTCGGTGCTGTCATTGATAGCAACAACTTTCACACAAATTGCCGTCAATATATATAAAGGCTGTCTCCTATTTTCTCCTAGACATTGACATACATTCTCTGAACAGTATTGAAATACACTGTCGAAAAATGTACTACCGTGAATACGCCCTACGTACATGCTTACACTTCCAGAGCTGGAGGACAAATGACTATTTGCACGAGCAAGCGGGTGGTTTTGTTTGAGAAATCCTGGCTTGTGCAGACAATAGACTAAACGAATATGGCGTCCAATAGTTCCAACGATTTTGGAGTCAGGGCATTGCATGCTGGGTAGCATTGCATGCCATGTAGCATTGTATGCTGGGTAAATTGAAGAGGCATCTCATATCTCGTGAAAAAGTTCTATATTTAATGCGACACAAGAGCTTTAACCAGCAGAACTATTAGAAGAGTCACATGACTTTCAGGGTAAAAAAGGAGTCATACTTTATTTAGCCAGTTCATGGTCAATATTGAAACCTGATATTGATGTCATAGTCGAAAGTGCTAATGGTCCATCAAGAAACTGTATGAAGGACCTTTCCATTTTTAGCTCTGGCCCGCCCATCTCCACCCACACGTCGCTCGTGTTGGGATCGATCGATCTCTGAACTTCCTGACTATCAATTTCCAGAAAACTATACAGGTAAGCGGCCAGTCAAATTAGTTTCAAAATATTCAACAGCATGTTTATTATATAGTAGAGACATACAATTCATACACTGTGTCAGGCTATTAAGAGATAAAGACGGGTCGTATAGAATCATTTAAGATGTAATGATTATGACGTCATCCTACACGTCGCTTAGCTGAGTATGACGTCATATGACATCAGATTATCAAATTATATGGTTTTGATGAATTTTAAATTTAATAGGCATTCTGTTGACTATTTTGAAACTCAACTCTATTACTTAAATTAGTTTCAAAATGTTCAACAGACTGTTTATTAAATTGTAATTTAATCAAAGACATACAATTCACCTTTCCAGAGTACCCATTCATCATCAGACCTTGTATGACGTCATAATCAGCTCAGTGCATGTATGATGACATCATAATCATTATGTCACAAAGGGTTCCATATAGACCGTCACCAAATCTCAAATGGTCCAACACGTATGATTTGTATGTCTTTGTAATTCTTTGTTATTTAATAAACATGCTGTTGAATATTTTGAAACTAATTTGACTGGGCGCTGTTGCTGTCTTAGACAGCAACAGCACCCAGTCAAATTAGTTTCAAAATATTCAACAGCTTACCTGTGTAGTTTTTTGGAAATTGATGGTCAGGGTGTTCAGAGATCGATCGATCCCAACACGAGCGAGGTGTGGGTGGAGCTTTGCTAGAGATGGGCGGGGCATAGCCAAAACCGGAACGGTCCATTCAGACCCATGTGATGGAACATTGCCACCTTAGTGATGGACCTTAGATTGACTTTATAAAGTAAAACAAACTTGTGATCCGCTCCACACCTCCACGGCGACAGGTAGTGGCAGCCGTGATGGCAGCGTCCAATTGGGGTTTAGCTCAACTGATCAATTCATATCATATGTTCGGATAATCATACTGCACCCAAACTTGGACGCACACTTACTTATAGTGAAGGGGATGACAAAATTACCATGGGTTCAAAAGATCAAAGTTCAAGGTCATAGTGATCTTGGTAAAAACTTTGTCCTTTTCAGCATTAACATTTTGCATTTAGCTCAACTTAGCAGTTGATATCTCATCATTGCTTAATAATACATGACCCAAGCTTGAACACATCTTTCCTTATTATGAGAGGGCATATAATTCAGACCACGACATTGGCATCAAAAGGTCAAATACCAAGGCCACTCTAACATTGATAAAATCCTTTTTCAACAGTCTCATTTTGCATTTAGCTCAATTCTTAGCAGTTCATATCTTAGATTTGGTTAAGCATATTGAACCCAAACCTCGACACATACTTCCTTATGATGAGAGAGCATCACGCAATGACATTGAGGTAAAAAAAGGTCAAGGGATTTTGATCTTGGTAAAAACTTGTTTTTTAACGTTAACATTTTGTGTTTATCTGCATTTCACCATTTATATCTCATGTTTGCTTAATCATGCTGGACACAAATTTGGACACATTATTCTGTATACGGAGCACATGACACGTTGGGGTCAAAAGGCAAGGTCACTGTATCTTAGGTAAAACTTAGTTTTTTTTCAACATTACCATTTTGCATTTAGCAGTGTATATTTCATGTTTGGTTAAGCATACATCGCCCAACTTTGAACACATGATTCCTTATAATGTTTGACGTTGCCCTACATATTTCATTGTAAAGTCAAGCTTCATGGTTGCATTACAACCACATTTCTGAGTCTGATTGCGACATCTGCTAACAAGTAATGTATACATGATTATGACATCAGATACTTGAGTGCCAGATCAGATTTCTCCAATTATATTTTACCTTGGTGCAGGAGATAATGGTTCTGTTCATGGATGGATATTATCTGTCATATATGTTAGCCGATGTCACAATCAAAATGACGTATCTTTGATGCGAAAATTTAAAACTGTGTCACAAAAGTGTATGAATTGTATGTCTTTTGAGTCTCTACCAGCATTTCATGTGTTAATCTTCATACTAGTGCAGTTATACTTTGACCCTTTAGTGGACAAACTGGCCAAAACCAGCATCTGTAATGGTCATGAGAAATGATCATTTACAAGCCAAAAGAAAACCCTTTTTGAAACTTTACTACCAGAAGGACTGACTTTATAGGTGAGCCACTTATTCCGGTTGTAAATTAAAAAAAATATCTACTAACCACACATTTTTATTTCATGACCATTAAAGGGTTGGTGACACAATTCTATTTTGAGCTAAATAATTTTTATTTGACTTTCCTAAATCTTGGAATGAAAAATTAAATTAATACACCCAGATGGCAGATGGAGTGCAAACTGGTTCCATGGGTTTAATATTACAATCGCCAGCGAGACAGAGAACTCTGACCTCATTTATCACTCATAGAATAAAGCACTTCCGGTCAGACTTGTAAGCGATTGACTGCCACCATCATCATTGACCAGTGCACCAACCCCTCATCTGAGTTTCATGATTGAGTTGAGAATAGATAGCGAGTCCACCTTCAGGACACGTGAAAAATCCATGTATTGTAATGCAGTCACAGACCTGCTATATGCAATCACCCAGCCAGACTGTGTGCCTTGTCTGATTAATTATTCATGAGACATTTATCTTACAGTTTCTACATAATATTTGTCTCGATGATTTCTGTAGGGTTTTAGTTGCCACTCAAAACTTAGGTATGCACCATTCTGTAACATTTCTGTGCATGAGGAACGTTAAGGTTTAAATATTTAGGTGTTCATTTACCTTATTGGAACTCAGTTTGAATACATGCATGCCTATGCTCTTAGCCCTTTAACCCTCATATCAGCCAAAAATGGCTTCTGCAGTGGTCTTGAGAAATGTCCATTTGCAGACTAAGAGAAGACTATTTTTGAAAATTTCCCACTGGAATGACTGGCTCGATAACAGAGCCAGTCATTCCAGTGGGAAATTTTCAAAAATAGTTTTCTCTTGGTCCGCAAATGGACATTTCCTATGAGAAAATTTTAATTTTCTTGAACAAATGCAAGGATTAAAGTGTTAAGAAGCAGCTTGATAACATTGAGGTCCCAAAATCAACGGTCAAGGTCAGTCTGACCTTGGTGCAAAACAATGTTTTTCAACTGTTAAGTTTTGCATTTAGTATATATTTCCGGATTGGTTAATCTTATTGGAACTGTGCTGGATACACATCATTGTCTCTGCTGTTAGACATCGGCACAATAATGTACCGGTAGACTGTTGCGCAAACTACTTTGTAGCAAAGTTGGGTCAGGATCCTGTTTATTTCTCTAATGAGACTGTAAATTTAGGCCTCAATTCTTGTATGGAAGAATTGAGTCATTAGTTCACGGAACAAATGAAAATGAGAAATAGAACTCAACATCATAATAGTAGTATTAACATGACATATTAATATGTGGCATCATGCTGGTACGGTAACTCACGTCAGCCAATCACACCTCTGGATACAGCAGGCATCGTCATATTGTTATAGCAAGGAATTGTCATGATTTCCAAAAATGATTCAGCCAATGACAGCTGTGGAAACATTAGACAAATACAGACTCCTGTGTGTTAGAGACAAGACAATAACTTTGCTGGCATACGATCAAAGGTCAAGGTCACTGTGATCGTGGTAAGAACTCTTGAGTTTTTAAGGATTGATAAATTGTATTGGATCCAAACATGTACATATGATTAACAGTATTGATAGGAGGACGCACAGTGGCATTGAAGCGACTATAGGTTATTGGTCAAGGTCATTAACCTTTGTGCAAACCTTGTTATTGAAGCTCGCTGAACTTGGTACAAAAATTGAATCTTTGTTTTAATGATCAAGATAAGTTTTAAAAAGTTTTGAAGATTACTTATGGAAAGACGATTTGCATGCCAAGTGATGCCGATTTATGAGAAATTTGCTGAAAGGGCAGGCTCGCTTATAGTGATAAAGTGATCAAGAGAGAAACAAGAGCTATGAGAGATTGCAGACCTTCGCCCTCCTGGTTTTGTCACACTAACAATTTTTTTAATTTTCCAGATGTTTACAGATTTTCCTGATTGTTTGGATTTTCCTGGATCATGTCCAACGTTGTCAAATCCTAGTGTATGGTCATTCTCTTTCGTGTATTAGAATTTGAGCCAGATTGGACGAGTAGTTTCCAACATATCCACATATCCAAAATTCTATCTGATCTGGATGTGGATTTTCTTATTCAAATCACGCTGGATCCAGGTTCTCTTAACCAGTTTATTGTCAGTGTCTGCAAATCCTCTTGCACTGCAAGTTCAGTCGTTGCGTTAACGTTTGAGCCATATCTGATCGGTAGATTTGGAGATACAGCTCCAGACACACAGACAGAAAGACAAAAAGACAGACAGACACACATACATGGGCATGACACACACAGATAGAGCCACCCAATTTACCTTTCCATTTTCAGTTATGACCTGCCCATCTCTAGCTAAGCTCCACCCACACCTCGATCGTGTTGGGATCGATCGATCTCTGAACTCCTCGACTATCAATTTACAGAAAACTATACAGGTAAGTTGTTGAATATTTTTAACCTAATTTGACTGGGTGCTAGGCAGCAACTGCGCCCAGTCAAATTAGGTTCGAAATATTCAACAGCATGTTTATTAAATAGTAGAGACATACAATTTGTACAACATGTCTGACTTATAATTAAGGGTTAAAGATGAGCCTAATAGAATCATTTATGACGTAAACATTATGACAAAAGGTAATAACAACGTAGTAAGTTAAAAACAAGCCAGGATGCAAGGTTTTTAGCCTGACGCTTGGTTTCATAT
This sequence comes from Chaetoderma sp. LZ-2023a, assembly GCA_034401795.1. Classification (NCBI taxonomy): domain Eukaryota; kingdom Metazoa; phylum Mollusca; class Caudofoveata; order Chaetodermatida; family Chaetodermatidae; genus Chaetoderma; species Chaetoderma sp. LZ-2023a. The sequence goes on along the minus strand of CM067367.1, from coordinate 37,205,691 downwards.
GTGAGACCAAAAGTCTGAATGATCCGGACTCGTTTCGCTGTACTTTATGTACCCTCCTCTGGGTAAACCTGTGGATTGAGTGGATCTTGACCAAATATGGGCAAGTGGTTGGGAGTTTAACGGTTCCCATGTCCGAAATTGTTACCAGTTTGGTAAAAAATATTTTGGTAAACATTTTTACCGTTTTGGTCTTTTGGCGGTATGTCTGAAATTTTGCCAGTACCGCTGATTTGTTACCGGTTGGGATCATTTTAACCGGTTGTGGTAAATTTTTGCCGGTTGTGGGTTTTTTTGGCGGTTTTTGCTTCAAATATTTTGTTTGGTTGCCGAAAACTTCCCCCTGCCGCCGGTTTGGCGAGAAAGGTAATTTTTACAGCCATGATTATTGTGACGTAATTCTGATGCTCCATTTTTCTGCCTAAATGATTGCAGGAGGTCACGATAGACTAGTGGGGGATGGTCCCTGCCCCACTGGTGGGGTCCTGGTGGGTATTGATCATGGTGTGGTCATCACTGTAATTGATTCAGACTTTATGGCATTTCGTTCCTTGTGTGGAACTCAGAGGCGCAGTTTTTAGTTTTTTCTTTGAAACTTAAAATTTTTTTTATATAAATGTATTTATCAATGAGATAAATAAAATAAAAAAGACACAAAAAACATGGTGAGTATATGTCTTGTTGTCATTTACTTTAAAACATATCGTTGTGTAATAGGTTGAGCACCCCGTGTGAAATAAAATGCAAGTTAACTTGGATTAGCTTGGATTTTCTTGAATATCCAAGCTATTTAGAAAATTATTCAACCCATACCAACTTGGATTTCCTTGAATTAGCTTGGACTTTATGTAGTGGCTTGAACATCTTGAAAATCCCCCCTCTCAGAATTTGAGCTAGCTGGAATTTTCTAGAACTTTTTGAATGTCACCATGAAAAAGTGCAAGCTTCTTGGATTTGCTTGGACTTTTGTGATTTGATTTTCTAGAACTTTGTTTTGTCAGACATAAAAGAATCCAAGCTACTTGGATATCCTTGAATTTGTAGATTCACTTACGCTACCTTGGATTATCTTGAAATAGCTTGCACTAAGGCAAGAACAGATTCTGTAGTCATGTAGAGGTGCCCTTGACCTGGTAAATTGGAGGGGAATTTAAAGTCTTTGTAAAAAAGCAAACAGTACATTCAGTGCATTGATCATTACCAGCTATGGATATATAGAATATGATAGTTTGGAAACCCTGACAGTACTGTTAGATAGAATGCTTAGCATTAGTAACCTTTAATGGAAACAGAACTGTATTTTGAGGTATGTATTCTATTGATTTCCAGAGATTTATTCAGAGTTACCAGTTTTGGTATAGCTTTTTCAGTTCTATAGAAATAATGCAGTGATCATGACTTTCTAAATAATATGGTACATTAACAATCTCTGTCTATAAAAATAACAGACAAATCAGTCAGAAACTCATACATTGTTAATGTCTGGCTGAACTTGTATTTGTTATTGAGTATTACATGTAACTCAACTACCATGAAGGTGATTTGGTTTTCAAGCATACCAGTATATATTTATGTATAATCTCTCTGTGGCAGCATTTATGTGTACGTACATGCATTTTATGTTAATGTTTAACCTATTTCAAAAGCTAGGATTAGCTGGAATTTTCTTGAAGTTCTAGATAGCTGGGACTTTCTGGAATAAAATCCAAGCTAGGTGGAATTTTCTTGAATGTTCAAGCTATCTGGAATTTTCTTGGATTTTACATTGCCATGAGAAGCAGGTTGTTGAGTGTGGTGCAAGTTAGATTCATCACCATGGCCAGAAGAGAATGAAAGAACAATAATATAATTTTTGTCCACTGTGTGTTTCCATTCAAAACCACGGTTTCGAGAAAGTTGATAATTGTTAGAAAAGTTTGTCTGTTGGTCTCCACTCGGTGTGGAGACACATTTCCTTCATTAGAGACCGGATTCTGGCCCATGTTGGGTATGGTGCCCTTTTATTTTCACCTTAAACCTCAATGTAACAGTGTAGGCAGTTGATACTAAACTTATGCGGTTGGCATAGGTTAGTGATCAAGGTACAAGCCGCGCTTATGTCGATGTTTCTCCCCGTCACGTCGTCCATTGTTGTCAGGGATGCTGTTTCTGATACAACTTGCTCCAGACTTGTGTTAGAGAGGAGACTTGGGCAGCTGAGGAGTGATCGGCTTCCAAATAGTCTGAGATACTCCTCACTGATACCCCAGAGCATGAGGAAGCAGTCCCTGGGGTGGGAGCGTGCACTGATGTTGGAATACCTAGGCAGCAGTTGAAGAGTCTGAATTGTCAATTAGAGAATTTGATGAAAAAAGGATTCTGGAAGGTTTCCTTGATAGCTCTGTCTATTTTTGACTGCGGCTGTGTCGCGTTGGAGATTGTGTAACCTGAGTATGCACCCATAGATTGTCGGATGGACGCTGGCAGTATCCACTTATTAATAGTTCTCTTACTGAGTTTCTGTAGCCGTTTATAATCGTAAATGTCACATCGGCGTGGTTTCATGAGAGGCCAACCCGGGTCCACGATCTTGACTCCTATGACCTTGGCCATGGAAAGGAGTCCTGGGATCTCTGAGTCTGGAACTGAGTGTTGTTTAAGATGCATTCTCATGTATTCTGTACACTTGATAGGAATAAGGCACCAATCGCACGTCCATGCAGGAAGGTCTGTGTGTCTGCTCTTGGTGTGTGTATTCAAACTGCTTCTATGTGTGAAGACGGCATCACATTTATCACAATAGTGGGATGCCGTTTAAAAAATTTCTTCACTCTAGCCCACCCCCCACACGCACTCCTACAAGCAGGAATTGGCACAACAATCCCACCTTTGGTGCCGGCTCCAATTCCTTTTCAGGAAGTCATTGCTAGAAAATTTGCCGCCAAAAGACCTCAATGCCGCCTCCCACCATGGATGTGCCTTTTGAGGCTTTTTTTCAAAGCAATCAGGTATGAATACCGTAATCATATCCACCACAGAACCCAGAACAGTAATCTCAGCACTGTGGAACAAGATGCTCTTGTTCACCCTAAAACTAATCATTCTATAGTGATCAAAAACGCTGATAAAGGGCATGATTTCATAGAGATGAAACCCTGTTTCCAGGGAATGCAGAATGAAATAAGTTCAAGTGGCTTTGATTGAATAAAAGAGGTACAAAACTCACATAGGATAAAAAGGTTTAATTGGTCACTGGTCATGGAGAATTGAGTTAATTCAATAATGTATCAAAGTTCATAGCATTTATCAGATCTTTATTTTGTCAATTCAGAGACTGAGAGATAATTTTTGAAAATTTACCACTGGAATTACTGGCTCAGTTATCCAGCTAGCCACTCCAGTGGTAAATTTTCGAAAATACTCTTCCATTGGCCTGCCAATGAACATTTCTCAAACTCATTGCAGAAGGTGTTTTGTTCGGCTTAGGTGTTAAAGGGTTAAGGGCTAACTTGCTCATCACTGAATTATCAGTATCTCAAATTCTAAGTCTGCGTACCAAACATATAACTAAGTTGTTAAAATTAATTTTAATAGAAACTGTTGCAGCCATAAGTGACAAAAGTATTCAGTCAAATAAATTGTAAAATATTCAATAAAGCATCTAATAACAGCTGGCATAATAAATATCATCAACCTGCATATAGAATGAAATGTGGTAAATGGTATGATATAGATCATTTAGGATGAAATGCATTAAAGGCATATAAAGAGCAGTGTGTAATTTACAGATATTACATGTACATTTCATAGCCAACAATGTTCAGTAAATCTATGACTGGAATTGATTGGAATTGAGTTGGAATTTATCAATTCCGGTCAATTCAAATTATGAATTCCAGTTCCAATTCCAATTCTGGTGTCTTAAAATTTATCAATTACAATTTCAATTCCGCGGTCCTCAGATTTATCAATTCCAATTCCAATTCCGGAATTGAATTGAAATTAACTGGTCAATTCCAATTCCAATCGGAATTTACCCCAACCGTGACCCTTACCACTCTGATGTCAAAACTTTAAAATTTCAAATCAAATTTAAAGAACGTGTTTATCTTTCAACAAATTTGATGTGAGATGGTGCTGTCGTAGACAGCAACATCTTCCACCAACTTGCTGAAAATTGTACACCAGTTTCTTTGCTATTGACAGCATAAAAGATAGAATATTATCATCAGAGTGGTATGGGTTAATCTTTTAGTAACCTGGCATATATGGATCATCCAGACCTGGGGGCTCTCAATTTAAATAAAAAAGAAACCTCACACGTCAAAATGCCTGTGAAAATAATTTAGCGAATATTTCAACTGTTGTAATTCATGGAGCAGGAAGAATCATTAAGACATGAATGGACATGTTAGAGCTAAGATTCCACTTAAGATTCCACAAGGGCACTTGTTGACAATTAGTGACTGTCATCGTTGTCTAGCAATTTGATCAATTCTGTCCACAATATTAAGAGTCAGTGCCCTCATGGGATTCTGAATACGCTTCTGTGAACACCAGCCTATCAACCTTAACTCACCGCAGGAGCTATTAATTAGAAGTTTTTCTTGGAAATTTGACACGCCAATCCGCTATGTCACGCATTTCCAACCGCTTTGATGTTGCGTGATGTCTATGCAGTTACATAATTTTCTAATGGCCCCATTCTGTTATTCCTCAGTTTTCAAAACAACAAAAGTGCAGTTAAAATTATTTATTTCTTTGTCCTCATATCTACGATTTTGCTTAAGCCTACTTCACAAAAATTATGTAATCATCATTAATTATGACATTTGACTAGTAAATGTCATTCCATAGATACATTATATTAACACTGAATTCTTGTATAAATTTTACCTCTGTTCAACCATTCCAACCTTTTTCATAGTCATTTGATGCAGCTAGTATGATCAATTTTTATATCTTTATGACTCGATATAGCCATGGATTAGCGATGGTTAGAGCCTGTGGGTAGAACATGTCATGGGTAGTCATTCCAATTGATGGATCAAGTTTCTCAGTCAATCATATAACATCATAATAAACTATGTCACATGTGGACTGATGTCATAATTAATTACATCATGAATGACACAATACAGTTCATCACAAACACGTAATAGTCCATCAAATTGTTCGACTTGTATGTCTTTACTATTTAATAAATATTCCATTGAATATTTTGAAACTAATTTAACTGGGCGCTGTTGCTGCCATAGGCAGCAACAGCACCCAGTCAAATTAGTTTCCAAATATTCAACAGCTTATCGTTTAGTTTCCTGGAAATTGAGATTCAAAGCATGTAGTGATCGATTGATCCCAACACTGCCAAAGCATGGGTGGATCTTAGGTAAAGATGGGCGGAGCATACCTAAAACTGGATTCTTCCAGTGTGGTTGGGTAACCATGGCTAAATCATGGTAGAGCATGGTTTTATAACCCTGGACAAAAGCTATTGGGCCATTGAACTCAATATGGTTGGCGATGATTAAGCAGAGCTACACATCCATGAGCTATTATTACACATTCATGAGCTACAGGATACCCATCTTACTTCTCTAATATACAAGGTTGAGACAAAGCATTTGCACAGAATAGGTATACATGTACCCCATCCACCAAAAGATCTCTAGAAAAAGAATAACCTGGATCCTGAATCTTTATTAGTGACTTTCACAAGTCGTGCAAAAACATTCTACAACACTGGCACATCCTAGAGGGCAGCCAAAGATGCAGGTTAACCTTCCATGTAAAACGTTATTTAGCTTGCGGAGAATCAAAGAACTGAGAGATAGGCGTGCACGATTATTGATTTCAGTAATCAGGATCGATTATTTAAGAATAATCGTGCTTACTCGATTAATCAGCCTACAAAAGCAATCAATGACTAAAGTTGCAATGGTGTTTAGAAATGTGCTTTTGCAGGCTAAGAGAACTATTTTTGAAAATGTATCGCTGGAAGGCCTGGCTCGATTCTCGAGTCAGTCATTTCAGTGATACATTTTCAAAAACTGGGTTTTTTTGGACTCCGAATGGACATACATTCGTTGAGAAAAATTCTGCTTTTGACCTATCACATTAAAGAGTAAATTAAAATGTAGATTTTGAAACATTTATGCAGTAGCTGTTTTTAACGATTATTTGATTATTTAATCTTTAATCATATAAATTCACTGTCTTAAAAATAATCTCCACTTTCGATTTAATCACGTAATCGCACAATCCTACTGAGAGACAACCTCAGCAGGGTACGCTAACCCCCCACTCCATCCCCACCACTCCACCCCGTTCATCCATGGGTAAATGTGACTTCTGCATTGTCATGGACCAAACACTCTGTATCAAACGTACATGTATTGAACTGACATATAACTTAAGTGTGAAAAACTAGCAATTGCTACAGGCCAGAAATTGTGAAAATGATGCAAAAGAACAGTGCTAGGGAGATACAAACAACACATCATAGAGATAACCAACGTAATGTCATTGATATTCACCAACTGCGTGGTGCTTTCAACATCAGCTAAGTGTGGTGACATTGTTAATAATTAGCGTCCCACCCTACATCGTAATCAGCAATAAAAGCTTAGTTTAATGATGACCTTTAAAAAAACTTTCTGAAGACGTTCTTTGTGATTCCTTGAGGTTCAATAGCTTGCATCAACACTGTTTTTAATTGATGCTAGTAATGAGCACATGAAAATGTATTGCAATAATTTCAGCTGACAATTAATTCAATGGTATGCAGGCTTGACTTGAGATTTGAGGGTATTTCTTTTGGATAACAAACTTCAGGATCCTGGTAATACTTTGAAAATTTATATGTGTCAGTGATGTAATGGCAACTGAATGAAGATTGATCATCCTAACGGCTAAGATCAAGTGTCTTAGCTTGAGTCATTAACTTGGGTCATGCCTCTACATGCTGTGATGTGTAATTGCTTTATTATCTACAATGCTTCCCCTGGTGCTTGGAGATGGAACGGAAATTTTCCAACGGAAAATAACTTAGTGATTTGTGATGATTCAATACAGGGTATAATTTATTTATAGCTTCACAGCAGCAATACAAAAAGGTTATGGTACGAGTGGTCAGATGCATACCTATTTTACTAACCCCCCCCCCACATCATATAGGTATATCTGTCAGTTTGGTGGGATAACTCTAGCTCTACTGGAGCAAACTTCACCAAACTTGGTTTGGAGGTTGGTTTTGTGTTTTTGAAAAAACCCTTTTTTTTTAGGTCAAATGGTCAAAGGTCAAAGACAGTGACCTAACTAATGACATAATATTGCTTTTCCAGATGATAACTCGTTCTATTAAAGGGATCATTACCAATCTTGTGTGGGAGCTTGTCCTTGGAGGTCCGAAGAATCCTATTGATTTTGGGGTCAAATGGTCAAAGGTCATGGTCATGGTAGCATAATTAATGACATAATATTGATCGTTACTAATCATGGGGGAGAGGTTGTCCTTGGTGTTCCAAAGAACCCTATCGATTTGGGGCTCAAGGTGACCAATCTTGGGTGGAGGGTTGCATAATTGCTTACCAATCTCTGATTGTTGTTCTTATTATCCCAGTGTTTGCTAAACGTTAGGCAGGTACTTCTGGTTTTGTCTGTCTGTGCGTGCATCCATTTATCTATTTTTGCAGATTTTGGTTTAGTGTCATGTAGGGCAAAACCATTGCGAAAATGTAAAAAATGAAACCATCCAGAAAATCATCATAGTGCTAAATCTGGTGACTCTTAAATCTGTTTGTTCTATAACTTTATTATCATATACACCCTTGTACATGGTTTCAGTAAATCATTCGGACACTAGGGTGTTTTGCAAATATATAATTAAAGCTATCATAGGCTGATAAGACAACTAATACTTTTGGAAGGCTAAAGAAAATGTTCCAAGTTCTCCAACTAAGAGCCAGCCACTCTAGATACAATCTTGTGTCGAGTTCACTGACGTCAAAATTCCCTTTCTATACCTGTCTAACCAGGTAATACATTTTAGTCGAGCTGTGTTCGTCAGCATGCTAGGCTAATTATTCACAGAACAAATTGCCGGACAATTATTGGCAGTAACAATATTCTGGCAACATTTTCTCAAAATAATCTAGCATACAACACCGGTGTCTCCTGCTAATATTTTGATAATTTGACTGAAAATCGTTGATAATAATAATCAGCAATGTAGGAACACTTGGTGAAGATATTTATGGCAATTTGATTGGCAGTCGTTGCTGACAAAGGCAGCAACAACTTTGTACAATTGTTCTCAGAATAATAATTTTCGACTTTCAGGTGAAGTTAGTTAGGCATTTGTCATATTCGTTATCGAAATCCAGTGTGATATGTGTTAGCAACTACTGAAGTCGTGTCCATATTTCAGTGTCAAGTCATTTCTAATCACTGCATGTCAGATCGTGCATGTGCCGGGCGAATCTACCCGTCAGTGGAAATATGTTTCATATTGGATCTCGATAATGTATATGAAATAGACCTATCTAATTTTTATACAAAATTGTTACCTAAAAATATTGAAAGTTTACTTATTATTCTTAGAACCAAGTTTTTGCTCCCTTAGACAGCAACATCTTGCTCCATTAGTCAGCAACAACTATCAGTCAAATTGCTCAAAATATCTTCAGCAAGTGTTACTACATTGCTGACTATTTTGAAAACAATTTGATTGAAAGTTGTTGCAGAAACGATTTTCAGTCAAATTATTATCAAAACTTTCGCAGGTGACATGTATTGTCTGCTAGATTATTTTTTAACAATTTGCTGGACTGTTGCTGCTATAGTCAGCAATAATTGTCAGTGACCTTGTATGTGAATAATTAGCCTTAGAGCACGCTGCTATCAAGTCGAAGAACACAGCTTTCCTAAAATGTATTACCTGGCTATTCCTGTGTATAAAGGTCACAACTCGATACAGGATTGCAGAGCGGCTCTTAGAAACAGATCTCGGAGCATTGCTCTTAGCCTAATATGTTGGTTTTATCAGCTTGCGATAGTTTTAACCAGATAACTGTTTACAAAAATATGACAAAAATAATCCATCAATGTGTAGACAATTCGCGTAGCTTTCTTGTGGCGTATGACTTCAATAATATTATGCCCTTTATTCTTCATATATACTGGATTGTGAGTCTAATATTAAAGATTTACTGTTCGCTACCAGCCAATCAAATCATGAGTAATGACTTGTGGGACGGTATATTCCCATTAAGATATATACCAATGCGTGAGTGGGTGTATTGCAGTTTGGTAGATCACTTTACACCCTGCAGAGGATCAAATTATTTATACCTATGTACATAATTATATATATTAAGATATTGGTATGTACTTTCCTGTCTGATTCATGTGCAGACTAGACTGGCATTTCATGTGAATGAGATACGGAAATGAGGTCCCATGAATATCCGGAGACCACATACTAATTAGCGTCGAATTTAGAAATACATGTTAAATATTGATTATCCTGGAATAAATAATGACTGAATACTATAGTTATATTTAATATTTTGATATAATATGTTTGACACGGACGTATAGGTTTATTGCCTTATGTGATTTACTGAATACCAATATTTTGTAATGAGCTTCAATCATATGTCTTTGTGTATGTTGTGGCAATTGCGAGCCTCATAGCGGAAGCTTAACAGGAATGCAAATAAATGAATAGATGGTAATTTACTCTTTATTGATCAAGTTTGTCACGGGACATTTAAATTTGTGCTTATTGAATGTTGATTTGGAGGCCAATAGAAAGACTATGTTTGAAAATATACCACTGGAATGACTGGTTCGATTATCATGTCAGTCATTCCAGGGGTCACTTTTCAAAATATTGCTTTCTCTTGGCACGTAAATGGACATTTCTCACAACTACTGCAGTATGCTATCCAAAGCCAGATTCACAAAGCTGGTTCGACTATTGACTTTGCTTACCACTCTGATGTCAATATTCTCTCTTTTAAAGTTGTGTTAATTTGACGATGTTATCACAAGGATTTCAAAAATGTCAAGGAGAAATTGATTCTACATGAGTGGAACCCGGAGAGATCTGTAACTTATCACCTAGAGGATCAATGGGTTCATACTCGATGGTATATTAAATGGACAGTTGATCATTACGATAGTCATTTGGAAACTGTTTAATTGAGAGAGAGAGGGAGGGAGGGAGAGAGGGAGAGAGAGAGAGAGAGCTAACTTGTTTTACCGTAATTCCGGGGACATTTTCACGTCTAGACCCTACACTCTGGGGACATGCTCGGATTGTGGGGACAATGCCCTGACCCCACAATTACGGTCGCTCAAACAATCGGCAAAAGCGTTAAACGTCCAAAAAATATATTTAGAATTTGTGTCCCCACGATTCATTTTTTTCAATTTTTTTTACGTTTTTTCATTTCTCTCACCTTCTCTCACATTGAAATGTCCCCACAAAATTATCTCACACTCTCATGTAAAAAATATATTGCGCGAGGCATACGAACACGTGATGTGATAAACACTCACGTGCACAGACTAGGTGGCGGTGTAATCTCCCATCCACATACTGCTGCCAATGGATGAACTACCAACCAAAGAGTATGTCCCCACACTGTTTCTCACATTTGTGGGGACTCTCTCACTAGGTCCCCGCTCTGTGTGGGGACCATCCCCACAGTGTTCTCTCACTTTTTTTAGTTAATGGTAATAATCGCTATCCATCTTAAAAGTATTTTTTATTTTGCCAACGCACACAGAAACACGAAGGAAATGAAAATCAAAAAATGAGAGAAAAAAGTGATGTCCCCACAGTTACGGTAAAACCGTCCACAGAGAGAAAGAGAGAAGAGAGAGAGAGAGAGAGAGAGAGAGGGAGGGAGGGAGGGAGGGAGAGAGAGATAGTATTTTTTGATAGTATTTTGACTGGGGAGTTGTTGCTGCCTATTGAATTATAAATTAATCCAAAACACAATTTGTACACTTTAGCCAGTCTTTTGGATTTTTGTAATGGAGCTATGCCATTTTGAGTGTGATGCCATCTAACATGTCACATTGATTATGACATCAGACGCTTGAGTGACACATCGAATCATGACATTTTACATTTATATATTGGCTATGCTGGTAATCATTACCAATCATTGACAATCATTAGTTTACTTGGGTTATATTCATAGTTTTAAGTACTTTTTTTTAAACACTTAGCCTAAGTGTTTATGTCTTAGTCTCAAATCACTATTTATAACATTACTTGATTGACGATCGTTATCTGTTAGTGACTGCACTTAGAAAGTGTCATGACATTATTATTATAGCCGCCAGCACTTGCTCTCTACTATCTGTTTAACCAATCAACTGATGCATGTCGGAATTGTTTGCATAGTTTATTGGTAGAAATGAATGCCAAAGAGGCAGACTTTTCAAACATAGTCACTTTCTGAAGATCTATTATCATTACAACAGGTACAATGAGCAAATTATCCATCACCAAACTTAAAATCTTTACAACTTGATGTTGTGAGAACTTAGTGTTTATCCGCATCAGATAAAATACTCAAATAATTATCCAGACATTATTCACCTGTGACAAACCATTCTAGTCCATTAGCAGTTTCAATATGATTACAGAACTGTGCTATGCTACAACAAAAATTTCATGATCAAGTTAGATAAACACACAGGCAACACATACCCTTATCAACTCACAATGCTAGGATGGTAGCTGTAGTACATGTATATCTATAATGAGTTACAAGATGGTGGCATCCATATCAAATGCAATTTTAAACTTTAATTCTAATCAAAGTTGGAATGATGATGATGATGTAATTTGTTCTGTGGCTGCATAGCTGTCATTAGTCCTTCTTTGCCCACTGTTTCTTATCCTCAGCCAGAGGCATTTTATCTCTCAGAGTTTCTTATCATTGGACCTTTCCAGAGTAATGACATCATAATCAGCTAAGCGGCGTGTAGGGTGATGTCATAATCATTACGTCATAAATGATTCTGTACGGCCTGTCTTTAACTCTTAAAAGTCTGGAACGTTGTAAGAATTGTATGTCTCTACTATTTAATGAAATAAGCGGCAACAACACCCAGTCAAATTAGTTTCAAAATATTCAACACCCTACCTGTATAGTTTTCTGGAAATTGATAGTCAGGGAGTTTAGAGATCGATCAATCGCAACACGAGCAAGGTGTGGGTGGAGCTTAGCTAGAGAGGGGTGGGGCATAGCTATGAATAGAAAGGTCCATTGGTTCTCAATATACCCTGTGTCGAGTCCCGATTCTTTCAGATGGCTATGTATATAGCATATTTAGCATCGTCTGAAGACTGTAGGTGCTGGCTCTGAGTTCAGCAAATTCCAAGTCCCTCAATACAGGTCATGGAGGTGTGTCTAGTGACATTCACAGAACATGGCCAACCGTCTTTGTGCGCATCTTCAGAGATTATGCTGTCCAGCCAGCGATGTTAGGTGATAGTAGGAAGATGTTTGCAATGGTAGGCATGAACTTTATTTAGAACTGTAAAGTCACAAGAAAGCTCATCGAATTTCTACACATTTATATATTAGTCTTTGTATTTTTCTAAAATTGTCTCCAATAATTACCGTATTCTTTTAAAATGCATTCTATTGTCAACTTGATTTACTGAATCTAGGTAAAATGGTGTATTTTATATATAATGCAAATAAACCATTAAAAATTGTACAAAAATATAAAGTATTATACATTAATGTTTTTACAATTCGATTCACTTTCTAATGATGTATGAATTGAATGATATTGTGATTTTAGGTCATTCATAAGGAAACTGTTTAAAGTGGGGTGTCTGTTAATGTAATAGTAATTGAATAAGGGTTAGCCACTTGCTATTGGCCTTACCAGCCTGCAGGGGTGCGTTAAGCGTCAATTTAGGAGACTCCCGCCATAATGATGTCAGTGTGGGAAAGATGTGTAGAACATGAACTAGAATGCTCTCCTCAGGGAGATGCTGACTCATAACCTCGACATTGGAACGTCTGACTTGAAACTAAATTTAGATTTTAGCCAATGACAATATGAATGTATTGTTATAGATTTGGTGATTTACTTACCTTTTTGCATAGCAGTTATCGATGAAAGTGTGCATTCTGGTATGCACTAGGTGACCCTCTGACGTTAAAAGTTGAACATTTTAACTGAACTTAAATTGTGGTTCTAGCCAAACGCAATATGAATGTATGTTATAGATTTGGTGATTCAAGATTCTTGCATTGCAGAGTTAAAGGGGAAAATGTGTTTTCGCCTTTTCGGGCATACACTACATAAAATACCCAGGGAACTCAATGATTGACCTTTTAACTTCAAACTAAAATTTCTTCTAGCCACCCCTACGATAAAATTTACTTTGCGGATAACTAGCCACTAGTTAGCGACTAGTTTGCAGCAAAGGAAAAACTGAGCGACAGGAATTAACATGGCCTAGCAGCTAGATGTTAACCTGCTGCTAAGTGGTGGCATAATTAAAACTGAGCGGCTGGTTTGCAGCATAGTATGTGATTTGCCAAAAACTGAGCGGCTGATTAGCATGAAGAACTCTGTTTCTCACAAACTGAGCAGCTGGTTAACATGAAGGACTCTGTTTCTCACAAACTGAGCGGCTGGTTAACATGAGACTCTGTTTCTCACAAAGACTATTTTCCCGTCTGAATTTGGAAGAAAGGTCAAAGCCTCATTCTGGCAGAGTATCTGCTATTTGAAATTGTCTTGTTAAGGTAATTTGGTGTAAATATATTTTGATCTCAAGCTTGTTTAAGTGAACAATGTGGTTAGTACGTATATATTATTGTTGAATAAGTGGATAGATACATGTAGCAAGTTGCTATGCTGCAATGCAAGCAGATCTTTCTTGAACAAGTTTCTGACAGTAAAGTTGATTATTATATCATGGTATACTAGTATTAGATCTGCTATATTGGACATAATTTAATCGAAGCATTAGAAACCTGTTGTCAGTCAATGCTATGTATACTACATATGTTTGTAGTATAAGAAAGATAAAGTGTTGAACCACTGGTAAGTTATCTCAGCTATTTATGTGCTTTAGAATGATTATACATGCATATATACTGAGATAGTTTAACAGGAAGAAGTAATGGCATGAATGGTAGCCATTTTCTTCTTCAACCAGGGTAAGATTAGTGCGTCTGGTTAGCGGCTGATTAGCAGCAGACTGAATCCTTCTTAACCGATCAGATTTTGAGTTGTCGCTACTTAGCGGCTAATTTGCATGGTAAAATGTTAACCACCCGCTACTTAGCAGCTAACTAGTGGCTCATTAGTGGCAGCACTTAGTGGCAGGACCATTTTTTTCATAGAGGCACTCATAATATTAATGTGTGTACCAAATTTTGTGATTTTACCTCATAGGATTCCAGAGATATGCCTCAATAAACAGAGACATACAGACAGACAGCACCAACCCCAATAACTTAGGCACTCCAGCCTTTGACAGCATGAGTAATTATCATGCTGCACTATTCTCATGATCTTGATCATTGATGTCTGGATCTTTGGCCATTTGCCTCAAACCCCCCCCCCCCCCCCTCACCTGACCCCTACCACCACCTCTCCACCCCACCCACACGCCCATGTACACCCACCTCTGAGCAAATGTTGTTGAAGATTGCACTATTAGAATATTGTTAGTGCTCTGGACGCACTTCACTTGAATGGTGAGAAGACAGTTTAGTCATTATATTAGGTTGATTCCTTGTGACAAAAACTATGTGAACTCCCAAAGCATAATTGTTTCTTGACCGCCTCAGGACCAACTGACCAGAGTGACAGGCCAGAGATCCCCTGAAATTTGTGCTAAAGAAGTGACCGAGGATATATTGAAAGGATTATGCTTGAGGATTAACTCGCATCCGGAAGAGGAAAATTATCTTTTATGATGTTAACCCTTTCACCGACTAATCCATGAAAAGCTGCTGTATATTCTCTACGGTGTAAAACTTATTCTGTTTAGTATTTTGAAATTAATTTGAGCGGAAGCCGTTGCTGTCATTGGCCTTAGGCAGCAGCAACTTCCAGTCAAAATAATTTCATGAGATTCAGCACTTTTTCTGTATGTTAGCATTGAGAATCAGATATGGGGAAATCCTTCGATTTCTGCTTAGTGAATGTATATTACCACCGAGCCAATCATTCTAGTGGTAAATTTTTAAAATAGTCATCTCTTCACTGCATATAAATGGACATTCCTCGAAGGCACTGCAGAGGCAGGCGTGTACCAGTTTGACCATTAATGAGTGAATTGAAACAGTGATTACTATGGTAACTGTAATTTGTATTTCATTTCCATCAACTTTATTACATTATTATATTGTATTGATGATATTTACAGCACTTATATACTGTTACGCTGAGTCTTTAACCCTCAAATTTATTAAAGAAAATTTCAATTTTCTCATAGAAAATGTTAATTTGCAGATCAAGAGAATATACCATTGTGAAAATTTACCACTGGAATGACTGGCTCAGTTATCGAGCCAGTCATTCCAGTGGTAAATTTTGAAAAATAGTCTTCTTTTGGTCTGCAAATGGACATTTCTCAATACCACTGCAGAAGCTGTTTTTGGCTGATATGAGTGTTAAAGGGTTAAGGCATCTACCAATAGTCTGTCTGTCTGTCTGTCTGTCTGTCTGTCTGTCTGTCTGTCTGCCTGCCAGGCTGACAAATCTTTAACTGCCAAATTTTTGACAAATAGACTGGCAAGTTTGTGACATTACTCACAAAGCTGCCTAAGTCATAGATATAGCGTGTCACACTTGTTTAAAAATCAACAGGTTATTTAGCGCTGTTGAAATCAGGAATATGGTCGCTTTAACTAATATTATAAGGATCAATTAATACTTTCAGCAGGATATGACAGATGTCACAAATTTTTTGCAATGTTAGATATATTTTGCAGAATGTTTTGAAAATAATTTGAATGGAACACGTTGCCGCTTATTGCAATGACTTACTTGTATGATTGGATTGAAGCTGTAATATTAAGTATGAAAACTCTCATTCTGTAAGGGATGAATTTGATTTGTCAAGTATATGACGTCATAATCAATTACATCACATATCGGCTGACGTCACAATTAAAATGTCTATTGAATGATGTAACTATGTCCATCTTGAACATTGAATAGTCCATCAGTCCTACAAATTGTATGTCTGCTATTTAATAAACATTCTGTTGAATATTGTGAAACTAATTTGACTGGACGCTGTTACGGCCCGAGTCAAATTAGTTTCAAAATATTCAACAGGTTAGCTGTATTAGTTACCATGAAATTGAGATTCTGGGAATACAGGATTCAAAGTATAAAAATCTATCCCAACACGCACATGGCCGTAGCTTAGGTGGGGCATATCATAGCTAAAACTGGATTCATCCATTGGCCATAAATTCCACTTCCTGACTATTTAATCTTTCACTGGTCAAGAAAATCATTAGTTTTATTTAGTCAATTTCCACTTGCAGACCAGGAGATCATTTTTTGAGAATGTACCCATGGATGAATGGCTAGATTATCTAGCCAGTCATCCAGCCCAGTTGTAAACTTTCTAAAACAGTCTTCTTTTGACCTGGAGATGGACATTGCTCAAGACTGACAGATCCCTGAACAAGTATATTCTTTATGATAGAAAGCTTATTTTCTTTAATATTTTGAAATTGATTTGACTGGAAGACGTTGCAGCCTAAGGCAGAAATGGCTTCCAATAAAATTAATTTGCAAATATTCAACAGTTTTGCTGTATGGTAGCGTTGAAAGTGAGATATGAGGAATTCATCAGTGAAAGGGTTAACCCTTTAACCCTCAAGTTTATTCAAGAAAATTTCAATTTTCTCATAGAAAATGTCCATTTGCAGACCAAGAGAAGACTATTTTTGAAAATTTACCACTGGAGTGACTGGCTCGGTTATCGAGCCAGTCATTCCAGTGGTAAATTTTCAATAAATAGTCTTCTCTTGGTCTGCAGATGGACATTTCTCAAGACCACTACAGAAGCCATTTTTGGTTGATATAAGTTAAAGGGTTAAGTAAAATCTGATATTTTGATAACACATGTATCGTGTTGGCTTCTGCGTTAGCCCATTTCATGCGACAAGTTGTACTTGAAGTCTGTATTTAGACTTATTCTGTTAGTAAGATGTGTCCAATTATTTTGAAAACGTTACAGTGCATTATGGCTAATTCAAATTGCTAACCTAAGTTAGCTTGAGTAGGTTTCATATATTTAGCTTGAATAGCTGCTTATCGAGTCTCGGTCAAATATTCTTGATGTAGTGCGCTCAAACGCTGGTAGAATTAGAACAGTGGAGAGTGTCTGATTCCACTGGTGATGTCACCATTTGATGCAGTTCGTAGTCATCTGATAGATGTCTTTTAAACAGCTTTCTTGTCTCTTTTCTAAACTGTGAACTTGAGCCAAAGCATATAAAAAACACTACTGCATGGTTCATGGTTGTTAGCATCTGAAACACGGCAACGGCCAGTTGAAGTTTGTATAACGAAGTTTGGTTGGGTATCCATTCTTTAGGCGCCTGCATGTCCACAACATTTAAAACTGTCGCTGGGGTGATTGTTAGGAAATATAAAAATGAAATTACCAGCGCGGTAGCAGTCATGTCTTCTGGGTGGACATTTTCAATACTTTGTCGGATATGTTGTGGCACCGAGTGGAGACAACAGTGTTTAGTACAGCTCCGTATGAGGACAGAGATATTAAAAATTAAAAGCAGTATTAAAGGAATGATAGAATAAAAACTGGCGGATACCCAAGGCCAAACTATGCTGTGAAAATCTTGTCTGTTCGGTGGTATGCCACAGTTTTCTGATCCTACCAGCTGAAATGTCCACATTGCGTGTATACTGATAGTCGTCAAAATGAGAAAGATACAGCTCGTAACCACCTTAGCCATGAACACCGTACAAAAGATGGGAGTCCATACTAAGTGCCAACTAACTATATGTTGGTCAGCGATAATTGCCACAGTAAACCAGATTGGTGAATAAAATAAGACACTTATCACAAATGTACCAAAACGACAGAGCCATTCCGCCAGCAGTAAGACATGTGGTTTATGGAGGACATCACATAACCAGTCGATACCAACACCCATATATAACACTAGTATACTTGTTATGGCAAATATCTTTATGTAATGACACACTGACTTTTTCCGAAGTGCTTCTTGTCGCAAGACGATTACGGTGAGAAGATTTCCCATTGTGCCAATTACGATGAAAATTGGTGGTGTGATCCGGCGGATCAAGTTAATTTGCCACTCGGTGTGGGCATTTTCCGGACTTATCATCCAACCATACCTATTTCCTGTATGTAAACTCCCGTTGCGAGAATTGTTAAAATCCATCTTTCATCTCATTTTTGTGACATTGTTTTTTAGAATTAATTCAGTCTGTGGCAGGGAATTTAAAGCTTTTGAAATGTTTTTATACGGGTATAATATGCTGCACAATTTCAGTACACCTATTTTGAAGATAATAGATTGACACAGTGAAATGCTTGATCCAGAATGCTTTGTGCATGAAGAATTCGTTGATGGTGATTGTATATAAACTTGCCTGATCGTGTCTCTAGGAACCTTAATCCATAGAAATCTGTATATTAGTATGACAGAAGCAGGGAAATTACCATCACCCAGTCACATCCTATACTGTATACATGTTATTGTTTCAGCTGTATTGATCCAGGTATCAATTCTGTAATAATATCAAACAATCAACCCTTTAACAGTTAAATCTTTTCAAGAAAATTTAAATTTTCTCATAGAAAATGTCCATTTTCAGTCTAAGAGAAGATTAATTTTGAAAATTGATCACTGGAATGACTGGCTCAGTTATTGAGCCAGTCATTTCAGTGGACAATTTTCAAAAATTGTCTTTTCTTGGTCTGTATGTGGATATTTCTCAAGACCACAATAGAAGCCGTTTTTGGCTGGTTTGAGAGTTAAATGGGCAACACTGAAGCTAGTCAAAAACTACTTCTGCACTGTCCATTTACAGACCAAGAGAAGACAATTTTTAAAAATTTATCACTGGAATGGCTGGCTCGATAAGTGATAAATGTTAAAAAATAGTCTTCTATTGGTCTGGAAATGGGCATTTTCTATGAAAAAATTAGCATTTTGTTGGATAGATTTGAGTGTTAAACGTTTATCATCATGATATAAATATTTCACATTTCTGAGCATAATTTGTTCTCATTATTCTATTGTTAACTCTTTAACTCTCACAGACTGGAAAGTACAAATTCTTTATAATGTAAGGAATATTCTATTGAATATGTTGAACCTAATTTAACTGGGAGCAGTTACTGCCCATGGCAGCAACAAGTTTCAGTAAAATTAATTTCAAAATATTCAAAAGCTTTCTTGTATAGTTGTCTTGAAATTGAGACACTGTAATTTCAAGGGTTAATGAGTTAATTTGATGATTATCTTCGAAACAATTCCACAGGTTTTTTTTAAATTTTAGTTTCCTTGAATGTTTTCTCCCGCAAATAGAATGGATGTTTTTTTAAACATTCAATCAAGCCCTTTTCCATACAGATTTGAAAATCACTTCGTTCACTGAATGTTTGAAAGCATACACTTAGTATCTACCGATATGACACACTGTTGTCCGTATTAATTTGACTTCCTTTGCATTTGTTCAGATGTACATGCAAGATGTACAGGTATTTATTAAAGCATCGAATAAATAAATAAATAAATTATAATTGCATTTTCTCCTACCCAACAATTGAACACGCTAAATACACTTGTAGAGCAACTGGTATTTAATAACTGCGATGAAAGCACTATTGAGAAATCGCACGCGTGTATAATGTGTAAGAGTGAGAAAGCTAGTGTGTGCTATCCTATCATCCTCGGATACTCGGCAAAATCCTTACACTTATCCGTTCCTGTCATCAGATTCACTCGATGTGATGATCGTAAGCCGCTTCTCATGATCAATACCACGGAGCTTAGGCACACGCTTGTTATATATGTATTGGACATCTTTCCACGTACTGCGTCTGTCACGGTCATCTCTTGCTTTGTCGCCGTTGTCTTGCCTGTCATGTAGTTCTTGCAGTTATCTAGTAAACATTTGTGAAGGCGTGAATTCATAACTGTTATTAGCCAAACAG
This sequence comes from Chaetoderma sp. LZ-2023a, assembly GCA_034401795.1. Lineage (NCBI taxonomy): Eukaryota > Metazoa > Mollusca > Caudofoveata > Chaetodermatida > Chaetodermatidae > Chaetoderma > Chaetoderma sp. LZ-2023a. Next base: position 37,185,476 of record CM067367.1, on the reverse strand, counting down.
AACTTTCTTATCCACCGTAAGTTTTCCTGCAAAATAGGAGGAAATTAAAACAGATTATGAGATTTTTAACCAATATAATTATATCTTGTCCATCACACTATTTGCCCAGACCTTCTTATGAGAAATCTAAATGGAAGACGTCACAAATTACCCGCCTGAATTTAAATTTTATCCAGTGATGCGAGCAGTGTCGGTACTCACCTGTATTATATAGGTGAGCAAGAAAGTACTCACCTAAAATTAAACTGTAGATGATAGGCAAAATTTAATCACTCGTCTCTCGTGGCCTAGGCCTTTATGTTAACCCTTAACACTCTAATGTCAATATTCTGTCTTTTACGGTGTCACTCAAACAAAGAAACCGATGTACATTTTTCAACTATTTTGGTAGATGATGTTGCTGTCTACGGCAACACCATCTTCCACAAAATGTGTCGAAAAATGTACACCAGTTTGTCTTTCAATTTAATTTAAAAATTTTTAATTTTAACAGAGTAGTAGGAGTTAATGGATTAAAGCCAAATCTTTCAGAAATACTTATTTTGTCTTAAAAACTATAAACCAGAACCGTAAAATGATAGTTTTGTATTCCTTGGCTGGTAACCAAATTGTGGCACATGAAAACTCTTAGCATATATGTCTCTATGATCTATCTAATATTACATTGGCTTAATTAGGTCTATGTATGAGGTAATCCGTTAACCCTTTAACACTCATATCAGGCAAAAATGACTTTGTCAGTGGTCTTGAGAAATGTCAATTTGCAGAACAAGAGAAGACTATTTTTGAAAATTTACCATTGGAACAACTGGCTTGATAACCGAGCCAGTCATTCTGGTGGTAAATTTTCAAAAATAGTCTTCTTGGTCTGCAACTTGACACTTTTTTCATGAACAAATTCTAGGGTTAAAGGGGTAATGGTCAAGGCTAGTAAAAAGAAAGTTTTTTGTTTTGTTTAAATGTTCATTTGCAGGTGATTAATAACTGAAGCCTTTCACTGATGAATTCTCAATATCTCATTTTCAAAGTAACCATCAGGAAAACGTGAATATTTTGAAATTAATTTGACTGGAAGCCATTGCCAACTTCCAGTCAAATTAAGTTCAACATATTCAACAGAATAAGTTTTATCTCATAAAGAAATGCTTTTTGCAGGATTTGTCGCTGAAACGGATAATTAAGAGAAGAATATTTTGGTCTCGCCTGGTAGACATAGGGATTACTCTGGCAGCAGCGGCAATGGCACACTAGATAATCTTTTGGTTACAGTTTTTAAAGCAGCTTATTTTTGGTTGCGGTTTTCAAATCAATTTATTTATCAACAATGGCTCATATGATTTCAATGATGCCTTCAATGAAACCATCCAGAAGGGTTCTATGCAATACCCTGCGAAACATGCTGGAGCTGTTCAAGAATTATTCTTGAACTGTTCTGGAATGAATGTTCAAGAACTGTTCTTGAACTATATTCCATCTATTCTCGTCAACGTCAGACTTTATAGAGCAGTAATGTTCTAGAACTATTCAAGAAATTATTAGCTAAAAACCTTTTCTGGAACACAAGTTGTAGTATATACATTCTTAAAATGTTATAGAACTATTCAAGAACATATATTCTAGAAGAGGTATGCAATTCCTAGATCTGGAACTTTTCTAGGACACTAATTCTAGAATATTATTAGCTAACCTGGCCAGATTGGCCAAGTGAGCTTATGCCATGGCGACCGTCCGGCGTCCATCCGTCCGTCAACTTTTTTCTTTAAATGACTTCTCAAGAATCACAGGGCTGATTTCAATTATGTTTGGCAGGAAGTATCCGTAGGGCATAGGGATCCAAGTTTGTTCAAAGGAAGCCGATCGGTCAATTTGGCTGGCGACCATCTTGGATTTTGGCCAATTTTAGGAAATGTCTTTAAAAATCTCCGAAACCGCTTGGTGGATTGAAGCAAACCCCATTAAATATGGTTGGGGGGGAAAAGCTGAACCAAGTTTGTTCAAGGGAACTTGATTGGTCAAATGGTTCGGCGGCCATTTTGGTTGACCTAGTTTTAGCAAAAACAACTCCAGAACCACAGAAGGGATTGGGCCAAAATTTGGGAGATATGATTAGGGGCTAAGGGCCATTAAATTTTGTTCAAGTGAAGTTGATCCGTCAAAAAACATGGCCGCAGTGGGCCAATCAAAATACAGTATGTTTGACGGCTATATTGGATTTTTTTATTTGATGGATTTTGAGGCTGAAATCGGTCTTGGTAAAAACTATTATAATTCATAATCTTTCTTCCCTTTCACCAGATGATTCTGTCTGGTGCCCAGTTAGGGCCCTTAATATGTATAAGCTTCACACTGAATCCAAACGATCCGACAATAGACATCTTTGGGTTACATTTGCTGGTGTGGATCGTCCTGCCTCCTTATCAACTATTTCTCATTGGATAGTCGATACCATTAAAATTTCCCATGAATTGGCCTCCCCTGGGGACAATACTATAGTGGATGTTAAGGCCCATGATGTTAGGGGCCTTGCCACCTCTTGTGCCCTTTTTAATGGATCTTCTCTAGATGACATTATGCAAGTTGCTAACTGGAAATCAGAAAATACCTTTATTAATTTGTATCTTAAAGATTCTGGACACTCTTCCTGTTTCTATCAGAACATTCATAAGGTAGCTTCAGGGACCATGACTCGTATTCCTTCTTCATCATCATCATCTTCTCGTCCTTCATCATCTTCATTCGTATAAGCGTTATATTAGGGGTGAGTGCGAGTTCATTACTTTTTTCTCATGCATGTATTTAACTTCTATCATATCATCACTTTCATCACCCTTATTTATTCATCTCCTTTTGCATGATCTTTCTCTTCCTTATCTTCTTGGGGTCGTTTAGGATCCCCCTTCTTATCTTCGCCTTTTTTTTCTTCTGTTTCTTTCTATTAAGACGCTTTGAGAGTAATTCTGAGGAATTACTATCTTAGGTTTATAGTATCTTCCTCTACTTGTTATTACTAACTTCATACTCGTCTCTATTTTTACATCAATGTTGAGCAAAAGTCGCCTCCCTCTGGGCTTTGTTCATTGTTGAAATCTGTATTTGAGCAATAGTAATGCAAGGAGGTGGGTTGTAATGTAGTAATAACGACCAGACGACCCGGAGGGTCTGGTCTTATGTTTTACTAATTACATATCCCTACCTCCTTGCATTGCGGCCAACCTCAAGCCTCCCCTCTGTCACAGAGTTTGATAGGTCAATGTTTTGGTGGGCATCTTTGATTTTCTGAAAATTATCCGGAACCATTTAAAGATGGTACTCCTTAATCAATAGTCCGATTTCAACAAATGAGAATCTGGATTGGTCTATTTTTTTGGTGGCCATCTTGGATTTTCTGATAATTATCTATGTCTATTTAAATACAAATGGTTCAAATGTTAATGGTCCAGGTGAGCGTCACAGGCCCTTGGGTCTCTTGTATACACGTGCACATCTACCAGGTCACCTACAAACATTGTAAGCAAAATAAATTGATTTTACATGTGCATTGCAGAGCAATTAATATTTAACACTGATCACCAGGCTGGAAATCTGTCCTGATTTATGATTTTGCAGCAGGAATATAATCACTGATTAAGTGTCGATAATCAACACTTATCGAGCGAGTCATTTCAGAGTTGAATTTTTGAAAATAGTCTTCTCTTGGTCTGCAAGTGAACCTTCCAAAATACCACTGCAAAGGCCGGTTTGGTCGGTTTCATCAGTAAATAGTTAATGGTCACGATTGATCATGTACATGTAAATAAACTAAATGTAACGCGACAAAGTCAACTTTGTAAGGCAGTCCAGTTGTAAATTTAAAAAAAAAAGTTGTCCTGCTAATGGGCATTCCTGGAGACAACTGCAAAGTCCATTTTTGGCCGACTTGGCTATTAAGCAGCCGGCTAAATCATATAGAATTTGTTTGTGTCTGTTCTGTAGTGTTAAATGTGTTAGTTAGGTTTACCCGTCAATCATGTGGTTTTATCTCGACAGAGTGATGATAGATTGATGATGGGGATGATCAGCCTTTATTGATTTTCCTCAGCAATGGAGTGAAAATACAGCTTTTATACAATCCGATGTACTAAATGACTTATTCTGAAACACTCCTATTATTAGAACTGGTTTAATAATTAGATTTGTGACAACATCATATAGTTAAACATACTTTGCTTTTAGTAGTTACCATAGGATGCTTAAAACTACAAAAATTGTCTAGTCTAAATACATACTAGATGAAATCATCATAGCATCATAACCAAGCAACCTGTGTCTGTCTGTCTCTGTGTCTGCTTGCCTGCCTGCCTACCCATCCATCGATCCATTCATCCATCTATCTATCACTCCGCCCCCCCCCATACACCCCACACCCCCATGCCTCTCTCAGACCCCTCTACTATGTCTCCTCTCTCGCTCACTCTCTCTCTCCCTACCTCCCCCAGGTTCTCTCCATCCCGTTCTCCCTCCCCTTCCGCCATCTCCCTCTGTGCCTCTCCGAATTTCTCTCGCTTTCTCTCTCTCTCTCTCTCTCTCTCTCTCTCTCTCTCTCTCGCACTCCCTTTCTCCTGCCTTCCTCTCTCCCTCGCTAGCCCTCCCTCACCTTCCCCTTCCTCTCTTCTCTCCCTCTGAGATTGCAGATTGACAATAATCTTGGGTCCACTCCCTAGACTGGAAGGCCATGGGGTGGAGTGAGGAGAGGGAAGTGGGGTGCATGAGTAAAATATCAAATATAGAAATTCTGTCTGTCACACTATCTTGTCTGAAACAAATTGTCCGTTGTCCATATTTAGTTACTCATATCCATTTTTATACGCCCGTTTAAAAAAAACCCGTGTATCATGTGATTGCGCCTGTCTGTCTGTCTGTCTGTCTGTCTGTCTGTCCATCTGTTAGCAAATCCATGTCCGGGTCATATCTCAAAAAGTTTTTAATTTACATTTGAAATTTTTTGCAGTGGATATATTAGGTCGGAGACGACGTGTCATGATTTTGTTTTCGTAAGATCTATCCATGTAAAATTTGTCAAAAATCTATTTCATGGAGTTTTGAACCTAGACTTTGTTTCGGCGAGCGCTGTCCATATTTGCCAAAGTTATCCTCCCTGAAAAGCTTAAAATTCATCAAAGACAGGCGTATTAAAGCGGTGGTCTTATTTTGTATTCAAAGGGTTTAACCCTTTAAGACTTAAAATTTGTATATGTATCAATTTCAAGACAACTTGATACAAGAAAGAAAAAAATATTCCTTCATAAACTTTATTGTTTGTATTCTATAAAGGTTACAGGATTAAGATAGCATGATAGTCCTATCATATGATGTTATTTTGGTCTTAACCATTTAAAACTCATTTCGGCCAAAACGGCTTCTGCAGTGGTCTTGAGAAATGTCCCTTTGCAGACTAAGAGAAGATTATTTTTGAAAATTTCCCACTGGAATGACTGTCTCAATGACCAAACCAGTCATTACAGTGGTAAATTTTCAAAAATAGTCCTCTCTTGGCGTGAAAATATATTTTCTATGAGAAAATTTAAATTTTCTTGAACAAATTCGAGGGTTAATGGGTCAATCAGTGTCATTCTATCAGCATATCTCACAGTCCTGGGAGTATAACATAAATTGCATTATGCATAAAATATATTTGAAAGAATGTTTTTTCTGCAAATGTTGATTGGAAGGTTACTGGGCAAATTTGATTAGGATGTGAAAGTCTAAAATAATTGTTATGGAAAGTTGAATTTGTTGCATAAAACTGTCTTTTTAAAACTGAATTTAATGCGCGATATCTCTGACTAATCCCCCAATCCATAAAAATACCGGTGAGGTAATAGAGTACAGCTCATGAATAAGTTATCATGTTTCTAAAACAAAAACAGAAACATTTTAACATGATGTAAGAAATGTTCTGTTGAATATTTTGGACTTTATTTGATTGGAAGCCATTGTTGCCTTAGGCAGCATAAGGCAGCGATGTCTTCCAGTGCAATTATGCTCAAAATTTTCAACAGTAATGTTTTGGGTTTTTTTTGAGGACCTGTTAAGTTATTTCTGAGCTTTACTGTATTGTAAGAAAAACAAAGTAGGTTTCAGATTTTGATTTGATTTGATACGTAATAGACTTTGTACAATTCTCTGTTCTTAAGCTCATAAGTAACCTTTAGGATATATTTTTTGTGACTTGCAATGATGAAAAGTGGGATACCATGTTGTCAGCATGGATCCTGCGGCCTTGGTTCATTGGGATGGATCCATTGAGATTTGTGCATCCTACGAGTGGCCAATTGGTTTGTGATGTGGGATCATGTGGAAGTACTATGATGGCCCTGTCAATTAGCCCAGGAAAATGTACGCTACCATGGGCTGTGTACCAAGGGCTTTGTGGTAAGCATCTCTATGGAAGTGGTGTGATGGAGTAAAGCTGAACAAAGGAGACCCAAAAGTCAGACATTTTATTCAGCATAACCCATGGTGCTTTGGTACAGCGCAAAGCATTGCAGCTAGGATATAGTATCCATCATCACTGAGACACAGTCGTCAATAGTGAAGAAGGACTGATTGCGATTGTAGTTATTACTACATTACAACCTACCTCCTTGCATTTCTATTGCTCTTTCCTTCTCTGAAGGGAAGCATAGTAGGATGAATTTTTTACAGCCAGTGTTTGCTGGGTATTGTGGTTACAGAGTGACTGAAGGCTTCTTCAGGAATCTCCATACTCTCTCTAATGAGGAGATCCATAGTAATTCGCTTGAATGCTATATCTCAGAATGAGGCAAGAAGAGGGTTAATCCAATACCTGTGTGTGTTGTAATCTTTAAGGCATTTATTTGCTAGTTCCCAATGCTAGGATCTAGACTCACGCCTGACCTTTGTGGTTTCTGTTGAATTCTTGTGATTGTGCATTAGCTTGTGTGTGTGTGTGTTGATCGTTGTCTCTCGATTTTGTCTCATGTTGAAGATGGCATGTGCTGTTCTTGTCCATGGCTGTTCTGTTGCTCCTCATGCTTGGGCATCGGGATGGCGAGGGCCTAACCTGGGCCTAACAGGGTTGGGGAAGGGTATGGGGGAGGTGGGGGGGCTATGGGTGCGTACAGTCTTATGACCTGATGTACCCTAAGGGCGGGGGGGGGGGCTTTAGGTCAGAGACCCCTCGGTCCCTGTCGGGAGGGTGGGGTCTTTAGGGTCCAGGGACCCATTTGCCCTTCTGGCCATCATCCGAGCAGGCACCAGCGCGCACTTGTTTGATTTTGATTGATTTGGCAGCCCGTATGGTGACTGCGTCCATCCGAGGACGAACTCAATCAGTCATCCAGGTTGCATCCTTCCATAGACCCATTGAAAAGTCCAAAAGATTCTAATTCTAGCAATTTTGTTTTGATTTTGTAATCCGTATGTTGCATGATTCCATCCGAGGATGAATCCATTCAACATCCGGTTTACTTTGATTATGCCAAAATTTCTTGCCTACCTAGACCTAGCTCATGTTCACACAGTGATGAGCACTGTATGACGGGACCAGTTTAAAGTCCCATCCGAGAAGACTGAGCAAGTGGGGCCAAGTACATTGCTTAAGCATACTCCAGCAGCTTGCTGTGCCCAGAATTGTCCGTCAGTCTGTCCATTTGTTGATTGGTTTGTCAGTCCGTTCGACAGACAAACATACCTACCTACCGACGGACCACGAATGAGATGGACACACGTCCACATCCCTCGTGCTCCGTTGGCAGGCAAGCCCATCTGTTGTTCTGTTGTCCGTTCCAGTCCTCCATCCGTCTCTCTGCCTGCCTGTCATTATTGGATTCATTGCGCATTTAACACCGGCTCTGGCTCTGAAAGAAAAAGAAGAACGAAACTGAAAGAAAAAGAAAGAGAACAAAAGAAAACAGACAATATGGACAGATGTTTGGGGCATGTACTCACATACTCTGGGTCATCAATTCATGACACAGGCACACACGAGTATGTTAATTATATTTTGTTTATAAGTGTTTGCAAGCTTGTTTGAACGTTTACGACCACAGCTTATCGACACGCTTGAATAAGACTGATGTGGCATAATTTAATGCTAACGTTTACTGGTCGAATTTGTAAAATTATTCATTGCGACCACAGCTTATCAACACATATGAATAAGACTGATGTGGCCTAATGAACGCTAAACAAAATGCCTTCCGTTTCTCGGGGGTTCGTTTTCTCTGCATTTCGGTTGTGTCCGACGAGGGTGATACGTACTTATAGTACGATGGTGGTGAGTCCTTAGAGGACGAGGGTGATAAGTTCTTGGAGGACTTCTTGCGTCATCTCACATGGGACATCTTCAGATTTCTTTTAGCGTTCATGTTTTATATGATGGGTTCTGATTATATGATGTGTTTGTCCGACGCAAGCATGAACTTGATTAATTTGTGATTGATCTGAATTTCCCTTTCTCAGCGTATTGATGAGTTCCTTTCTAATGACTGTATATTCAGTGCACCGTAGGAATAAATGGTCTAGAGTTTCGGTCTCCTTGCAAGCCTCACATTGGTCTGTGTTTGACAGGTTGTGTTTTTTTCGTATCTGGTTAACGCTGATCCGACCCATTCTGATGTGACGTAATACAATGTCGCCTTGGCGTCCTGGGATGTGGTTTTGGTATTTGCATTTGACTCCAGGGACGATTCTGAACAGGAATCTGCCAGTTTTGCTTTCGTCCCATTGTTTTTGCCATTTGCTGTTGATGTGCCTTTTGACTAGGGCGTTCGCTTCGAAGTTTGAGAGTCCTATGCTGGTCCTAGTACCATCTTTGAGCGCTTGTTTAGCTGCCTCGTCGGCCTGCTCATTGCCTTTGATGTCAACATGTCAAACAGAGTTTTGTTGTCAGTCACCACAGCTGCATACAGCTTCCGGATTTCCTTGATTAGGTTGTCCCTGCTCTTGCTGCTGCTAGACTTGAAGCTCTTCACCGCGCTTAGTGAGTCTGTGAGGATAACGTATTTGCCTGGATTTGCTGTTTTAATCCATTCTAGAGCCTTTTTAATTGCCACCAGTTCGGCTATGTATATTGACACGTGATTTGGAAGCTTGTACTTGAGGACTTCTTCCTGGTCGCCTATGACTACTCCTGCTTCGCATTCGTTGGAGTTGGGCATTTTGGAGGCGTCGGTATATATTTTCCTGTGCTCCTTCCATCTGTTGTCGATGTTTTCCAGAGCGTAGCTCCTGATTAGCGCCAGCGGGTCTTTCTTGTTTATTTGTGAGGATAGGCTGTCATGTGCCTTGATCTGCGGTAGTAGCCATGGTGGGTCAGGAGCCGGCCTTGAAATTTCTATTTCGATGTTTACCAGTTCAGTGACGCTGGCGAGCTCTGTCATTAACAGGCCTGGTGGTTTGGTCTTTTTGGTCATTTTTGGCAGTACCTTGTGTCTTAGGTGCTCTTGCATGGAAGACATACCTCCCTGGAAGGGTGTGATGGCTAATCCAATACCCAGAGCCACTGAGTAGGTCATTAAGCACAATGACAACCTCATTGGCTGATAGCTATCACATGACCTTGATGGTAGCAACCAAGACTTCATTCCTTCTACTCATGAAGGAAGAGGCGTTTAAATTTACAAGCCAACTTAAAAGTTATTTATAACTTGTTAAAATCGCTGTGGGTTATTGAAAAGTGAAGTGAAGATCATCGAGATGTCGGATAAAAGGAAAAAAATTCCCAAGATAAGTGGTTGTAATTCCTGGTGCTTTAATAATGATTTAATAGATCATTTCTATTTTCGTGGTAGGCGCGTTACCAGTTTTGGTTACTTGCGGCCAGGGTGTATAGACTTTGAGTTGTCTATTTGTGCTTCTTTTTATGCTCCTGAATACAATTTCGCAGGAGCATATAGTCACCACTTTGTCCGTCCATTCGTCCGTCCATCCATCCGTTCGGTCGTCCGTCCATCCGTCTGTTCACCATATAGAAGTTTGTCCAGAGCATAGTTTCAAGACCCGTGGTCAACTGAATATCACAGAAAATGTTTGTCTATGCCATAGTTTCAAGACTTTTACACATATGGTCACCAAACTTGGTATGTGTATGCATCTTAGCGAGAAGGTGTGTAGAGTATGAAAAGCAGGTCAAAAGTAGGTATGACCTACTTTTCATGGTCGACTGAATATCACGGAAAATGTTTGTCCCTGCCATAGTTTCAAGACTTGCACATGTGCTCATCAAACTTGGTATGTGGACACATCTTAGGAAAAAGGTGTGCAGAGTATCAAAAGTAGGTCAAATGTTGGTCATGCTGACCTACTTTTCATGGTCGACTAAATATCACAGAAAATGTTTGTCCAGGCCATAGTTTCAAGACTTTTTCACATATGGTCACCAACCTTGGTATGTGGATGCATCTTAGGGAGAAGGTGTGCACAGTATGAAATGTAGGTCATGCTGACCTACTTTTCATGCATATACTGACCATCACATGATGTGGATGAGAATTAAAAGACAGAATGTAATGGTAAGCTATCTTAATGTTACTAATGTTATAATATTTTCTTTCCTGTGGCTGCATGTGTCTTCATTTCCCTTACTAATTGATGCACTTTTGTCATATAAATCTACATGCATCTTATTTATTACTATAACTAATTGTCACACTTTTGTATGTATGATCATGAAATTTGATATGTATTAAATGCATCCTAGAGAGAAGGTGGACATTTATACAAACTAGATCAGTTCATCCATGCATCTGTCTGTTCTTTTGTCATGAATCCATCTTCGGTTATCCATTCACCAATTCGTCCATGCCTCCATATGTTTGTTTCTCTGTGTCTGAGCCAGAGTTCCAAACCTTTCCCTGAAGCATATGTCTTCGGGGTTATTCATTCAGTTTCTCTGCAGGGTATGCCTTCGGGGAGCATACATCAATTTATTGATTTGCCTTGTTTAACCAGTAGCTTGTAGAGCTTTGATTTGACATGCTTGTAAGGTATTGAGCATGAATAAACAATTGTCTCGATAATATACTCTCTCAAAGAAACCAAAATACATTCCAAATTTGAGATCGGTAATGTCTCTATTTATAAATCTTGGGATTAGCGCTGGCTAATCCTGAGTCATATTCAGAGCTTTACTCTATCAGATCTTGCTGTTTTTACGATTCAGATTTGGGAAAGTCTCCGAAGATGTCCAAGGAGAAGAATAAAGAAAAGAATATGAACCATGTTCTAATAGTAGCTGCCATAGATTTATTAAGTCGGATCACTCTGAACATGTGTGTTCCAAGTGCACTTTGTGTACTCTTGAGTCAACCTGTTTGATATGCGGGTCATGGTCGCTAGCTACTAGAATGTCGTTTTTCAAACCAAATTCTCCTGTGACTTGTAAAATTCCTGGAAATCCTTCTCCATTAGGGTGGCAGTTAAAATAAAGGCCAAAACCAAGGCCACGGTGGATTCAGCCATAATACTAGAGAAAATTGTTTTGTCAATGGAATGTCTCCAGAAACAAGTCAGTAATATGCATTCGTCTATTGACAGCAGGAGTAATAAAATTATCCTGGACCAGTCAGTCTCCAATACTTCATCTGACATAATTGATGGTGACGCATTGGAGCTGGCTGTTCCAAGAAAGCACTTACTTACCAAATCTAACAAATTACAACTAACTGATTTGCACTGTTTCAGGGATACCACAAAGAACGGAAAGAACTAAGGCACGTAGTCTCGGTTTACGCCTCGTCCACCACTCGTTCAGAAGCCAGTCATATCAACACAGGATTCTTCTACATCATTAGTCAACATGCCGCAGCCTGCGCCCTTGCAGACCAAGGAAAGTCTTGGCCTTAATCAGGTTATAAGTCGGTCCAGTGTGTCATCTCTTGTCACTACTACTTCTTCACTGGCTGGGTCGAAGGATTTCCTGACCAGAGTGGTCCAGGTGATCGCACATCCGCTGTCATCTACAAACCGGTTGCATCTTATTTTATATCTGCTGTTACTCCAGTTAGACTTCCAGCCCCGCCCTGGGTTTTTCCCAGCCCAGGATCTGGACGTTGACCGGCTTAGGTTACCAATTTCATCCTTGGGGCCGGACCCAGATTTTTGTCCGGGTCTGGCCATTAGGGATACTTCGGGTTCTGTTTTCTTGCCGGCTCCGGGGTTTCTCCCGGGTCCGGGTCCTCTCCTCTCTGGTAATTTTCCCGAATTTCTCGCTCCGGCCCCGGCCAGAGTCGGGACCGGTCATTCTGGCGTGTCAGAATTAAATTATAATTTTTCTCCTGGTTTTCCTACCCCGGCCCGAATCGGGACCGGTCATTCCGGCGTGTCAAAATAAAAAATTTTAATTTATTCCGCTATTTTCAAATTTTCTCATGTTTCCCCGGTCCTGAATGGCCTAAGAATCGGGACCGGGTTTAGTGGAACCACGCCCTGGTCCCTTTTGTGGACCCGGGTTCGGCTCATTCCTTTGGATAGGGGTTCGTGCCTCCTATCATTTTTGTTTCCAATTTTTATTTTTCTTAGCTAGATAAGTTATTCCTTTTTTCAAGGGGATCTTTTTTCACCTTATTACGTATGTGCATCTCATTATCTTATCTAGCAGTAATCTCTCATGCAATATCTTGCTAGTTCAGGCTTCTTTCTCCCCTTTTTCTGCGTGTTATCTCTCCTTGCATTCTCACAATTTAAGTCATAGTAAGTCTTTCCTATCTCTCAGATTACTGCGAAATTCTAATTAGCTATGTTTTGGACATTTTTTCCTCCCGAGTTAGAGGCGCAGTTCTATTCGACCCGTTCATCTTTTCGTATAGTACACTTCCTCCCTTCTGTGTTGGCAGGTTGACATATTTACTTTCATAACTTTAGGAAATTTTGTTTTATAAATATTCATTTCCTAAAGGTCGGATTAGATTTGCGCTTATGATATTTTGTGATTTTCTTTCATATAAGTTTCTTTGCCGTATTTAGTCGTTCTTAGTAGCTGTCAGTATTATCGTCAACACTCCTAGTTCGGCAGTCTATTCGTCCTAGTCTCATTTCGGCTCGGCAACATTATTGCTTTTTTCTGTTCTATTTACTCTTTTTTTCAAGGCTATTTTCTTATTTTTAGTTAAAACTTTATTTAGAGTCATGGGCTTTCCCACCAGTTCGGGATTGGTGAATCTGGACTCAAAACTTATCCTTTTTCATGCCCTTCTTATCTACTTCGGGTAGCTGTCAGATTGTGATCATCATCCCTGTCTCTTTTTATATAGGTCATTGACAATTTGCCCCATATATATTTCGTTCCCTTTTGGTTTACATGGAGTTTTTCTTTTGGTTATTATATAGATCCTATACATAGATCAGTTTATTTTAGCTAATTCTATCTGGCTATAGCTCGACTCTCTCCCCTCCCATAGGTTTACTATGGGATTTCTATTTGTCACTAAATCTAGTTAAAATACTTTAAATAAATTTATCTATAATGTTTCAATGTCTACAACATTTAATAAGTACGGCAATTCTTGTATGATGCTTTTTTTCTCCATACGAATATAGTGGCAGAGATTGGATAGTAGAAATCAACGGCCATACTTCTATGATGCTTATTTCTCCATACGAAGATAGTGGTAGATATTGAGTAGTAGAAATCAACGCAAGTTACCTCTCTCAGGAAGGGGTTAGAATAAGGATATAGCTCTTATACGTAACTAAGATATATCACCTTTCACTCGATTGAAGAAACATTACTTTCTAATAGTATAAATCGATGTTTGGAAGTCTTTATCTGATCTCATTGTAACATCCTAAATTATTTAAATAAACTCTTGAACACTGGACTTATACTGAGATAACTCAAGAAATATCTTAACTAACAACATCCTATCTATTATCAGCCTAGTCCTAATTGGAATATTGAGACTTATCAGCCTTTATTCTTCATTTATAGCTTTCTTTATTAAGATGTTAGGTACCATACTAGTATATATTCCATTGGTAGGCTTCTTATCTCCTCTCATTATTAGGTCTTCTTAATTTACTTTGTATTATGTGTATAACTGATGTGCACATTTCATTTTGTAATCAGGATCAATTTATAAGCATCCTTAATGGGTGGGTGGGGGGAGGTCTTTCCATATTTTGTCTTACTGGTTGCAAAGTTTGCTTTTTTTACATTATGATATCATATTATGGAAAGGTTCCTCTGGTCTGTGTTTTTACCCACCTGGAGGTCTCTTTCGACCTCTCTCAGGGGAAGTTATTTCCCTCCCTCCCGATGTGCAGATAATGTATCCAACCTCTCAAGGTAGGCCAGTTAGTTTCGGCCAGATCTTTCCTCAGATTCACAGGCCTCATGGTTTAGGTATAGAAAGTGATTCCTTGGGCTCCTCTGATGAAAAGACCCTTCAGTTCTATCTTATGAACCACTGGAATCAGTCTCTAGATTTGTGGATCATTGGATTTTCTTCAATTTCCACTCATGAACCATTGCCGGTTTTGGAAAGTCATTCAATCCCTGTTATTAGGGTTCCCTCTTCCTCCACCATATCCTCAGGCCATCTTTTTCATGGATACATCCCTGCATGGATGGGGATCCTTCTGGGATCCAAGAAGATTTCAGGATCCTGGTCCCTCACAGAATCTTCCTTCTATGTCAACCTTTTAGAACTGTGGGTGGTTTTCCATGCCCTAGTTCATTGGGAACCCCTGATTTTCGGTCTTTCAATCTTTATCCGATCAAACATTTCACAGTAGTCTCATTCTTCTATCATCAGGGTGGGGGGGGGGTTTGTGTGGGGGTCTAGGTCAGTCTATATCTGTCGAGAGTCACTGGTCGTTCTTCACTGGTACATTTCCTGCAGCTTTCGCTTCAAGCATCCCACATCCCAGTCAATTTGATTTTTCTGGCCAATCAGTTATCTCGTCCTTCCAGGATCCCAGAATCGAAAGGGGATTTGATAGAGTCTGTAGCCCAGTCAATTTTTCTCCAGCTAGGTCTTTCCCTCATAGACCTGTTTGCTTCTGGCAAGAACAGAAAGATATCCACCTTCATATCTCCCTTTCCGGAAGTCATGGCTCTTTCAGTAGACTCTCTAGCTCAGTATTGGGACAACTTGTTCACTTATGTTTTTTCACCTACGATTCTCATTCCTCTGGTACTCTGAAAGATCAGGCAACTTCATTGTGTGGTCCTGTTAATAGCTCAGTTTTGGCTGACATAATCCTGGTTTCCGGATCTCCTGGACCTTCTTGTAGATATCCCTCTGTTACTTCCTGTCTCCCACAATCTATTGTCCCAGATCAGAGGCAGGATTTTCCATTAGAATCCAGGTCTTTCTCTTTTCAGTCTGGAAGTTGTCAAATTGCCCTTCCTTTGTCAATCTTTTCAGTCAGTTTTCAGAAAAAAATTTCTGGGTTTCCCTTTCTATCAGAAAAAGCTCAGTTATCACTGTCAGTTCCTATCGATTTGGTCTGAACTCCTTGTCAAATGTCTTCTTGACCTTTCGGGCCAAGTACAAAGAAATGTATTTCACGACCTCATTAAAGGTATGGGTAATTCATGCCCTCCTTTTAAGAAACCCCTTCCTTCCTGGAACCTTTGGCTTGTATCACATGTTCTTGATGGGAAACATTTCGAACCCTTAGGTTCTGTTGTTTAGAACATCTTACCATCAAAGCAGTATTTTTATTAGAAGTAGCATTAGTTAACCGTCGCTCTGAAATTCATACCTTTTCAGCTTAATTGGATCTTTTTCAAATTATGGGTATTAGCATTATTCTTTATCCCAGGGCAGAATTTATGTAAAATTCTTGGGTAATTTCATTATAATTCATAAACTTTCTTCCTTTTCAGAAGAATCTGTACGTTAACCCTGTTAGGTCCTATCGTTTTTTGCCTGGACTCTTTTGTCACATGTCTACATAGTCCTCATCTTGGAACCTATCCCTTGTACCTCAGGTTCTAGCTGGTAAACTCTTTAATCCTTTAGGATCTGGTTGGTTTAAACACCTTACTCTCAGAATATCCTTCTTATTAGCAATAGCTTCAGCTAGCCATCTTTCGGCGATTCATGCCTTATCTGCTGATTGGGATAGTTTTCAAGTTACGGGTATTAGCATTATCCTCTATCCTATTAAGCCTGGAAATAAGGTGCCTGTCAAGGACATTGTCAGGCACCAAATTATCAAATGTCAGGCATGGTCTTGCCATTTCCTGACATTTTGGCAGGTACAGATTTAAACAGTCCCAGTAGTTGCTGTGTGCAACAAAAGAGTTTGCATTCAAATGTTGACAAATCCATAATATATGCATCTACCTTAGGTGTATCATGATCATTATGACACATGTTTAGATGCTTTTTGACATGTTTCTAATAAGTTCAAGTAAAGAGCACTGTGAAGTTGTACTAAGTAGCTGGTGCCTGGCAAAGTGTTGGATACTGTTGAAAAAGTTATTTCCAGGCCTGTCCTGGGTCAGAATTTCTGTCCAAACTCAGTTGAGTTTTTAGATAAACCCATCGTATTTCATAGACTTTCTGCTTTCTCTCCAGATGACTCTGTCTGGATCCCTGTTAGGGCTCTATATTTACAAATTCTGTTCAACTTGCAAACGATCCGATGATAGTCATCTTTGGGTTACGTTTGCAGTAGGCGTTGATAGTCCTGCCTCTTTAACCACTATTTCACATTGGTTCGTTGATACTATTAAAATTTACCATGAATTAGCTTCTCCCGGGGACAGTTCATTAGTTGGTGTTAAGGCCCATGATGTTAGGGGCCTTGCCACCTCTTCTGCCCTTTTTTATGGATCTTCTCTTGATGATTTCATTCAAGTTGCTATCTGGAAATCAGAGAATTCTTTATTAATTTCTATCTTAAGATTCTGGTGCTTCTTCCTTCTATAAAAATATTCAGAAGGTGGCTTCAGTGATCATGACTCTTATTTCTTCATCATCATCTTCTCGTCCTTCATAATCTTCATTCGTATAAGATATTTTATTTAAGATGAATGTGAGTTCATTACTCCTTTCTCATGTGTGTATTTCACCTCTTTCATATCATCTCTTTCATCACACTACTTTTATTCCTTTCATTCTTCCATGATCATCTCTTCTCTTGTATTCTTGGAGTCGTTTAATGTCCTCCTTTCTGCTCTCCTTCTTTCTTCTGTACCTTTTCTATTAGAGTTATTCATTCTTTCTATTTTTTGCATCAATTTTGTGCAAAATCCTCTGGACTTTGTGCAATGTTGAAATCTGTATTTGAGCAATAGTAGTGCAAGGAGGTGGGTTGTAATGTAATAATAACAACCAGACGACCAGGAGGGTCTGGTCTTATGTTTTACTAATTACATCCTTGCATTATGGCCCATCTCAAGCCTCTGTCAAACTTTTGAGGTTGGGGTGGGGGAGGGGTGCTTGAGGCTTGATTTTAATGGTCATATCTTGTTAGAATAGTTATATTCAGCATAAGATATTCATTATATTCTTCAGCCTTTGGGTATACCCGAATATGTCAGCTTTTTTACATATTTGGGTATTTCTGAAAGAAATTTCCCATCATATAATGTAGAGAATTTAGGTTAATTTTTAATTTCAGCGTTAGTCAGATATTGAGAGTCGAGTAGTGATAGGATCATCTGCCTCTTCATGGATCTGCATAAAGCTGGACTATGTGACTGGATTCGTCAAAGGAATGAAGTCTTGGTTGCTACCATCAAGGTCATGTGATAGCTATCAGCCAATGAGGTTGTCATTGTGCTTAATGACCTACTCAGTGGCTCTGGGTATTGGATTAACCCTCTTTTTGCCTCATTCTGAGATATAGCATTCAAGAGAATTACTATGGATATCATCATTAGAGAGAGTATGGAGATTCCTGAAGAAGCCTTCAATCACTCTGTAACCACAATACCCAGCAAACATTGGCTGTAAAAAATTCATCCTACTACGCTTCCCTTCAGAGAAGGAAATAGCAATAGTAATGCAAGGAGGTAGGTATATGTAATTAGTGAAACATAAGACAAGACCCTCCAGGTCGTCTGGTCGGATGTTACTATTACTACAGCTACAGAATACAGTAATCATTCATACAATGGAGGAATCTAATCTGTCAGTCAAGTATATAACACCATAATCAATTACGTCACATGTAGGTTGACGTCACAATCATAATTGACAGAAGTACTCAACAATGAACCTGGAACAGTCCATCAGTTGTATGATGTGTATGTCATTACTATTTAATTAATAAACATTCTTTTGAATATTTTGGGACTAATTTGGCTGGTCGCTGTTACTGTAAAATATATAAATCGATCCCAACACGCACAAAGCATGGGGGAGTTTGGGTAGAGATGGGCTGGGCATAGTTAAACATAGATTCATCCATTCTTCAGGAGATGAAAGGTAACCTCGCAGACAAGGTATGCTGAAAATCACACTACTGGTAGAGCATAAGTTATGTCGCCGGACCCACACATGCACATACTGATGCATGCTCGCACGCGCACACATGCATACACGCACAGGACTGATGTGCGTGAGACTGATATGTCATGTAATATTAACGTGACATTAATCCTTACCACTCTTGTGTCAAAACTAAATTTTCAAATTAAATTTGAACATGAAGTCAGGTGTTAATTTTTCAACAAATTTGGTAGGCGATGGTGCTGTCGTAGACAGCGACAGCAACATCTTCCACCAAAATTGTTGAAAAATGTACACCAGTTTCTGTGATATTGACACAATAAAAGATAGATATATATTGACATCAGTGTGGTAATGGTTAAATAGTTGGAAACATGTACGCTTATTATGCAAGAGATTTTGCCATGGTAAACACCATTGACAATTCTAAGGGCAATGATTGACATCTCAGGATTTAATCCAATTTGGCCGTCCTTGTGAACATTGTCAAATTTCTTCATGAAATTGATGTGCAGTTGGTAATCTTATAATTCCCTATAATGTCAGGGATGTATAAAGATTTGATTAATTATCATCTTTTTTTCCTTGACCCTAACTGAGTGTCAAAAACTTCATTAATCCAGTTTTCCTGCAGAATATTATGTTACTGTACAGCTCAGAAATAACGTATCATATTTCCAAGGCAAAATGAAATGTGCTGTTTAATATTTTGGGCTCAATTTGATTGGAAGCCGTTGACTCATAAGGCAGAAGTGGCTTCCAATGAAATTAAGTCCAAAATATTCAACAGAACATTTATTACATCGTGTTCAAAATTGTGCTAACTAACTAACATGTTTCTGGTTTTGTTTTGGAAACATGTTAACTTATTTATGAGCCGTACCAAGATTGTTCCTTACCCATATCCCATGCCAGTTATACCACAGTTTTGTAACACAACAAAAATACTAAGCCACTCAATTCACTGTTTGCTATAAGTCACGTGACTTAGATATCTCAGAAAATTTTAACCTATTCATTCCCATGGTGTGTGGGTTCCCTAGTAAACAAGGTTAGCAGAGATACATCCTTCCATTGGGTAGTCTTGATAGTATCTCTAACTCTAAAGCAGTCATTGCTCTAGGGAACCGGGTCCTCTATTCCTATAGAGAACATAAACGAGTCTGTGAGCATGCGCACTTATGCTACTATGCATGTGACCGAGTCCGTCATTAATTAATTTTCTGTATTACAGGAAACACCTAACTTTTATCTCAACCAATCCTATTCATTCCATAATCTTGTGGAGGCACATCCATATTTGATTTTTCATGAATGTCACAGAACTTGCAGTCTTTGTTGAACAAGTCATGTACTTTATGTAAATTGGTTATAATTTTCGTGAATATGAAACAGAAGGAAAGTTTTTGTGACTACAAAGAAAATGGCGGCATCAATCAGCTTTGTGGTACAATTAATCAAGGTGAAGTCAAAATCTCTGATCCTATTTTAGCCACAGAGGCTCATTCCTACATACGGTATACTATATACCGGTTTAGAAGATCTACGTAAGGTATCCTACATGACATATGTAACATACTGGTTGGGAAGTTCTTGGATCAATTAAGAGTTTTGACTAGGTACGTATTTCCGAGCGTCATTCTTTCCTACATACGGTATACTACATACTGGTTTGGATCAAATCCTACATAAGGTATCCTACATAACTATGTAATATACCGGTTGGGAAGTTATTAGATCTATTAAGAATGTAACAGTGGTGCAAACAGGCGTGGTGGACCGGATGAACACCACAAGGATACACCACAATCATCCCCTGAAGAAAAGCGAGTGGTCCTTCTAAGGACCATTACTAACCAACTAACATGAAACTCGCACGTACTTCATTATGATCAGTCATGTCAGTCGTATTACAATAAAGACAAGACCATCATATTAATTCGCGATTCGGTCTTCGCATTAAAATTTCACATATCGGAAACCCTGGTATTGGCGCCGTTTTTGCAGGCTAATTTAACATTAATAGCAATAGGCCGTGAAACCTTTTTACCTTTTATTTAATATCTTGCACAAATCACTTGAGATTTTACGTTTTCTAATACCGGGCGGGGTTATTCGATACAAGTTTTTTTTTATGGCCTTAGTTTCATGAAAAATGTAAATATTGCGTTGCTATGGGCTATCCTCTTTAGTGTGTCGTAAATTGGCAAATGTTGGACGATCTCGGAATGCCCGGATGTTCAAAATTACGATACTGATTTGGATCCTCGTAATCACATAACCCTCTTTTGTTAGATAGGCTATTAGTAAATCTAGCAAGAAACTTGCGTTCACTTGATTTCTAAATCTAGCGAGAACATGTATCATATATATGACTGGTTATATTGTAATGTAAGTGACCAACATATAATGATCCAAAACGTAATGCGATGTTCGAGAAAAATTGCTTGAACGCCCGAGAATTAAACTGGGTAGCCCGCTTCTAATGTTAGCGAGCAAGCCAGTGGCAAAGTAAATCTCTGTTTGGAAGCACTGACAAGAAGTGTAGATCGCATTGCCGAATTTCCGATTCCAGGATAACTATATCCGAGTGATACTTCATTAAAATTTGCTTTAACCTGATCTGATCAGATAATATCACGTGATTTATATATCACATGATTTTGATTTATATATTTTAAAGACGACATTTATGTCAAGTTAGGATTAATTTTGATGGAATAAACAATCTTTATTAAAGGATACGCAATGTTTAGGCTGTTCAATTTAATAATTTCACTTCTGCGAATGATGTTTTGAGGTACACATTAAGCATAGCCGCGAGGTGACAAGATTTGTGCAGGGGAGTTTTCGTGGTATCTTCAGACATTAAAATATGTTTAAAAATTCAGAGGAAAACAACGTGACTAAGTTTTATCCTTGTATATAGTGCACACAAATTTTTTAGAACATGTAAATTGAGCATAAATATGCGGCCTATTTATGGGTTTATAAGTGAATATGCCACTCCCATCTTTGCTCGTACTCATTCAGATTCAACTTGTTTCAATTGCAACTTATGACTAATAACTTTGAGAGTTAAATGGTTAATATTTTGACAGTAAACACTACAAACTTTGATGACCAAGTTTTAATATATCAGAGATGTGTGTCAATCTCAGTGTTTTAGTAGCAAGCATAGCCTTTGGATCAGGAAAGTTCTTGACTATCAGCCCCTTTTATTAGCCCTAAGATGGGTTTTTCCTACTTAATGTATAATCTAATCTCTCACCATTTTGGAAATTCTTTCTGCGGGTACTTAACTCGGGCGAAATTGGATATAAAGAGCACGTACCCAGGCTATGATGGATCATTCTATCGGCTCTCAATCGATTAATTGTTATAGTCAAATATAACATTCTGCTTGCAAATGGACTATTACTTGTGGAAATCATCTGAAAGGCTACCAGAAGAGGGGGAGAACTAACCTAGTTAGAAAAAATTTCTCTCTAAGAGGTGTGCAAACTGTGAAATGTTTTGTCTGAACATGTTGTTCCACACCAACTCTTAAAACATTTGAAAAATGATTTAGATAGGCTTTGGCATAGTCAAGAGGCAATGCATGACTACATCGTACACGCAACCCTTGACCAGTAGTGACGGCACAGGCATGGAGATAAATGAAGAAGAGATGAACATAAGGCCTAATTGTCCTGTGCTCAGTATTATTACCTAGATTATAACTCAATATTTATGGTATAGCAACTAATTATAATTAAACTTCTGGTTTAGGTATGCCAAATCAATTCACTTCTGTTGTTGTTATTACACCACAAAAACATCCATTACCGTTCAATCACTACTTGCTAAATCAATTATCTGCATTTAGCTACCAGAATAAGATCTTTATGCTTGCATACACTCCTCCCCATGCCTATTCCTATAAGTATGGACCCTCAACCAGGCTACTGGTTAGGTCCATCTCCAGTATATTAACTGATATAGACTGGCACCAGTCTGTACTCACTCCAAGTGACACCTGTCACTAAGCGCGCTTGCACATGCGCACTGGAGCCCAAATAGGAAACAGATTCACTTTTCAATTATTCTGCAAGCAGAACAACTGCACATGTATTATCAGAAAGTTTTTATAGCTTTGCGCTGTGTCAGCTTACTATTGAAGGACTTCCTCATGCTAAGATATGCCTACTATGAAGTCTGCCCTCCCAAAATTATGTTTTTGGAAGTATTTCGTGGTTATATTGAACTTTATAACAATGTATATAAATGTTACCGGTTTTCGTGGGTTTCGTTTTCGTGATAACAACTTTAATATGCCTAAGTCATCATCATATAGAAACACTCTATTACTCCAGTGAGCCCTTAATCACTTTCAGTTAAAAGAAAAAATAGTGCTTTACAAGGAATTACGTTTATTTCCCTATAATAGAAAACAATCTTGAATTTGAACTTTTCCGGCCTTTCTTTGAAAGGCGTTTGCATGTTTCTAGACTCCTTTTATCAAAATTCTAAGCTGTATGCTTCTTTCGTAATCTTTTTTCGTTTTTAAGAGTCTGTTTTAACGAACGATAAATCAAGTGCTCATCCTCAAATTGTGAACGAGTTCACTCTGTGGAGTATGGAGGACATGTCTGTTTTAGGTGCACTACATGTACCCCCACATCGATGTGCGGGTTTTGCATAGGGTGGTCTGTGTTCGTATATAAGTTTTCTTTAAAGGTCATATTTGGAGAAATCCCTTTTATATACAATTTTGCAAGTATTTAAGGCATTATTGTATAGTAATTAATAACAAACCATCTGTATATGTCTAACATTCACCAAATAGCTAATATTAAGCCGCGAAGTCGGCGTATGATTGAATACACAAAATTACGTGATGGCTTACCTCCCTTGATTTTGAGCTCTTCAGCGTCATTAATGACGTAATAGTGGAACAAGCTATTATACCGTAACGTTGAATGCATGCAGCTTCGTTCAACTTCAGCAGATAATAAGTACAGTTTGGTTGCATTATCCGGATCAGGCAAAGATAAAAATAGCTGTTTCAGGTCTTATGCCAATAAAAATAATAGAAAGTTATATATTGATTGATTTTAACCCTAAATAAACAACTGGCCATAGAGTCTAATGCGCGCTCTTAGTTAACATACATAATATAGCCTACATAGCGGAATGACAGTTTTTTGTTGCTGAATTAAATACATGTGCATACATAAAACAGACACACGTAGGTCAGCTAGATCTTTCTTATCTGTCTAAAACAAAAATTGTATGAGACCTCAAGGCATTTTCTTTACTTCTGACATTTTTGCTGCGGCTATGTAGGCTACATGGTTTAGGCCCATTCGTGTTCTCGGGAAATCTATGATAAACGGGATGAAATAGCTGTATTCTCGACATAGCACGAAGCTACGGGTCTATGTTTAGATTGGGTTTAGGCCTAGAGGGTGGGTGTGTAGTTAGAATCGCGCAAAAACGGCAACAGCTACGAAAAACCAATGCGGCAGATTTTTCTCGGTTTTATGTTTCCAGACATGTTTGAGAACACGATTACTTCAATGGCGATTTTGGCTCGATAGAAATGTGTGTGAACAAAATTAGCCTGTAAATGGCAAGATAATTTAATATACAAGTGTGTGAGTTTTTAAAGCTTAGAATATACTCATCATTTTCGAGACCAACTGTTTGTAGGTTTTATCAGAAACCCTTCTGGTTTTACCTAACATGCATAGGCCTGTGTCACTAGTAAGATTACAGTTGAATATGCGAAGAAAAATAATCAATATTACATGACAGTAGCAATGGTGGGGCGGGGCGGGGGTGTATGGGGTGGGGTTGTCAGTTGGGGAATCGACGGGTCTGCATATTTTCACGTTGATGCAAAGCATATTATTTTGAGAAATTACCACCAGGCGATAAAACAAGCATTCCGTGTGATGGAAGCACATAAATCATAGCAGATGGACGAATTCATAGGAAGACTGACATATCCATTATCGATCATCTCTCTTTCAGTTCATGCGGACGTCAATGAAAGCTTATAGTAAACAAACAATTTTGACAGTCTTCGATGCGTAAGCTATCTAACGTAAATTTGTGCACTGTTAAATTTATACTTGAGCTACATTACATTCAAAGAAGTGGTATAGATATATACCTAGAATTTACCTCCTCGACCACATACATATAGGATACGCACGCATGTGTAGGCCTATGTTTAGAATGACAGGAAACAATGTAGCAATGTGTAGGCCCGACGACAGGTAATTTTGGCATAATTTTTGCAACTGAATGCAGTGTTATTTGCTTGTTCAAGTAGGTTAATCACGTAGCCTATTAGAAGTCCACCCCCACCCCACCCCGCCTCCGCCCCCTCCCTCACCCCGGTCACTCATTGTCGGCATCAATGTATATCCCTAAATGATGTTGTAATCAATGCTTGTTAAAATTGATGTTTTAGATTGTCACAAATAGTTTGGCTTAAGTCTAAAGGAGATTTAATTATATGAGTGTGTGCGTGCGTGCGTGCGTGTGTGCGTGCGAGGAGGGTGGAGGATGGGTTGGGGTGGGTGGGGGGATAGAGATACATCTGGAAAATCATAACAGATTCTGCTGAATTATTGGTGCAGTTTGGATACAAAATAGATATGTTGTTTATCAAATGGAATGCAGGAAATGACTTCGCATAGCATCAGAATTTTCAGGGACCAGAACCAGCCCACCCATATCTCCCCAAACGACCATTTGGAGGGGACACGCCCTCACCCACAGACCCTCTCCAATAATGGACCAACTCAATAATAAATTCCTAGATCTGTGCATGACGGCCATCCCACCAATACTGGATGTAGCAAGATAGTGTCGTAAAAATACAGTATCTACAGAATCACACATATTTTCTCGAAACAGATCTCATCTAAAAAGGTTTTTTTTGTGCCCAAGATATTCATATTTAAATATGGCATCAGCGCTATTATAAACTTCTGACTAATATCCACCGGGAATATCATTGAGATCATTGCCTATTTAAAAATTCATTGCTAAATACAATAGAATGAAAAAGTTACCCTGGTTAAACAGTGTTGCCTGTATTAGCTTTGCTTAGCGGTTGTTCCACTATGACGTCACAGCTGCTTGGAATTCAAGTGAGGTAATTCATGATGCGATATTCTAAAGCTATGTACTTTATCGGCAATAAATATAAAAGTATGACATATATTAGCAAATTAATAACAGCTATATGATTTGAAAGGACTGGATATGTTATAATGTCTTAAAATACACTACATATATGACCTTTAAGGATTATTCGTCCTTACAGCGCTGCCCTCTGGTCGTCCTTCCCCTACCTCCGTTGCTAGTAAGACAAAAGCCTTAGATCAGTTGTAGTGGATTTAGGTCCTCAGGACAGGGGTTACTTCCGTTTTCCAGATCTACCTCCGTTCTTTCCGTATCCGGTCTGACTTCTGGGTTGCGTATTTCCGGTTCCTATGCTTATTCTGGTTTTTTACTGTACATCCGTTTCCTATTTTTTCACTTCCGGATTCGTACATCCGGGGATAGGGTCATTACCGGTTTTCATGGTGTTCTATGATTAACTTCTGATTCTGTTTTCCTTTTTTGGATTTCCGGTGATAGCTCTTACTGAAATTCCAGGTTTGTCTTTCCTAAGATCTAGTCATCATCTTGCCTAAGAGTTAGTCTTATTTCAGTAAGTGCTTTTAAAATCGGAATGTTTAATCACTGAAAATATTAATTCCGAGACATTGCCAGACTTGAAGTCTCTCTTGGAATTGTAGATATTCAGCATTTTTTCTTTTATCAGTGAAACAATTCAATGTAATTAAAGACTTCCGACTGGTTGCTGGATGGGTTTTTTGTTGCAGCCGATAAGTCAGTCGGTATTCTACGCATTATCGCTAGATACATAAAATTAAATTTCATCCAACTTTAGATGGCCAGTTGTCTTCGGGCCGTTCAGCCTTTTTTCGTGCTCTTTTTTCTTCTTATGTCGGCAGGTTGACATATTTATTTTAACCAAAGGGAGTTTATTTGTTGAAGAAAATCCCCGTTTCTAGCATAATTCCTAGTCTAATTCTGACAGGCACTGAAAGGAAAAGATTCAGTAGTGAATTCATAGGGAAGAGAATGGTTCTAAGATTAATGATTACAAGAGCAAGAAGACGCTGAAAATAGAGAAATAAGACAAAAAGGGTGAAGGAAGAAGGAATAAAAGCCGAGTTTTTTCTTCTGCATTGTCACAGTCATGGTTTTGGTGAGTCATTTCGCTTTGATTTTATATTGCCTTTCAGCGTTTTGTTTCGTGACTCAACCCATAGTGTTTTCATCATAATCAAGTATTAGTGTTTTGTGTATTTAACATTCAAGCTGTTCCCGGAGATTCATTATCAATCTATCAATCATTCCTTTTATTGGCATATCAAACTCAATGACATCCGTCTTTACAAGATGATAATATTGGTTCTAAGTCTTTAAATATAAATAAGTAAAGATAAGTATAGGTCTCTTCCTTCATCCTCTGCCTCTTCTCCTAAAGTTTTCTTCTAGTCATGTACTCCTTCCTCTCTCTCTCTCTCTCTCTCTCTCTTTCAGTTTTCCTCTTTTTTCCCTCCTCTGGGGTTTCCCGTATTTCATCTATCAATCCTCTCCAGGGATCTTCTGGTCCTGTTCTTTCCTCTTCATCTTCCATTCTTCTTAATTCCTCTCTTCCTCCTTCCTCTTCTTCCTCCTTTGATCATCTTGATCCGATTGTTTCTGTCGTTCTCTCTTTTGAGCTTGAGTTTCAAATTGTTGATTAAGGTCTGGTTTTCTGTGCTTAGGGATTCGTCCCTTGTTCGTTCTTTCATGTCAGCTTTTTTTTTTTCTCTATTTCAAGGTTTTCCGCTAGTGGCCTGAATCACTTTCCATGTCCTCTGGTCAGGATGTTGTCTCTGATCACATTCCTTCTGATCAATCTTATTCCTTTTCTGATTCTTTACAGATTTCTCTTCAAGCTTCCAGGAGGCCTTGCTCTCCTCATTCCATTTGAACTATTGATTCTATGGCCTCTGGTGATTCTTCTCATCATTTTTCTTCTCCATCTCCTAATCCTTCTTCTAATTCTTCAATTCCAAAGTCGGTCAGGGCTGAGGAGATTTTGTCCAGTCAGGGTCTCTTCGGATGTCTGGTCCCTGGCTCACAGGTGGATTGCTTAGACTCTTCCTCTTCCTTTTAAGTACAAGTTTTCTATAGACCTTCCTTCTTTTGTGTCGGCTCTTTCTTCTTCTAATTCTTCTTTCTTGTCTCCTTAGGTCCTTCCAATTGACAATTTGGTCATTAACATGTTAGTTTTCTTTGTGAATGATGTTAATTCTAAGGAATTTTCTCTTACCTCTAAATGTGATGCTCCCTTTTCAGATCCCAAAAGATGATTACTTATGAGTCACCACCTCTCTCTCTCTCTCGCTGGATCTTCCTGGGAAGTTCTTTCCTCTCATGTTAAAGGGTTTTTTAAGATTAGTCAACCCCCTGCTCTTAGAGTGAGAGGGGGGGACAGGCTTATTTTTACAGACGTAGTTCAAGGTCTAGTGGTAGGTCTTCTAACAGAGATTTTTCAAGCTAAGAGAGTGAAGATATGGCCTCCGCCCGGTTAGGTCCAAGCTTTCTTCTATGTTATCTCTTCTCTTCCTCTTTTGGCTCTTTGGATCCGTCGGTCCAGGGCCTTATACATACATGAGAGCATTCAGCTTAGGGTAGGAATTCCTACCCAGTCATTAAATCTTAGTAAAATGAAATAATCTCTATTCATTCTGAAACATTCAATTCTGCATTAATTTTAATTTAACAATGGGGTATGACATGATTAAATCTCATGATTCTTACTCCCAAGTCAAGATGGAGACCATCTCCCAGATAATTTCCAGTCTAGATCAGGGTATGTGGTCGTTTTCCATCGATCAAAATGACGCCTTCTTTCATGTTCTCATTCACCCTTCCTTCAGAAATTTCCTGAGATTTGCTTAGAAAGATCGAGGTTGGTAGTTTCACGCCATGCCTTTTGGCCTGACCACGGCTCCTTTTCTTTTTACTCGCCTAGTCTCAGCCGTGGCAGGAATTTTACACTGTCGTTCTATCCATCCTCACGTTTATATAGTCGATTGGTTAGTAAAGCAAAGTCTTCCTCAATTCTCTCAGGAATTCTTCCAGAGGTTTGCAGTGTGGCATGCAACCTAGCGTGGATTTTAAATCTAAAGAAATCAAGCCTAGGTCCCTCTCAAATCTTCACGCATCTAGGCGTTTCTTTCGATCTGGCCCAGGGTCTAGTCTTCCCCTCAAATCCAAGATTAGGCTTTATCAGTGGCAATGGAAATCCTGTCTTCCATGGTCTGAGCAAGATTTCTGCTAAGAGTGATAGGTTTGATGGTCAGAGTAGAGAATGTTATTCCATGGGCGGCGCTGATGAGAAGACCCTTCCAAATGTATTTAATGTCCCTTTGGAAGCAGTCGGTTCACTCTATTTACCATCAGATTCCCATCAGAGAACACTTGATTCCTCATCTAGATTTGTGGAAAGATCGTTCTCTGCTTCTGATGGGTCATCCACTGGTAAAGTCCTCCCCTCAGGCGATTATCTTCACAGACGCTTCTCAGGAGGGATGGGGAGCAGTCTGGGACTCCGTCGGTTTCCAGTCTTTGGTCCCTGGAGGAGTCGACAGCTCATATCAAGATTCTGGAATTGTGTGCAGTCAAGAAGGCTCTCCCTTCATGGTCAGATCTTGTGATAGGTCTCGAAGTCTCGATTCGGTCAGACAATTCGACAGTGGTCTCTTATATCAACAGGCAGGGTGGTACAAATTCATCCCTCCTCTGTCTAGAAGTGTGGAACCTTCTCTTATGGTGTCGCAAGAATCAGATTCTTCTAGTGTCTTCTCATGTCCCAGACAGTCTGAATTTTCTTGCGGACCAACTGTCACGTCCCAGCAAATTCGCCCACACAGAGTGGCAGTTAAAGAGGTCGGTTGTCAAAGCGATTTTCAGTCTTATGGATCGTCCTCTGGTAGATCTGTTTGCCACATCTCTGAATGCTCAGATCTCCTCTTACATGTATCCTTTTCCGGACAGTCAAGCCCTGGCGGTGGATGCCCTGTCTCAGTCCTGAACAGGAATGTTCCTCTATGCGTTCCCTCCAACGATTTTGATTCTGTTAGTGTTGAAGAAGGTCAAAGAACAAATCTGCGAGATTCTTTTAATAGCTCCTTTTTGGTCAAAGAGGATTTGGTTTGTAGACCTTCTAGATCTCCTGGTAGACTTCCCTCGACTTCTTCCATTCTCCCAGGATCTTCTGTCTCAAGTAAGAGGTCTTTGTCTTTATCCAAACCCAGAAATCTTCAGTCTGTGTTTGGAGAATATCGAAACTAAAGTCTACGAGAATAAAGTTTCTTCAAGATCTCCAGTTATTATCGATTCTTCCAGAAGAGACTCGACCTGCAGAGTTTACAAGTGTCGACTTAAAATTTTTGGAGAATGGTGTTCAGACCAAGGTCTCGTGCCCGATTCTGTTTCTATTCCCCAAGTATTAGACTTTTTAACATATCTCTGATTACTTACATTTATCAGCTAATACGGTTAGGGGATATAGATTATCTCTGGCATCTTCTCTTCCTTGCCTTCTGTATGCCGATGTCAAGGACACTAAGACCTTTAATAGTTTTTATTAGAGGTCTAGGCAGTATTCGTACTCCGATAGCTAAGCCTTTATTTTCATGGAACTTGGCTTTGGTTCTTCAAGTGCTGGCAGGCCGTTATTTTTAACCTCTCCTCTATTAGTATTAACGGCCTCGGCTAGAAGGCGTTCAGAAATTCATGCTTTTTCTGCTGAAAGGGAGAGATTTATAGTTTCAGGAGACGGTTTAGTTTTATATCCCAGAAGGGATTTTTAAATCTAAAACTCAGTCTAATCGGTTTCCTGGTAGTCCGATCATTTTAAAATCATTATCATCTTTTTCGCCTTCCGACAAACTCTGGTGTCCTGTTAGGGCATTAAGAATGTACAAACAGCGAACTGATTTCAAAAGATTTGATCCATCCCTTTTATGGTTTTCTTATGCGGAAGAGTTAGCTAAGCCGGTGTCAAAGTTTACGATATCCTGATGGATTTGGGAGACGATTAAGCTTTGTTACGAGATTGCTTCTCTGGAACAAATTAATCTCTCCCATATTAAAGCTCACGATGTTAGAGGAATGGCTTCCTCTTTTGCGCTTTTTGCCAGTTCGTATTGAGATGAAGTCATGCAGGTTGCAGGATGGAAATCTGAATCCTCTTTTACAACCTTTTTTCTGAAAGATCAGAGTGCAGCAGCCTCCTTTCATAATATTACGATTTTAACCAAAATAGCCGAAAACCATTTACCAAGCACATCTCGCCATTTTCGTTAAGACGGTGCATCTGTAAGAAATGGTGAGAGTTTATTTTGTTTTTTATTTATCTTTAAGTTCAAGTTTTCCTTATTTGATAATCATGGTGTGATTGATTAAATGCACTATTGTGTTATGTTATTAACATTTGGATAAGATTGGTTTGATTTTTATCCTTGTTTGTTGATTCTCAAATCGCCTCCCACCTAATGTTTTAAATGGGGCACTGACCAAATCTACGGGTTTAGCAAGTAGTGATTGAATGGTAATGGATGTTTTTGTGGTGTAATAACAACCCCCCCCCA
This sequence comes from Chaetoderma sp. LZ-2023a, assembly GCA_034401795.1. NCBI lineage: Eukaryota > Metazoa > Mollusca > Caudofoveata > Chaetodermatida > Chaetodermatidae > Chaetoderma > Chaetoderma sp. LZ-2023a. The sequence continues at coordinate 37,154,341 of CM067367.1, read as the reverse complement.
CAGACCCCCCTTGCGGGTTGGGCTGTTGTTTTATTAACCACTATAAAAACATACTTACCATTCAATCACTATGACCCGGCCTCAGCCCCAGCCCCCCGCGTGGAATTGATTTGAGAATTTGCCTATAATATTTGGCACTTAAATTCTGAAAAGTGAATCTGTTTCCTATTTGGGCTCCAGTGCGCATGCGCAAGCGCGCTTAGTGACAGGCGCCACTATTGAGTGAGTACAGACTGGTGCCAGTCTATATCAGTTAATATACTGGAGATGGACCTAACCAGTAGCCTGGTCAAGGGTCCATATTTATAGGAATAGGGAGGAGTGTATGCAAGCATAAAAATCTTATTCTGGTAACTAAATGCAGATAATTGATTTAGCAAGTAGTGATTGAACGGTAAGTATGTTTTTTATAGTGGTTAATAAAACAACAGACCAACCCGCAAGTCTTTGGGGAGGTTTTGCTGGTATTGTTTATGTTTCTAAATCATGTTTGACAATTTAAATGCCCTATTTCAGGGGCTCTTATTTTTAAATCTTTAATTCTTTATTAGTTGTTCTTAGTGCAATGGCTGAACCATCCAATTATTTTCTTTTTTTCTTATGATCCTAGCAGTTCTTTTGTCGTTTTGATTTCACTCGATTTCGTTTTGCTCCTGAATCTTCTCATGTATTAGTCTCTTCCTATTCTCTCAAAAAATTGGAATCAATCATCTTTCGATTCTACTAATATCAATCTGCAAATCAGTGCGTCAGTCTTTATTATTTTAATTGTGAATAGTGATTTGCTATCTTTTAGTATCAAATCTGGCCTGATTTATTTTTCACATAGTTTTTCAGTCTTTCTGTTCTATCAGTAGGATCCCTCGCCATGATGAAGCATATTTATGGGCGAATGTAAGCTTGTCACAATAATAAAGTTAGTCTACATAAGGTACCTCCTCTAATCTTTTTTGTCTTATCAAAACTTACACCGCTCCTTTCTCGAGTTCAGTAGAAATTTTGATCTTTTTCTTTGTCTAGTTATTTTGATATGGAGCTGCTTTCTCTGCCTTATCTATTCACGCCTATTTTTATTCTTCTAAATTCTAACTTTCCCAGGCATTATTAAATAAATTCCTCAAGGATCCCTAACCAAGATGATTGGGTCATTGCCTTCTCATGGATTGTGGAATATGTTTTTTTCCTTTCACCCTTCTGTGTAGTTTCAGTCCTTTGTCCTTATCCATCATTGATCTGGTCACAGGTTTGTTGGACTTCTTTCCTGTTTAATCATCTGATAATGATATTAACAATTGGGCTCATATCATACTAGCTTTGTTTTAAAATTAGATTTGTAAAATAAGATTCTGCAGGTTTATTCTGGCATAATAGCTGTCATGGTTAAGCGCTTCTATATAATCTCTACTCTGTCAGGGGTGGGGATGGGTATAGCTAGCCTCATGCATGTTTTAGGTAGCAGATTTCCTACATATAAGGTACAATCAACATAGTCATTGAATCCGCCTTTTTTTATCAAACCATGTTGGTCTCCCCTGACATTAGTCCTGCTTCTGTTCCTGATCAATAATTTTCTGCTCTTTTCAGGTAGTATACAGTGGAGGAATGGCAGAATCCAAAGATTTTAAGGATTATGAGGTGCTGGCAGATCATCTTTTATACGGTCTCGGCTCTTTATCTTCAACTCATATATTTATCCTTTTCTGACAACTTCCAAAAAATTTACACTTCATGTCCTTATGATTTAATACTAATTTTGTTGTATATTTTGGAATTATTTTGACTGGAACCCATGGCTGCTTTATTGCTGTTTGAGACAACGATGACTTACAGTCAAATCGTTTCATAATATTCAACTCTTCCTGATATGTTGTCTCCGAAGTGGAGTTCATCGATGAAAGGAATAATATGGACATGGAGTAATTTTGGCCAGTCATCACTGATCTCGTCAAGGATAAGGGACAGTGTTTTCTGATATTTCCATACATACAGAATTGATCCTAACTGGATCTGTGTTCTTTTAATTACATCATGGCCAGTCTGGGATTCCTCTGGCTTGGAAGGTTCATTAATTGTGTTAAAATTTGGGCCGAATGGAGTCAGTTTTGTGTATGAAGGTCAAGTCTGGTAATTCAGAATTTTGTCCTTCACCCGACCGCATACAATGCATTTTCATTCGCTGGATGTCATCGGTACCAATTCACCAGTTTATCCATCTGCAGGTCCTTTTTGATGTCTTGTTCTTAAGTGTTTGGGGGAGGGGATCGCTATAGAATTTCCTCTCGTTCTTGTGTCTATGGAATCAGATAAAGTAGTCTTACTACTCTCTTCCTTTTCAGGAACTAGAACAGGAACTAATACTCCAGTATTCCTCTTCAATACTCTGGAATATCGGAGAATGAAGAGATATTGTGTCTTTCACAAGCCACCTATCTGCTCATGCTGTCATTTCTATAGTAGTGACTTTCATCAACAAGCAGGGCAGTTGAGGTTAGCATATTTTGTCTGGCGTATTGGTCCTCTTCTTGCGGTGGAGATGTTAGGAAATCTTTCAGCATCTCACATTCCAGGTAGAATGATTTTCCTTGTAGCTCATTTATTACATCCCATTAAGTTTCTACTCAGTATAGTGTCAAGATCTGATGTTCATATTCTTCCTCCAGGCTAGGCTCTGGTGGTAGATGCTCTGGCCCAGTCATAGACGTCACATTTTGTTTAAATATCTTCAATTTAACTTTCTAGTGCCAATTGTCTTTAAAAATCTTTGTCAGCGGTTTCTAGTGCAATTGTCTTTAAGAACTTTTGTCAGCAGAATGTATTATCCCTTTAATCACTCCTGATTGGCTCAATGAGTGTTATTTAATGGATCTCGTAGTACTCTTTGTGGAAATCCAAAGAGTCTTCTCAATTTTGCGGATTTTATATCTCGTTTAACAGCAGCTTTCATTTCATCATTCCACAAATCTTCAATATGTATATATGGTATTTTCCAAGAGACCTGTTTTTTAGAAATTGATTTTTTTGTCTGAACTTTAGTATTCTTAATCAATTCACACCATCTGTTACAGGAGAATTTACCACAGTATATTTAAGGTTTTCAAATGGTTGTAAGAACAACACATTATCACGCCCGATTCTGCATCCCATTATCAAGTCATAGATTCATGGGATATTTTTTGATGGCTTAAATCTCTGTATGCTGGTGTGGTGTTATCGTTTTGACTAGCATCTATCCTTCTTTATTTTCTAGAAGCCGGTTTGAGAGTTATTAAATATTTACATCATTTATCCATGGTACAGGTATTTTTAGGGTATAGCGCAAAGACAAATACCTATAATAAATTCCTCTATTAACTCATGTCTTTGGTCCATCTGTTTAATTGTATAACTCTGAAATCATTCTTTTTCTACTAGCTGCCGCATTTGTTAGATGGCATTCTGATATTCATATTCTTTTTGTGAATGATCTTTTCTAGGTGGTAGGAGATCTGGCTTCATTCTTTGCCCTTGAAGAGATCTTATATATATAAAACCTAATTCATTGTTTTCAATCCTTTGCGAAAACTATACCCAATTTAAAAAATCTTTTTGAAACACTGTTCAGATTACTTATGCAAATTTGTTTAGTAGGCGCGCATCTCATCAACTGGATTACAGACACCATTAATCGACATTAGAATGTATCTCCAGGAGACACTCAGTAAGTGTTAAGGCACACGATGTTCGTGGTATGGCCTTCTCCTTCGCACTCTATGTAGATCTACCGTTCAGATTACTTATGCGAATTTGTTTAGTAAGCGCACATCTCATCAACTGGATTACAGACACCATTAATTGACACTAGAATGTATCTCCAGGAGACACTCAGTAAGTGTTAAGGCACATGATGTTCATAGTATGGACTTCTCCTTCACATTCTATGCAGATCTATCAGTGGACGACATTATGGAAGTTGCAGTATAAATGTCAGATTCTACATTATTTTTATCTGAAAGATCAGATTCAATTCACAATCTGACATTTCTAGTCTCGCCAGTCAAACCTCGACTCAATTGCATAGATTCTTTAGTCAGCCGTCTTCTTCACCATCTCACGTCTGTTTTTAAATTCTCTTTGCTGAGATTTTCCAATTATCATTATTTTATTGTATTTTATTTAGAACATTTGTTTGTTCGTGCTCTTTCAGCACTTCAGCGATTTAGTTGGTTTTAGTATTTTTGGTGATTAACCTTTCATTCCGATACAGCTCCGACAAACTTATTATGCGCAGTTATTATGCTTACTGGAGTACATGTATATTGGTTTATCTTTAAGCTTAATGCAAGACTGTGGTAAGGAACAGATTAGCTTAATGGTAAGAGCTAAGCCAACACACAGGACATAGTGGCTTGGTATACTACTGCTCTAGTCGAATATCCCACCTTTAAATCAGATAGAATATTGAAGTAGTGACATGCCAAAATCATGATAGTTGAGTGGAAAGATTCTCTAATCAATTGAGAAGATCTGAGGGGATAGAGCTGAGCTGGTCAGTGACAGTCCTTAGTACTTGTGTCTTGTTTATTCCATAGTTTCAAGGTATTAAAGAGGTTTTTCGAGAAGATAAATCAATGCGACTAGAATTGTGTGTGCTTTAGGCTATATAATTAGTGTATGTCTGATTAGGTTTGAAAGTATCCGGTCATAAAAGTGTATCATATTACACCTTCGCAGTATTGCTTGATTGCTGGCAAACTACAGACTGAGACAGGCCATCTAGCTTTTGGGGCCAAGAAATTATGTCTCTCACCCTTTTAGTCCTCAAATTTCTTCAAGAAAATTTCTGTCTTCTGATAGCAATGGCCATTTAGAGAGCGAAAGAAGATTATTTTTTAACATTCTTCACGGATTGACTGGCTCAATTATCGAGCTTAAGTCATTCCAGGGGTGAATTTTTATACACCGCCAAAAGAATAATAGAGCTTTCCACTTTATCCATTAATCCTTTGACGTCCTAATCAACTATGTAATGTGTAGAATGACATCATAATGAATGACGTCGATAAGTATGTCATGAACACATATTTGAAGACGGACTACGCGTTGTCGTACGAATTGTATGTCTTTACTATTTAATAATTATTCTGTTGAATATTTTGAAACTATTTTGACTAGACGCTGTGACCAAGTCATGTTGGTTACAAAATATTCAACAGCTTAACTGTATAGTTTTCACCAAATTGATAGTCAAAGAGTTCAGAGATCGGTTGATCCCAACATGAGGGAGGTGTGGGTTGGGTGGAGCTTAGCTAGAGATGGGTGGGGCATGGCTAAAAATGGAAAGGTCCATTGGCAGGGTATTATGTGGTGGTGGTGGGTGAGCAGGTGAGAGAGTGGTTTTCGGGTGATATTTAAAACTCGACTTCTTTTTTCCCGGATTGCTTTGAAACTTCATAGGTTGATAGATCCAAGGATTCAGAAACCTTTCGAAATCGACGATCTAATATCCAAGATGGCCGACAGCCACCGATGGCCATCTTGAATCTGGGTTTATAGATGATAACTCTGCGACCATTTATCGTACAGCTGTGAAACATCACGTATTGATTGGAATAGATCTGTGGAAGTAACGTATTGAAATCCACGATCATCCAAAATCTAAGATGGCCGTTAGCCACCGACAGCAATCTTAAAAATTATTTTCTGGATCAGAACACCGCTACCATTTATCAGATCGCTTTTAAACTTAGATGGTGATTGGACTTATAAGGACTGGGGAAGAAACCTATTGAAATCGCTGATTATCTGAAATCTAAGATATTGGCCATCATTGGTTTCTGGATGACAATTCCGCTACTATTTATTAGATCACATTTAAACTTCAACTAGGTTGATTGCACTCAATCCAATATGGCTGCGGACAGCTACCGGCGGCCATCTTGAAAATTGTTTTTTGGATGAGAAGTCCACTACTATTTATCAGATCACTTTCAAACTTATATCGTTATTGGACTTATAAGGACTGGGGAAGAAACTTAATATGGCTGGCATGCACAGGTGGACATTTTGAAAATCAGCTTCCAGATGATAACTACCACTGCTTGTTTGATCTGTTTCAAATTCATAAGTCCATTGGAGTATGTCTGTGGAAGAAACCTATCGATAGTGATTCACAATCTAGTATGACCTCTAACTACAAGTGATGATCTGTGATATAGAGTTATAAACCTTGATCACAGAATTAGGTAAATCTTTTAATGATTGCATTTTCCTTGACTCAGCATCAGAGCTTGGTATTTTGCACCATTTGCAGAGCTTTTGTTAAAAATAATCTTCTGGTAATAATAATGGTCTGTCAATGGACACCTATCACGATGCGGTTATAAGGTAAATTGTTAGCTCACCTGACTTGAAAGACCAAGCGAACTGGTGACACAGTGACCATTCATCGTCTGTAATCCACCACCTGTCAACTTTTGCTTTAAAAGGCTACTCCTCATTAACCGCTTGGCGGATTTCAACCGAATTTGGATGGAAAGACCCTAAGTATTCTTCTCAAGTGAAATTAAAATGTCTTGGATTTCTCTTTATTGCATGGAAAATGATAAATACTTATGTGTACATGGCCAGGCATGATACCACCCCACGAGGCATGCCCATTGAAGTGCTAGGCAAGCTATTAATTAAAACAATTTGTGGTATGTCACAATTTTAGTCACGTGCAGGCTTCGTCAACCACATGGTGATCGATAACACAATTACTGGATTGCTGTGAGTTAAGGTTCTACCTACATACTTGTCAGACACTCATCTGGTGGCTAGATTTCTGGCATGGTCACCAGCTGTAATTGGCTGATGCCGATCTCTGAATACCTGGTTGGTGAAATCCCTACATCTGCTCTCCAGATAATGTGTGAATTTTATCTCCAAATGTGATATTTGATACTCATTAAGTTTCACGGATATTGATTTTGTATCTCGCTGTTTATTACCATGCTTTGATCTGTCAGCATTGACAGTGTGTTTGGTTGTCTATCAGAATAGGAGACATTGAAGCCGCATGATGTAGCCTTGTTCAGTTTCAAGTTGCTTTGAATCATGATGGTTACCAGACCTTAAAAACTGATATGTTTTGGTGTTAACCCCTTAACACTCATATATGCCAAAAATGGCTTCTGCAGTGGCTTTGAGAAATGTCCATTTGCTGAACAAGAGAAGACTATTTTTTTTAATTTACCACTGGGATGAATGGCTCGGTTATCGAGCCAGTCATCCAAGTGGTAAATAAAAAAAAATAATCTCTTGATCTGGAAATTAACATTTTCTATAAGAAAATTAAAATTTTTGTGACAAATTCGAGGGTTTCTGGAGTTAACAGTCTCATGACAAGTTCAGTTGTGCATAGATGAATCACTACACATTGTTTCCCTGTCTATTTTATATGTGTATATATCTATTACGTCTCAGAAATGAAATGAATTTGTAGCTTAATCTGATCATTTCACTGATATCTTAATCATATTACATTCTGAAAATAACAAGAATGGCCATGAAGATTAGATTTTCTTTGTGTGTGATTCACATGATTAGGCTTTTTCATGTACTAAATTTAAAACCAGCATCCAATATCAATCTAGTTATTGTCCGACTTACCGTGTTTTACAAGGTTTTCCCTATATTGTATTAACTTTGGCATTTTAAGTCTTTCGCCACAACACATAATTCCTTGTAATGAAAGTAAAGCAGTCACTTTGAGTTAGACAATTGTCTTCTAAATATTCAGCAGATCCTATATCGTTGCTTTGAGATAAAGTAAGCCTGCATGGTTATTAGCTCACCTGGCCTGAAAGGTCAAGTGAGCTTATGCTGTGGCGACCGTCCATCGTGTGTCCATCCGTCGTCCCTCGACCGTCAGTCAACTTTTCCTTTAAACGACTTCTTCTCAAGACCCACTGGGCCGATTTTAATTATATTTGGTAGGAAGCATCCTTATGGCATAGGGATTCGAATTTGTTCAAATGAAGCCGATTGGCAAATTTGGCCGTTGGCCATCTCGGATTTTGGCCAATTTTAAGAAACATCTTTAAAAATCTCCGAAACCGTTATGGGGATTGATGCAAAACTCATGAAATATGATCTAGGGCAAGAGCTGAACCAAGTTTGTTCAAAGGAACTTGATTGGTCAAATGGTTCGGCGGCCATCTTGGTTGACCTAGTTTTAGTGAAAACAACTTCTCCAGAACCGCTGAACGGGTCGGGTCAAAATTTGGCCGATCTGCTTAGTGATTAAGGGCCAATAAAATTTGAATCGTAAAAAAAATATGGCCACCATGGACCAATCAAAATATAGCATATTTGGCAGCCATATTGGATTTTTTCATTTGATGGATTTTGAGGCCAAAATTGGTGTGATATGTGTTTTTTGGGTATTCTGATCTAAAATTTGGCATTTTCGAAACTGTCGGATAAATGGTTTGGCGACCATCTTGGATTATTTTCCCGGCAAAGGTGGCCATACTAAAGCAATGGGAAATTTAAAATGTCTTCTTGAGAACAGTCACTACTAGGCCGATTTCAATTATATTTTGGCAGGAAGCATCCTTAGGGCTTAGGGATCCAAGTTTGTTCAAATGAACCCGATCGGCTAATTTGGCCGGTGGCCATCTTGGATTTTGGCCAATTTTAGGAAATGTCTTTAAATCTTCACCGAAACCACTTGGGGAATCTTCATCTAGGCCAAAATTTCCTTCTCTGAAACGGCTTGGGGAATCGATTCAAAACTTATGAAACCTCATCTAGGCAAAGACATAAGCAAAGTTTGTTAAAGACGACTTGATTGACCGAATGGTTCAGCAGCCATCTTGGATGAGCTAGTTTTCCTGAAAACGACTTCTCCAGAACCGCTGAATGAATCAGGCCAAAATTTTGGAGATGCATGTATGATTAGGGATTAAGGGGCATTAAAGTTTGTTCAAGGGAAGTTGCTCCATCAAAAAACATGACCGCCGTGGGCAAATCAAAATGTAGTGTGTTTGGCGGACATGTTGGATTTTTTTATTTGATGGATTTTGAGGCCAAAATTGGTTGTATATATGTTTTTCGGTATTCTGAGCTCAAATTTGCAATTTTCGAAACTTTCGGATAAACGGTTTGGCAGCCATCTTGGATAATTTTCTCGTCAGAAGCTCCCATACTAAAGCAATGGGAAATTTAAAATGTCTTCTCGAGAACTACCAGGGCGATTTAAATTATATTTGGCAGGAAGCATTGTTAGGGCATAAGGATCCAAGTTTGTTCAAATCAACCGATCGGGCAATTTGCCCAGCGGCCATTTTGGATTTTGGCCGATTTCAGGAAATGTCTTTAAATCTTCACCGAAACCACTTGGGGTATCTTCATCTAGGCCAAGAGGTAAGCCAAGTTTGTTCAAGAGGACGTGATTGACAAAATGGTTTGGTGACCATTTTGGATGACCTAGTTTTCACGAAAATGACTCCTCCAGAACCGCTGAAGGGATCAGGCCAAAATTTGGGCCATTAAAATTTGTTCAAGGGAAGTTGATCCATCAAAAAAACATGGGCGCCGTGGGCAATCAAAATGTAGTGTGTTTGGCGGCCATATTGTTCTTGCAAAAATGCCCACAAACTCATTTAAAAGACTGCTAAACCACCCACCAACAATTTTGACAAAAATTGATAGTGCTCCAGTGGAGCGACACAGGCCCCTTGGGCCTCTTGTTCAGTTGGTCATAATCACCATTTATTTTCTAAATCACAATTTGTTATTATATCATACAAGTCGAGGTGGTGTGGTAAGTGTGGGCGAGGGCATCTTAGCAAAGCAATATGTTACCTTAAAATTGTAAATATGATGTATATATACATACACACATTGTTGCTGTTGTCTTCTAACATATAGGTGTACCGTTTTTTCCCCATGTATTAGACACCATCGTACATTGACCGCACCCTAAATTTTGGCCCAAAATGCATCATGTATTGTGTATTCTGTATTCTCATGGATAGGAGGCATAGACTATAAACAAAATCTGGTAGCAAGTAATCATCATCATCATCATCATCATCATCATCATCATCATCATCTTTGACCAAAAATTGCGGATTTCAAGCCTCAGTTTCTAATGGACCTTTCCAGTTTTATCTATGTCCCACCCATCACCCATCTCTATCTAGGCTCCACCCACACCTTGTCCATGTTGGGATCGATCAATCTCTGACTCCCTGATTATCAATTTCCAGAAAACTATCCAGGTAAGCTGTTAAATATTTTAAAACTAATTTGGCTGGGCGCTGTTGTTGCCTATGGCAGCAACACCGTCCAGTCAAATTAGTTTTAAAATAATCAACAGAATATTTATTAAATGGTAAAGACATACAATTTGTACAATGTGTCAGACTATTAAACGTTAAAGACGGACTATATCGAGTCATTCATGATGTCATGTTTATGACATCATCTTACACGTCATGTAGTTGATTATTGCATCATATTATGTCATATGATGGATGGATAAACTTGGAAAGGTCCATTGTACAAGAACTTAAATCTTTTAAATCCAAACCTCTGAGAGATTATTTTAGATATATTTCAATAAAAGGTTGATGAAATACATTCTAAGTCAACAACAGGAAAATTGGACGCAATTTCCTCATACAGAATCCTGCATCATTAATCATTATAGAACTATGGTTAATGTATTATCATGCACATCATTGTGGTAGTGAAATTATTACGTGGAACAACCTAAATATTCGGTATGCTGTAATAACCATCGTTTATTATGTCAAAATTCTTGACAATATCTAACAAGTAAGCTGAGATCACTTAATTGTTAACCTGTTATATTTTCAACAATCTCTGATTACCATTATTAGCTCACCTGGCCCGAAGAGCCAAATGAGCTTGTGCCGTGGCAATCGTCTGTCGTCTGTTCGTCCGTCTGCCAACTTTTGCTTTAAAACACTTATCTCCTTATTAACCGCTTGGGTGATTTCAACCAAATTTGGCTGGAAATACCCTATGGTCGTAGGTTCCAGACCTTCCATTCGGAATTTTGAATCCTCAATTTTTTCGGTCAAAATCTTACATTTTATTTTAAATGTACCGGAAATTGTCAAATTGCTTCGTCGCCTTACCATTCTGAGCGATTTCAACCAAATTTTGCTGGAGGGACCCAATGGTCATAGGCTCCAGAACCTCCATTAAGAATTTGGATTCATCAATTTTTGGGGTGAAAATCTTAGATTTTAAGAAAAATGTACTGGAAATTGTCAAATTGCTTCTCCTTACCATCTTGACTGGTTTTAACCAAATTAGGCTGGACCATAGACTCTAGAACCTCCATTCACAATTTTGATTCATGAATTTTTTGCATGAAAATCAGATTTTATGAAAAATGTACCGGAAATTGTCAAATTGTTACCCCTCCTTAGCTGCTTGACATATTTCAACCAAATTTAACTAATGGATTCTATGTTGGTAGGCTCTAGAAATTCTATTAAGAATTTTGATTGATCAATTTTTTGGCTGAAAATCTGATTTTATGACAAATTTACCAGAAATTATTAAACTACTTCTTCTCCTTTGTTGCTTGACATATTTCAAACAAATTTGGCTAGAGTGACCCTATCAAGGTAGACTAGAATTTCTATTCAGAATTTTGATTGGTAAATTTTTGGGGTGGCCATCTTGAATTTTCCAAAATTATCCATCATATCTATTTAAATGCAAATGGTTCAAATCCTAATGGTCCAGGCAGGGCCTCTTGCTATCGCTACACAATTTGCCTTATTTTGATTTTTTCATAGGCACAACATTTTCAAAGTTATTTGAAAATGGATGACATCCCCTATTTTTTAATTATTTCTAAGGTTAATTTGCCTGTGGAAAATTAAGAGTTATGTCAGTGCTGCGTATCTGGTACTGAATCAATAAATGAGGTTTGGAAAACTGCATCTTCTAGCACTTTGTTACAATTTTCCAGGACTGGTCAGATGTGCCATATACTGTACATAAAAATAAAAGCTCTCACTTGGCCAGTTATGCAGATTTTCTATGTGAAACATTATAAGGCCATTCCAAGCATTCCTGCGTAATCAAGCATGATGATCATATACTGATTGTCTTGTAGATGCTGCCAATAATCTCTAATTATTGATCATTTCTTGATCATGTTATCTCGCACATGTCACATGACTTGCCACTGAATACGCTTTTGCTATGTTATGTCTTCATAGTCTAGCTATCTATTACAGCAGTATCTGAGCCATGGGTTAGGCATTTGACCTAGCTGGCATGAGTATTCTTAATGGATGAATCCACTTTTAGCGATGCCCCACCCAGCTAAGCTGTGCCCACACTTTGCCCATGTTGAGATCGATTGAACCCTGCACTCCCCTGAATCTCAATTTCCAAACAAGTGGCCCAAGGGGCTTCTGTATTGCTCAACTGGAACATTGGCATTTCAACTTAGCTCTATCGAGTTTTGCTTCAATCTGTGCCACTTCCAATGACTTTCAGTCAAGTGGTTTCGTTTTTCGAGATATTGACAACAATCTTTGGACTGCTATTTGCAATAGTGATTTTGAACAATGTTTAAGGGAAAATAGATGACATCAGTGCTAACAACAGAAATTGATGACATAAAGTCAAACTTGTATTAAGACACCACCTAAGGGAATATCAGAAGTCAGTCTATTAACCCTTAAATGACCAAGCCATCCAAAATCATCACTGGCTTGAATGACCGAGCCAATATTTCCAGTGGTAAATTTTCAAAAAATAGTTTTCTTAATGGCCATTCAATAAGAACATTTTTAGATTTTGTTGATCAAATTTGACAATTAAAGGTTTAAGGCAGCCGGTTTCTTAATAGAGGTTCAAATACATTGCTTAATTGGATTTAGCTATTAAAGAAATTTGTCTCTAAAGGCAAGTCATCTCTTAATACAGGTGGTCTTTATAGCAGGTTATTCCATATAATCTATTTAACACATGCACATCTGGCTGAATGGCCAAGTTAGCAGCAGGAGTAGGGTAGAGTGAGTTGGAGTTTATTTTGAATATAATTTGACTGAAAGACATTGCTGCAGGCAGCAACAACTTTCAATCAAATACATTTCAAAAATATTTTAACAATATAGATGTCAGAGCACAGAATACATATCTTAAATATTTAGGCAGTGGAGGAAAAGGTTGATCTGTTAATATAATATTCTATCTACTTTGGCAATAAATGCAGTCAGCATGATAAATCAGTGGCCAGTGGAAAAACCCTGTCTATAATATGCCCCCCCCCCCCTATGAAAGCGACATTTTAATACTGCAAATAAGTAAGGTGCGATATCTCTGGTTTTTGACATAGCAATTTCATTTTCGCAACACAGATATTATATGCAGACATTAAAATTGTGACCAAGTTTGGTGTCAATCCATCCAGAAATAACAAAATGTGCCACCATTGTTGACGACCGATGGATGGATGGATGTACAAACAGAAGACGGATGAGAGCCATCACTATATGTCAGGTGACTGACAAGTCAGCTGAGCTAATAACACCAATTTAGGCTTCAAAATCCATCAAATAAAAAAACTGAATATGCCAAGCAAACATGTTATGTTTTGATTGGTCCATACCTATGGGCTATGGCAGCACTATCTCCCAGACAAATTAGTTTCAAAATATTCAACAGAATGTTTATTAAATTGTAAACTCATCAAAGACATACAATACGCATTGACGTATTTTGGCAAAATACCTTCCCCCCCCCCCACCCCCAATACATTGCCCATGAAGAACTAAGATTATAATGTTGAAGAACTAAAAATCATACATGACAAGAAAGCTAAGGCAAATTTCTATACGTTTCTGTATTTATTTAACTTTTATTATCTCACCTGGCTTGAATGGCCAAGTGAGTTTATGCCGTGGCGACCATCCAGCTTTTTTGTCCGTTAACTTTTTCTTTAACCAACGTCTCAAGAACCACTGCGCCGATTTAAATTATATTTGGCAGTAAGCATCCCCAGGGCGTAAAGATTCAAGTTGTTCAGTGAAAGCCGATTGGCCAATGGCTATCTTTGATTTTTAGCTCACCTGGCCATTAATCGCCACATGAGCTTATGCCGTGGCGACCGTCCGTCTTTTCTCTGGTGTCTCACGTCCATCAGCTTTTTCTTTAACTGACTTCTCATGAATGACTACCGTATTTCACTTAATAGTAACCTAGGCTTTTATTAGGATAAGAGGTGTTCAATTTCCAACCAAACATCTCTGAGAAAGGGGGTGGGCTTATATTACAGTTTTCCCCAAAAAAGTTTTCTAAAATTGATACCACGGAAATTATTTTCTCCCATAAAAATTCCCACCGCCTACGCCTATGTTTAATGTATACCTCAAAACATCACCGGGGAAGTGAAATTATTTGATTTGAGCGCCTAAATATTGCGTATCCTTTAATAAAGCTCGTTTATTACATCAAAATTAATCCACAATTTGATATAAAATGGCGTCGCGAAAAAATTCAAATCACGTGATTCACCTCCAATTGAAGAGTTTATTTTAGAGCGAGTACTCGGATATAAATATTCTGGAATCGGGGACATGGAACTTGGGAATATCTATATATTGTCATTGCGCGATAGGAACTGAGTATTATACTGATATTAAAAAACGGGTACCCGTTTGATAAACTCCCGTTAGCGTATAATATCTTGCGAGAACATGATGCCGCCCATCTCAAGAACCGCTGGCTCGCCAACTTAAGAAGCCGGCTATATTGTCATTTGTAATAATTCAATTTGGATCATTTAATGTTGGTCAGCGTTACAAAATTGATGCACATTTTCTCCCGTCCTTGTTGTTTGGTACATAAATTTGGTCTTAAAATATATTTATAAGGAAGGTATGTAATCACGCCAAGACTGTTTTACGCGCATTTTGACTACAAAAGTATGGAATAAACTTTATTATATCTTGAACATATGTGGCCTACTATTAGTATTAACCTAATAGGCGGTCAAGATTTACAAATCCGAGGCCTGTATTGACTTCTAGAGGGGCCGGAAATGTATCAGGGCAGAGATCGGTCTGAAGTAGACACACCCTGTGACACGATTGTTATTATTATACACACTTATCTTACAAATTTGCTCTTAAGAAAAATTTTCCTATACAGTCTGCTGAGTTAGGGGGTGGGCTTCTAATACAGAGTTGGAGCTCATATGTCAAAGTTAGGGGGTGGGCTTCTATTAGATCATAGGCTACTATTAAGCGAAATACGGTAGGCTGATTTCACTTTTCAAATATTCTGCAAGCAGATAGTTAGCTTAAAATCCAGTCTAAGCTTTTTGTACTTCTTTACTGTGTCAGTAACTGATTTGAAGGATTAATAATCGAAAGATCATGCCTAATATGAAGTCTCTGTTGACAAAGTTATGTCTGTTGAATGTTTTATGGATTTCTGATGATTTATTGTACTTATGTGACTTCCTTGCCTGTTTTCGTGGTAGTCAACCATGCCTTCCATTTCATTTTCATCATCATCGCCATTTACCCTAGCCATTTATTCACTCATTATATCCCGCTAAGTAGGAGTTCTACCTTTAAAGGTTCTCTTACTTTGTATTCTGAAGAGTACCAAGATAACATCTGTGATTTTTACTTAAAACAATTCTGAATTTTTTTAATCCTCGTTTTCCCGCCTTTTCTAGCATGTGCTTTCTCTGCCTTTGTTAGGCATTTGTTAAGAGTTGGCGCTTTATTATCAGAAGATGTGTGCTTCATTTTTTCCTATTTTTGCATTTATAGGAATCTGTTAAATCGGCAGAAAAGGTGAAATGTATGTCAACAAAGTGTGATCGTCATCACCCCTCCTAATTTGCAGGGCACGTATGCCATAAGCCTCATGTACACCTCTCGTAATGTGCGGAATATGCAAGTGGTGGTCATCAGCTTTGCAAAAGCTTTTTTAAAGATTATGTTCCGAAAGTGCTGGTGCCCTCTGATCACTCCCCGCCTACTGCTGCAAAGGGCAAATCACTTTCTAGCACTTCTAAATTAGCTTCAGAAGCAGTGGAAGGGGGGGGCCTTCCTCTAGTAATCAGAATAGCGAGGCAGTAATGGCTTTATTCGCTCGTTTCGAGTCGTTCGCTTCAGTATTGACAAATCTTTGGATGAGCGCATTTCATCGGCCATTCGGGCAGCGAAAGTGGATAGCGATTCGGAAGGATCCAATCAGAACCCAAAAGGCAATGTCTGTAAGTGGGGGAAACCCGTGTCCCTCACTACGAGACAGCTGATGAGTTCACCAAAGGCCAGGAAGAAGGAGGACAAGAAGAGAAAACTGGTCTCGAGTAAGTCACCTATTTTTCAAATCCACGTAATGCTTGCGGCTAGGCAAGACCCACAAGTAGTGGTGCCAGACGTGTCTGGTTCCTCCATTGCCAACGTCAAAGTTTCCGTGATTCCGGTTATGCGCAACGTTGTTAGATCGCCAGTCCTTAACCTAGTTCCGTCAGGAAGCTCGGTAGCATTCGGTTTGGCAAGCACTTCCGGTAGGTGTTTGGTAGATTCATGTATGCAAGACCCTGTTCTACTTCCGGTTTCCATTTCCAGTCTGCCCTCTTTCATTTCCGGTGTTGCTTCCGGTTTGGCCGGATATCCGGGGCCTCGAGGACCCTGTTAATTTTATGATTTCCGGTAGGCTCATTTCCACTTCCGTTTCCGATTCCGGTGTTAGCTTTTCTGGTTCAGGTTTGAGGGGTGTTCTTCCGGGTCTTCAAGATCCGGCTAAGCATCTGGTTTATCTGCGGCTTAAGGTTTGGTCAATTGTCAGGGTCTGCAGGATCCTGTTAAAGCCTTTTCACAGCACCAACTTCCGCTTTGTGCTCTTCTGGTTCAGATTTGCCCAAGTTTCCGGTTTTCTAGTTCCGGTTTGCTCATTTTCATTTCCTATTCTACTTCCAGTTCTCATATTTGCGGTTCCTCTTCTACTTCCAGTTTTTACTGTACATCCTGGTCTGTATGATCCTGTTCAATTTCCGGTTTTATACTTCCGGGTTGCTCATTTACGTTTCCTATTCTACTTCCGGCTCACGTATTTCCTGTTCCAAGATTTTTTCTGCTTCCGGTTTTCGTTCATCCGGGGATAGGGGCACTTACAGTTTCAGGGATACCCATATGATTCCGCTTTGCAAGACAATATTTACATTTGGCTCCGCCCCCACAGGGGCTGGGCGTGGTCAAAAGGTAAAATCACTTGTAATGCAACTCCTCTGAAACCATTAGACGGAACTCAACAAAATTTGATATGTGAGTTACCCATATGATTGCGGAGTGTACGAGACCATTTAAATTTTACTCTGCCTCCAGGAGATGGGGAGGGGGTTAAAAGGTCAAATGATAAGCTGTGGAAATTGGTTGTAACGCATGTCCTCCGAAACCGTTGAGCAAAATTCAACAGAATTTGTTATGTGACTCGTTACCCATAAGAATGTGGAGTACATAAGCACATTTACATCCCATCCCCCCCCCCCCCATTGTTGGTGGGAGTATGGGGTTCAAAAGGTGAAAATATTTATTGTAGTGCAACTCTGATACCATTAGACAGGATTCAAGCAAATTTGGTATGTAAGTTACACAGATCAATTTGGAGTGGATGAGCACATTAAAATTTGGCCCGCCCCCTTTGGGTGGGGGATGGGGGTCAAACATTCAAGAAATTAATTGTAATGCAACTCCTCCGGAACTGTTTGATGGAATTCAACCAAATTTGGTATGTAAGTTACCCATATCAATGTGGAGTGGATGAGCACATTTACATTTGGCCCCACCCCCAGGGGGTTGTGGAATGGGGTCAAAAGGTCATGAAATTGATTGTAATGCAACTCCTCTGACACTGTTGGACGAAATTCAACCAAATTTCTTATGTTAGTTAACCATTTGATTGTGGAGTGCAAAAGGACATTTACATTTGGCTCCTGCAACTCTTCCAAAAACATTGGACGGAATTCAACCAAATTTTGTATGTAAGTTACCCATATCAATGTGGAGTGCATGAGCACATTTAGATTTTGCCCACCCCAAGGGTGGGTGGGGGTGCGGTCCAAGTGTCAAGAAATTTATTGTAATGCAACTCTTCCAAAAACATTGGACGGAATTCATCCAAATTTAGTGTTTAGTATGTGAGCTACCCATATCAATGTGACGTGTATGAGCACATTTACATTTGGGCCCACCCCCAGGGGGTTGGGGAATGGGGAGAAACGGTCATGAAATTGATTGTAATGTAACTCCTCTGACACTGTTGGACGAAATTCAACCAAATTTCTTATGTGAGGTACCCATTTGATTGGGGAGTACAAAAGGACATTTACATTTTGCTCTGCCCCTGGGGATGGGTTGTGGGGTGGGTCAAAATTGCAAAGCAGTGAACATGGTGATTTGCTATGACACGTCATCGGACGATCAATCTAGTTATAGGTTTGTGCAAACAAAGGCGGTCGGTCAATTTGGCTGGCGACCATCTTGAATTTTGCCCAATTGTTAGAAATGTCTAAAAATGTCTCTCCGAACAGTTATTCCACTGGATGGACAAACAAACAGATAAATGGATGAATAAACAAACAGACAGATGGATGGACAAAGCAAATGCTATATGCAGCACCACCACCCCCATATATCCATACGGGGGTGGTGGGGGGGTGGTGGTGGGGGTGGGTGGTTGGGTGCGCATAATAACTTTTTGGTATATAAAGGTACGTAGTCATTGAGAGAATTGAAATATTTTCTTGAAATTTTTTTAGGCTTAAATGGCTTTAGCGTGAGTGTACTAATAAGTCTGACATCGCTGTTGTCAGCCTGCCTAATTAGCCTGCTGTAGTGTCATCATTAAACTCAACACAGCTGCCGGTGACATGTATTCTACTCAACACTGTCTTGTTTCCAGTTTCAAATTACCATTTTGGAAAAGATGAGCATCTTTTATCTGCTATACGAGAATGGTGGAAATGCACTTGACAAGACGGCGGGATGGAATCATGGTTCCGGAAGCAGATGTCTACTAAGCTGATCCAAGCCTCTTGCGTCACGCGAGTTAGGCATTCTCTTGTAAATTATATTGATCCTCTCTCAAATTTGTCTATGTAGGTGTAAATAATTATACACATCTCACTCATGTTTTCCGGACAGAGGTAGATAACATAATGAGGATGATAGATAAATGGATATGTTTAAATTTAGCTCACCTTTGTGAAGTAAGTTCAGGTATTGTGATGGAATATGTGGGAGTGTCATGAATAGCAGCGATGTTTTCATCATTGTCTGTGTCTACGCATCCACTTTTTTCAATTGACATTTACGTTAACGTGGCCAGATAGAATTTCATTGAAGCATCACAGCTTTGATCTGTACAATGCTTACACCCAGGTTGCTTCATAATGAAACTAATTTTTAGTGTACCTGTTAAGAGTATAGAAGAGTTAACGTGGTATACCATATAGCATTTGATGGCGGTGAACAACTTTGCTTTTAATATTTTACTTTTTAATCTCTATGTAGTTTTTATCTGCAGGCCTATGTTATTTTAATGTTTTGCATTTGAAACTCAAGTTATGTAGCGGCTACAGCTAAGCTAGTGAGATTCTATGTTAACTTATTTTAAGGTGTTGCATTTATAAGCTCCAGTTTTGTAGTGGCTCGTCAGCTAAACTATCCTGGGTCATAGTTAACCA
This sequence comes from Chaetoderma sp. LZ-2023a, assembly GCA_034401795.1. Classification (NCBI taxonomy): domain Eukaryota; kingdom Metazoa; phylum Mollusca; class Caudofoveata; order Chaetodermatida; family Chaetodermatidae; genus Chaetoderma; species Chaetoderma sp. LZ-2023a. The sequence goes on along the minus strand of CM067367.1, from coordinate 37,134,612 downwards.
AATAGTCGGTGAAGCAGTGGTGGATATGACTGTCGCTCGGCAATAGTAAACAAATGAGCGAACAATGGTCATAGCTACCGACCGTTTGATGCACCGGGCACCACGTATATGTTATTATGCCACATTTTATATATATATATATATATATATATATATATATATATATATATATATATATATATATATATATATATATAGCATTGCATTGAATGATTACTACATCTACATCCATAATGCAATATATTTATATCTTACAAATGTGACCTGTTTCTCCCTCTGGGCAACCAGCTTGTCCTGATTTTTTGTCCGGAAAATACTTTTTTAATCTATTTTCGGACATCGCATGTGAGCGCGCAATTTGTCTGTTCCAGTGTTTGCATATATCTGAGCATGCAAAAATGCATAGAACTCATCAATTTAAACTATGCCTTGTCTATTACAAATTGCAAAGGCATAAATATAAGTAAGGGGATACCTTATATGTGAAAATGTCATATGACTACTCAGACTAATTGACGACTTCATCTTGAATATGGTTGAAATGGCACTATATAAAACGAAAACTTGTAACAGATTAATTATTACATGAATTAATGAATATTAAAATTGCTGATTGTCACAGTTTGCAAATTTAGCAAAATGTTTTTAAATGATTTCCCTTCTGAACAGGCTGCAGGTAACTAGCTTACAATGTCTTCTCTAGATTTTGATAAACATTTGTTTTTTGATACGTGGATGAAAAAAATCTGGATATTTGATAATCTGATATACATCCGAAAATCCAGCGACCTGTTAAAAAATCTGCATTTTTCAGATAAATCTGGAGATGGTTACATGGAGACTTACATATCATTTCAAGTAATATTTTCCCAGGCTATGAAAAATTAATAATCACAAATGGTCAATAAACAAGCCGCTGGCTTTGAAACCATTGTGAATACGCTGTTATTGCGACATATGTCCCTTGATCAGAGATGTAAAACTTTGGCAGACAGGAAGCCAGGTGTACATATACTAATTCATCTGTCCATCCGGCGATCTCCAAACCATTTGATGGTATGTAATCAAATTTTGTATGTGTGTTATCCATAAGAATACAGATTGTGCGACAACAATTGTATTTAGCTCAGCTACCCATGAGACAAGGGCAGTACTCAAAAGGTCACATAAAATATTCTGTCCATCACACTATCTCAGGAGCACGCACACGCACATGGACGCACGCACGCACGCATGCACGCACGCACGCACACACACCCACACTGGCTATGGATACTGTACAATAACTACATTTATTTTGCAAAAAGGAAATGACAGGTATTTTGAAACAATGAGTAATAAGGGTAGTAGCACTTCAGTCGAGTTTGTCAAGTGCCACATTCCAGCTACTCAGTACCGCATTATGGCCACATCTAGAACTGATTACAGCCTGACACCTTTTCATGCTGTTTATCAAATTTTGGAACCAAACTTGTGGTATGTTGTCCCAATCCGTTGCAAGGCCTGTACAAGTGCCTGGAGGCTGGTGTTTGGACCGTTCAAGCTGAAATGCCTGTCTGCAGAAGGGTCCAAGGATGCTCAATGAGATTCATCTGGAGACCGAGCGGACAACTCCATTCGCTCGATATTGTTGTTGTCCAGGTAAATGTTAACAACCCTTGCTCTGACTGTGGTCGTGCTTTATCATCCATCAGAATCAATTCTTGCCCTATTGCACCAGCATAGGGCCATCCCTATTCCTCACACTAGTAAGTGCGCCAATCTGGATGCAGTAGAGGTGTGTATCGCCACCAGCACTCATGCCACCCCACATCGTGACTCAACCTTTACCATAGCAGTCATGTTTCACCACATTGTCATCATCAAATCTTTCACTTTAATGTCGCTACACTTGAACACGCCAGTTGTGAAATCCAAGCAGAATCATGACTCATTTGTGAACATGGCAACATCCCATTGAGCAGGAGTCCAGTTGAGATGTTCTCTACTCCATTCCACTCTTGCTTGGCCGTGCCTCTCACTCAAGCGACTAGCTTCACAGTATATCAGCGAGCCCTAAAACCATTGGTATGCAGTCTGGTTCTCACAGTCTGATTGGGTAATCATTAACCCCATCGCGCCTCTAAGGTGGTTTCGCAACACTGTAGCATAGGTGTTTTGGTTTCGGCAAGCAGAGATGATAAGGAACCTGTCTTGTGGTTTTGTGGTATCCCTGGCACATCCTCCAGCATGATATCAGTTCACTTGACTAGTCTCCTGATACCCTGGTTTTATTTCCTGAAGGTGACACTCTGCCTGATGCCAAGGGCAACACTGCTATGTCCAGCCGCCTTGCAACAGACTAGCATAAGAAAGTTCCTGATCACTCAGATGGCATCTGCAGGACATTATTGCACAACTCCCTTAAAATGCAATGAGATAAGGGATTCTATTGTCTGCTGTCAGAAAACATGTCCTTCACTGAATGTCAGCAGACTCACTTTTCAGCCTCTATAATGGTACCCATGAGTAGGCCTATAATGATTAACTGCACAATGTCCATTTCATCTGCAGAATTCCCTTTCCACTGTCAGTGTCTTTAATCACATTAAGATTATGTTAGGATTCCTTTGGGTAGGAAAATCTAGCTTTTTTGGTATTAATTTGTATATTTATTAGCTCACCTGGCCCTCGGGCCAAATGAGCTTATGCTATGGTGGTTGTCATTCATCCATCATCCGTCCGTCAAATTGCATCTTCTCCTTAACAGGTTGACCGATTTCAGCCATATTTGTCGGGAGGGATCCTATACTGGTATGCTCCAGAATGTCTATTCAGAATTTTGATTACTGGTAGTCAATTTTTGGGGGGGTTTAAAATGTTAGATTTTATGAAATGTTTACCAGACATTGTCAAAATGCTACTTAACTCCTCCTTAGTTGATTGAAATATTTCAAACAAGTTTGGCTAGAGGTACCCTATCGTGGTAGAATTCAGAATTTCTTTAATTTTTTAGTGAAAATCTGAGATTTTATTAAATATTTACTGGAAATTGTCAAAACCCTTCTCCTTAGCTATTTGACAGGTTTCAATCAAATTTGGATAGAAGTACCATTTCATGATAACCTGCAGAACCTCTATTCAGAATTGTCCTTGGTCTATTTTTAGGGGGAAAGCTTAGATTTTATGAAGAATTTACTCAAAGTATCTCCTCATTAATCACGTGACAGATTCTAAACAAATGTGACTAGAGTGATCCTACGGTGGTAGACTCTAGAACATTTATTCAGAATTTTGATTGTTCTATATTTTGGCAACCATCTAAGATTTTCCGAAAATGTCCTGGAACCATTTAAAGGGCTGAGTACACGTTAATCAATGACCCAATTTCAACAAAATTTGTGTGGGACGATCTTATCACAGTAGGCTTCAGTATATCAAAGAATTTTGATTCGTTTGTTTTCGTGGACATCTTGGATTTTCTAAAAATTATGCAGAATCCTTTAAAACGTACCTGCTAAACCACCTGGCGGATTTAACCAATTTTTGCTGGAAGAATCCTACGCTCTAGGACATCTATTTGAACATAATTTTGATTGATCAATTTTTTGGGTGGCCATCTTGGATTTTCCGAAAATTCATCCAATGCAAATGGTTCAAATGCTAATGGTCTAGGTGAGTGTCACAGTCCCTTGGACCTCATGTTTAGCATATCCTTAGCAATTTTTAAGTATATTATATGCTTAAACTGATGTTTCCATTCTGACATTTACAGACTGTAACAGTCACTTTGGCCTCCGTTGAACAACTGACTATCTGACAGACAGTTTAACTGTAAATAGCCATTATTCAAGTCAGATTACAAGACTATTATTAAGATTATTATAGCAATTGTCTCCAGGAAATTACATTTCTTTGAAAACTAATTGAGTGTACAAGTTCGGCTCAGTGTTTCATAAAGATATTCTCACTGGCACGTATTTGATTAAGGAGAGATTAGTTGATGCTCCGCATTTTGTGCTTTATAGTGGTTCATCCATCACATGGTAGAATTATGCGTGGCAAGAGTAAACCTAAGGCCATAATAATCTGTTATCGTCCGACTATCAGACGCATAAGCTCATTTATCATATAAGAAAGCCTCTATAGCCATGTCATATCGACATTATATTGCACTTATGTAATATGAAAATTTGAAGTCATTGGGTTAATCCACTTTTATCTATGCCCCGCCCATCTCTAGCGTGTGTTGGGATCGATTTATATACTTTGAATCCTGATTTCCCAGAATCCCAATTTCATGGTAACTATACACTTAGCTAACCTGTTGTATATTATAAGACTAAGTTGACTGGGCGACTATTCCAGGTTAATGATGGAGTATTTCTGTCAATTATGATTGTAACATTAGCCTATATGTGACGTAATTTATTATAGCGTCATATACTTGACTGACAGATTGGATTCATCCATTGCGGTTAACTGTTTTAATTTTCCATGTTTTTATGTTGATTGTACTTTGTCTGTTTTGCAATAAGAATTAGGTAAATGTTAAAGTTTTGCAATGGACATGTGAGTTCATCAATGGCTAAAAAATACCCGATTACAATACAACTGTACAGATTTGTTCTATTCCATCATAATGAAAATGATTGTCAAATTGTTTCCATATTTTTACGTAGTTTTTATACGCCCACACAAAGCGGAGTCGTATGATGGGATGGCGCTCGCCGTCCGTCCGTCCGCGCATCCGTCCGTCTGATTCTTGTCCAGAACAGATATATTACCTATAGACGAAGTGTCATGATTTCGATTCGGCAAAATCCTCACATATTCGCTGGAGTTATCTCCCTTGAAAGCTTAAAATTTGTCAAAATTTTCTTGTCTGGGACAGATCTTGAAGAGTTTTGAACCTACAGTGACAATTTTTTTCCAGCAGATATATTACCTATAGACGAAGTGTCATGATTTTGGTTTGGCAAAATCCTCCCATATTCGCTAGAGTTATCTCCCTTGAAAGCTTAAAATGCGTCAAAATTTTCTTGTCCGGGATAGATCTCAGAGTTTTGAACCTACACTCACAATTTCAGAAGATGTGTTATGTATAGGCGAAGTGTCATGATCCGCCCATATTCGCCAGAGTTATCTCCCTTGAAAGATTAAAATTTCCTCAATTGTCTTGTCCAGGCCAAATCTCGAAGAGTTTTGAACCCACACGCAGAAAATTTTTTCCAAAAGATGTGGTACATATAGCTGAAGTGTCATGATTTCATTTCGGTAAAATCCTCGTATATTCGCAGGAGTTATCTCCCTTGAATGATTAAAATTTATCAAAATTTTCTTTTCCTAGCCAGATCACGAAGAGTTTTGAACCTACACTCGCAATTTATTTTCCGGCAGATGTGTTTGGTATAGACGAAGTCTCGTGATTTCTTTTCGACAAAATCCTCGCATATTCGTGAGAGTTATCTCCCTTGAAAGATTAAAATTCATCAAAATTTTCTTGTCCGTGCCAGATCTTGAAGACTTGAACCTATACATTTACAATTTTTTTTCCGACAGATGTATTAGGTATAGACGAAGTGTCATGATTTCCTTTCTACAAAATCCCCCCCATAATTGCCAGAGTTATCTCCCTTGAAATACAAAATTTGGTAAAGCTTTATTGTCCGAGCCATATCTCGAAGAGTTTTGAACTTACACTCACAATTGTTTTTTCAGCAGATATTGGAGGGATAGACGAAGGGTCATGATTTTGTTTCCACAAAGTCCGCCCATATTTAACAGCGTTATCTCCCTTGAAAAGCTAAAATTTGTCAAAATTTTCTTTTCCGGTCGAGATCTCGAAGAGTTTTGAACCGAGACTCACAATTTTTTGTTCGGCAGATGTTTTATGGATAGACGAAGTGTCATAATTTTGTTTCGCCAAAATCCTCCCATACTTGCCAGAGTTATCACCCTTGAAAGATTAAAATTCATCAAAATTGTCTTGTAATTGTAATGATCAATGCAGCTGTGAAGACTTTCAAGATTGTTAATGATGTCTTTGCTGTGAATTCCAAATGTGTGCCTAATAGAAGTCGTCATCCCCCCCCCCCCCCTTTCTCAGAGAATTATCAAAGACAAATGGTTCACATTTAGCATTCCTCAAACAAGTATGCCTGCGGGCGTATGTTGAGTTTCACAAGAATTAGAAGAATGTTAGAGTTTTTCAATGGACATTTGATTTATCAAGGGGTACTACTACAGCCGCAGAATACAGTAATCATACATACACGCACTATTTTTGGAAATCCTTATTTTGTGACACTGCCACACATGTATGATATGCGGAAAAACTAATGGGCTCAACACGTGGGACGCAGTCCATGTAGCTTCTATGATATCTTCCAACATCTCTTGGATTGAATGAGTTAAGCAGAACTGAATAATGAAGACTGATTACTTAAGAGCAGCATGCATTATTAGTTATGACAAATAGCAAGCACTTATAAACACAGTGGGTTTGTATACTCTACTGCCACAAGATGATTAATTTGAACATAGGGTCAGTGTTCCTACAAAGATGCTGAACCAGAAAGCGTTTTTCATGGTACTTATGTTAATAGGTATACAACTAACAATAAATATCTGAATGGAGGCAGACCGTGAATCACGTGTTCATCCCTGGCATAAACCCAACCAATCCTTGCCCACACATGCACACTCACACACGCATGCATGCATGCACTCACTGTGCATCAAAGTATCACTTTCTCTAACATGTCTAATTTTAGGCCTGATTATGCAGGAGGCCATTATTGAACATCTGACTAGAAAGTAAATGTCCACGCTTATCCAAGAAAATCTGTCCACGGTTCACCGATCGGTCAAATATGAAAGTCTGTCATTGCCATGGATGTACATCCATGTTTCACCTATAGGCAAAATATGAAATGAAAGTCAATGGTTATCCATGGAAATTCATCCTCAAATAAAGCAGTGAATACCTGTATAAAAGTTTGAGATTATCCTTGCTTGTCCATGCTGCAAGAAAGCATGAAGCATGGACAATACCTCTATAAAGGTTTGAGATTGTCCTTGCTTGTCCATCCTGCAAGAAAGCATGGACAACAAGGATATTCATGGACAAATATCTGCGCATGTACAGGGGCAGTGATACATGTGGTGATACATGCAGTGATATATTAGCGTGGTAACATAATTAATCACAATCATGCATATAACTATCCAATCAAATGACACTTACCTCTGTTTATTTCCTAAGCACTCTTCCTAAATGTCACAAACATGTGTATTTCTCATGTAGCCATATGAAATATTGCATACAATGTGGTGATTATATATTAACCTTCTTTATTAACCCTTTCATGGTCAAATTGGCCAAAACCAGCTGTTGAAGCGGTCTTAAGGAAAGTACATTTGAAAGTCAAGAGAAAACTGAATTTTTGCTGCTGAAATGACTGGCTCAGTAACGTAGCCAGTCAGTCCAGTAGTAAACTTTTAGAAAAATTACAATTTTCCTGACTATAATAATCGATTTTCTAATCAATGCTATGAATTCAGAACAGCTCGGACATCGACTAATTATCAAAGACCACTACAAGACTTTAACTCGATAAATTTGTTCAAGAAAATTAAAATATTTACTTATTGAATGTCCATTGGCAGACCAAGAGAAGACTATTTTTTTTAATTTACCACTGGAATGACTGGCTCGGTTATGGAGCCAGCCATTCCAGTGGTAATTTTTCAAAAATGGTATTCTCTCAGCCTGCCAATGGGTTGGCCATCAAAGGGTTAAATTATCGTAGGATCACTGTCTTCAAAGATGAATTGATGACAGCCAAGTATATCTGGCGTAAAGCTATTAATTGATTAACAACAATTGATTCCATTTTGTAGCACCTGACTGAGCCAACTCTAGTGATTCTCCTGCACAGTATTAAGATATAGTGATTCTCCTGCTCGCGGTTCAATATATATATCCTCAGTTTAGTATTCAGAGCACGTAATTTAATTTCCAAGTTAAATTAAACCTAAATATCTTAATCAATACTATTGCCTCCCAAGGGATGGAGCCGGAAATGCATGTGAGGTTTAACTCATAGATTGATCTAAATTAACACATTTTATGCGTTACAGTGTAATTACAATATTAAATACTCCACACAATAAGCTACAATCTATTTGATTATTTTAAAATGATTTGCCTGAAACCTGTTGCTGTCCTTTAACACGTTATTCACAAAATATTCCATATCATTCAAACTGCAACCATCAGGAAAATTGCACAGTTTTGGGAGTTCAGTTTGAAGCGGGTTTAACCTGAGCTGGACTAATGATGCTACCGATAGGTTGGCAATTTTGTGTTAAATTACAAGGGGGTTCCAGGTAATATGCTTTTAGCCCTTTAACTCTCACAAACCAGAAACTGTACATTCTTCACAATGTAGTGAATATACTGTTGAATATTTTGAAGCTAGTTTGCCTGGGACCTGTTGTTGCCTATTATATAGGCAGCTACAGCTTCCAGTCAAATTAGTTTTAAAATATTCAACATCATTCCTGTACTACAGGTGTCTTAACGCTTTAATAGTCAAATTTGGTCAAGAAGATTTAAATATCTGCCTATTGAATGTCCATTTACAGGCCAAGAGAATACAATTTTTTTTTAATTTATCACTGAAATGACTGGCTCGGTTATCGAGCCAGTCATTGCAGTGGTAAATTAAAAAAAATTGTATTCTCTTGGCCTGTAAATAGACGTTCCACAAGACCAGAACGGAAGCAGGTTTTGGCCGGCTTGACCATTAAAAGGTTAAAATTGAGACACTATAGTTTGAATGGTTAACATAAGTCTTATGAAAGCTATATGCAGGTTTACAGATATATAGCACTTGCCTGAGTTACTTTCAAGCAGTTATGATGATTGATTGAGTACTTTTCCTTCTGCCTTTTTCTTCAAGTCTGTCTTAATTGGTTGTTGTTTTGTATTTTGGTACATGCATATCTATACCACTATGATGGCTATAGAAGATATTTTTGGAGAAATTTAATAGCTTAGCCTTTTAACCCTGATATCAGCCAAAAAATGGCCTCTCCAGTGGTCTTGAGAAATGTCCATTTGCAGACGAAGAGAAGACTATTTTTTTAAATTTACTACTGGAATGACTAGCTCAATAACTGAGATAGTCATTTCAGTGGTAAATTTTCAAAAATAGTTTTCTCTTGGACTGCAAATGGACATTTTCTATGAGAAGATTGAAACTTTCTTGAACAAATTCGGGGGGGTTAAAGGTTTGATGTTCATGCACTCAGATCCACCCATTCAAATAGATCTATAACCTGACATTTATGTAGATTAATACTATGCTTCAAACTGTAGAAACCGTTCTGCTGTGGCTTTCATCAGCATTACTAGCTCACCTGGCCAAGTGAGTTTATCCCATGGCGACTCCATCGTCCATCCAGCTGTCCATCGTCATCTCTCCATCATCTTTTGCCTAAAAATGCTACCTAATCCTCATTAACTGCTTGGCAGATTTTAACTTAATTTGGCTGGAAGGACCTTATGTGGGGAGACTTCAGGGCTTGTATGCACAATTTTGATTATTTAATTTTTTGAGTGAAAATCTTAGATTTTATGAAAGATTTACAAGAAATTGTCAAAACGCTCCTCCTCATTAACCAGACTTGGCAGTAGGTTTCAGAATTGCTATACAGAATTTTGATTGGTTAATTTGTCAGCTAGCTATCTTGCATTTTCCCAAAATTGTGGGAGATCAGTTAAAAGGCTACTTATCATTAACTGCTTGGCCGATTTCAACCAGTCAGAATTTTGATTGGTCCATTTTTTTGGTGGCCATCTTGGATTTTCCAGAAATGCTTTAAAAAGCTACTATTCCTTAATAAATTGTCCGATTTCAACAAAACGTTGGTGATTCGCTTCGAGAATTTAATGAGAATTTTGATTGGTAAATTTTTTTTTCCAACCATCATGGATTTTCCAAAATCTTTCAGAAATGCAAAAAAAGACGTCGTTCCTTAAACACTGGCAAGCTGATTTCAATGACACCTAACAGGAAGAATCCTATGGTCATAATGCTTCCGAATATATATATATATATATATATATATATATATATATATATATATATATATATATATATATATATATATATATATATACACACAAATTGGATTGTTTAATTTTTTCCCCGTCTATCTTTGATTTTTCAAAAATTTTCCAAACGGCTTTAAATCACTTTTACTACTTAATTAACAGCTTGATTTCAACAAAAGCTGGGTGAAACAACAATATTAATCAATTATAAGTCAAAAGTGATAATGTATCTCGCTCCATCAAGAACATTGAAAGGTCTGTCAAATGTATGAATTGTATGTATTTGATGGATTTACTATTTAATAAGCGTTCAGTTGATTATTTTGAAACATTTGACCAGGTGCTGACAAATTAATTTCAAAATTTTGAACAGCTTACCTGGTAATACTGAAAATTACAGATTCCTTCATTCTGACAGGAATGCTTATGTTTCCTGTCAACTGATTTGGTGGCAGCGCAGAAACAGAATTTCCTATATGTACGTACCGAAAATCTTGTTGCCGCAACTCTCCAGCTTGAGAGAGAAATGTATGAAACATGACATTATGACTAAAAAATGTGCGTAAATGTTTAAAAGTGCTTGCATTGGTTATGCATGACTGATTTTGAGGGGAAAACTATGGAATTTTGGTATGTACGTCCCGAACATTTTGTCGCTGCAACTTCTACCGATTCAGATAGAATTGGAGGAAACATGACAGGATTATCACACATCACCCAAAGATGTGCCAAATCCTAAAAGGTTTTGCATCAGTCATGCATGACTGATTCGGGGAGAGGGTGAGTGCAAATAAACGTAGAATTTTTGTACGCACTTCCCCCAAATCTGGTCTCTATATGTCCTTCTCATAACTATTGAAGAGATAATTGTATGACATTTGACAGAATAGTTGTATACACCGCCCAACCAATTTGTGCCAAATATTAATAGGTTTTGTATCGATCATAAATCACTGGGTTTGGGGTGGCAAGAAACATGCAATTTTTCTATATGCAAATCTTGTCGCTACCTAGATGAACGGATAACCTGGTTTATAATGGTCAACATGGGATTTGACAACTAACCCTGAATTATCACGTTTGGTAATGACATTCCCTGAATTCACCCATGGTCAAAACATGTACATCATGGCATGACCATGTTTGGTCAATGTCAGTAATGGCACACAATGTTTTACCATGATCGCAAGCATTGTCGAGTTGGTTCTACCATGTTAGACCATGCCATGTCTGACTATACCATGTTTTGCCATGGTTGAAACCATCACAGAGGTGGGAAGACCATGGTCAGACCATATCTTACATGGTCACACCCATTGTCGAGCTTGTTAAACCATAGTCAAATGTTTGACCATGGTCAAGCTCATCAGATCATGTTTTACTGTGGTTTCAACAATTGCCAAGCTTGTTCACCCTTTAACTGTAATATCAGCCAAAAATGGCTTCTGTCCATTTGCAGACCAAGAGAAGACTATTTTTGAAAATTTACCACTGGAATAACTGGCTTGATAATCAAAATTTTCTTAAATAAACTCGAGGGTTAAAATGTTAAACCATGGTCAGTCAGCATGCCTGACAATGGCCAGGCTGATCAGACCATGTTTTACTGTGTTTTCACCTATTTCCAAGCTGGTCAGGCAATGATTAAACTGGTCAGATCGTGTTTTATCATGTTTGAAAGTGTTGTCCAGCTGTGTTTTACCATGGCTGCATAGTCGATGTTGTCTTGACAAGCAATATTCAATCATTATTAAGTCAGCTAGATCATGGTTAAGATCATGATCCAATAGATCAGACCATGAATGACTATAATCAACTCGGCTAGACAATGGTTGGTCATGACTTACCCAGCTAGACCATGGAATTACAGTTTACATATCATGAATTTCCATGATTGGTCATGATAAACCTTAATAAGTGTGTCAATTAGTTATATGGTTAACTTATGATACAATCAAATTTGTTGAACTGTAAACTCCTGAAATTGGTCCTAAACTGTTTTTGAACATCTTATTTCATGTTTAATTGACCACAGTTTTCAAAAGTATTTCATGGTCACCTGATACACCATATATTGTAAAATGACACCATGGTAAGCATCCATGGTCCATAGTAGACCATGATAGCTCACGTGGCGAAAGGCGCTTTTTAACAGAACGTTCAACCAGCGCCACACTCCCGTGAACAAACATGAAAACACCATGGTAGTTCATGGTTTCCCGGCTTCCATTTCACCTGGGTGTTCCTGATTCAGGATGGAGAGAAAACCCTTCCTGATGCACGACTGAGAGACGATAAAGAGCCATGACTACTCAATACACATGTTCACATTTACTGTATCATGTTCTCATGTTGGGGCTGACTTTATCTTGTTTTTTGCTGGTTTGTCTTTTGACTTCAGAACCTGGCTTGAAAGATCTGCTTCTGTCTCCAGCAATCTGTTTAACTGATCTTAGTAATTATTTTTTCTAAATTGCATTGTCACTTTCACACTTGCTTGACGCTATTAATGTTCTCATGCACCAATAAATAAAGACATGATTTATGTAGAGTGAGTATTAAGGCCTATATATGATTCCTTTTCAAGGAAATATTTTGTAACGCCTGTTTGCATTTTCTGGCCGACTAGTACAGCATACCATTTCCTGGCCGACCAGTACAGCATATCATTCCTAACCAATGCTTGATCCGCCGACAGGAATGAGTATCTAGTTTTACGCCTCTATAGTGATTGGTAAATTAGCAATGCTAAAAGCTAGCTGATCATTTGGATAAACTATATGACAAGGTTGTTGCTGCTTTCTCCCCAGCAGCAACTTGCAGTGAAATTCCTCTTCAAAATTCAAATCCTCAGCAAATGTCACTTAAAAGCTACAATGATTATTTTAGAAAACTGAAGCAACAATTTTTATTTAAATTGCTTTCAGAAGTGCCACACATATTACCTACTGATTATTTTGACAATAATTTGATGGAACAGTATTAATATTGACTGGTGATGTGAATTTGTACTACATTCTTACACTTACGATCAAGAAAGCTAACAAATGATCAGTTACATGGTTAGTCTGACCCTTTTGTTTGAAAAACCCGTCAGTGTGACAATAGACAGTGGTCTTACAAATTTGCAAATTACTTGAATTTATGCATCAGTCCTTTAAAGTGCTTGAATTTGATATATGCAGTGAAAAGTCGTTGAAAATAGAAGTTCATCCTTGAATAGTGCTTGAAACTATATTTCTCAATATGTAGGCAAAAGTTGGATACAATATAAAGTTGCAGTTTCACTCAGAATGCATAAGATGACTTCTCGCACCATCTAATTTGCTGAATTTTGTGTCGTAAGAACGCCCGAACCCGTTGACTATTGGAGGGATCATCTCCTTTTGTCCTATAGTCCAAATTTAGTACTTGAAAATAATAGACATAGCCCTTAAAATGCCTTTGAAAACTATGTGAAAGAATCAATCAAATTCTAGTCAGAACCAGAATGGACTCGAACAATATGTCGTCCAATACTTGCAATGAATATCATGTCAAGACATTGCATGCAGTGTAACTAACACAGAAATTAAGATATATCCCATATCTCATGCAAATGTCTAATTCTTTCTTCATAGAAACTTTAAATGCTACTTAAGCTTTTCAGGCGTCTAATATATCAAAGTTGGAACTGCCTGTGTACTGAGTCACATCAGCTAATGATCCACAGGCGCATTAATGTTTTAACCCTACAGATTAGAAAACTTAAATTTCCTGCCAAGCTAAGGACTATTTCCTTGTCTATTTGGAACCTATTTTGACTGGAAGATGCATGTTGCTGCTTAACCGCAGCTTTCAGTCGAATTAATCTCAAAATACTCAAGAGCTTACGTACATGTATGCTTATTTCTAAATTGAGATTTTGATTTCTGTATTGAAGATGATAATGGGTTGTGTAGTTTATACTAGCTGCTGTGTCATTTCCCAATCTCTGATTCCCTTTGAGCTGGATCCTTGCTTGCCAATGACAAGTTAATGTCAGTCCGAGTCGAGAATCAGGAACTTTCTAGAGCTATTATCTCATGGTTTCTCTTCCGGAGAAAATATTGATTTTACCATTTTTAACATATATGCAAAACATCTTGTAATGGAAATGATTTCAATCTTGTGACAACTCTTAGTACTGATACAAGCAGTGTTCCACGTGGGATAGATATTCTTGAATATTGAAAAATTAATGGGACTGAATGCCATTGCATTTCCATGTCTCAATTTCAAGACAACACTACAGGGAAGCTCCTGAATATTTTAAAACTAATTTGACTGGAACCTGTTGCCGTAAGATGCAACAGCTCCATACAAATTAGTTAAAGAGTTTGTCATTTTTAGCGCACCTGCCGTGACGACTGTCCATCGTGTGGTCGTCTGTCCGTCAACTTTTCCTTTAAACAACTTCTCAAGAACCACTGGAACGATTTCAGTTATATTTGGCAGGAAGCATCCTTAGGGCATAGGGATTCAAGTTTGTTCAAATGAAGCCGATTAACCAATTTGGCCGGTGGCCATCTTGGATTTCCGCCAATTTTAGGAAACATCTTTACAAATCTTCTTCTTCTTCAAAACCATTATGGGGATTGATGCAAAACTCATGAAATATGATCTAGGGAAAGAGCTGAACCAAGTTTGTTCAAGGGAACTTGATTGGTCAAATGGTTCGGCGGCCATGTTGGTTGACTTAGTTTGAGCGAAAATGACTTCCAGAACCACTGAACGGATCGGGTCGAAATTTGGCAGATATGATTAGGGATTAAGGACCAGTAAAAATTTTTCACGGGAAGTTGAACCGTCAAAAAGGATGGCTGCCATATTGGATTTTTTTATTTGATGGATTTTGATGCCGAAATTGGTGTTATATGTGTTTTTTGGGTATTCTGACCTCAAATTTGCCATTTTCGAAACTGTCGGATAAATGGTTTTGTGACCATCTTGAATCATTTTCCCAGCAAAGGTGCCCATACTAAAGCAATGGGAAATTTAAAATGTCTTCTGGAGAACTACTATGGCCGATTTGAATTATATTTGGCAGGAAGCATCCTTAGGGCTTAGGGATCCAAGTTTGTTCAAATGAAGCCGATCGGCTAATTTGACCAGCGGCCGTCTTGGATTTTGGCCAATTTTTGGAAATGTCTTTAAAAATCTTGTTCTCGGAAATGGCTTGAGGAATCGATTCAAAACTTATGAAACCTCATCTAGGCAATGACATAAGCCAAGTTTGTTCAAGACGACTTGATTGACTGAATGGTTCAGCGACCGTCTTGGATGATCTAGTTTTC
Organism: Chaetoderma sp. LZ-2023a; assembly: GCA_034401795.1. Lineage (NCBI taxonomy): Eukaryota > Metazoa > Mollusca > Caudofoveata > Chaetodermatida > Chaetodermatidae > Chaetoderma > Chaetoderma sp. LZ-2023a. The sequence goes on along the minus strand of CM067367.1, from coordinate 37,119,192 downwards.
ACGAAAATGACTCCTCCAGAACTGCTGAAGGGATCAGGCCAAAATTTGGGCCATTAAAATTCGTTCAAGGGAAGTTGATCCAGCAAAAAAACATGGGCGCCGTAGGCCAATCAAAATGTAGTGTGTTTGGCGGCCATATTGCACTTGCAAAAATGTCCACAAATTCATTTAAAAGACTGCTAAAACAGCCACCAACAATTTTGACAAAAATTGACGGTGCTCCAGGTGAGTGACACGGACCCCTTGGGCCTCTTGTTAGTCTGTATAGGTTAAAGGATTGATGTGTTATTGCTGGAATCTCTAAAATATGCGTAGAATCATGTGTGTGCATGTGCATGCATTTTGGCATATGTTACTAGCACGCATGCTAGCGAATGATAGTCTGGTTAGTGGTAGAATAATCCTGTGATGTGTGTCTTAGGAAATTCCTAGGAATCTTTAACCCTTTAATGACTAAATTTGTTTATAAAATTTAAATATTTACTTTTTGAATGTCCATTTGCGGGCCAAGAGAAGACTATTTTAGAAAATTTATAACAGCTAGTCATTCCAGTGGTAAATTTTTAAAAATAATCTTCTCTTGGCCCACAAATGGACATTTCTCGAGACCCCTGCAGAGGCCGGTCTTGGTCGGTTTCGTCCTGAAAGGGTTAAGGTATTGAAACAAGATTCTGCAAATAATTTGAAAATTCCAACCAGGGCCTAGAACTATGTTGGAATATCCTATTCAATGCTATAAATCTTTGGTCGGACATCAGCATTTTTCTACAATAAATACTAGGGAATTCCTAGAGAGCTTGGAATAATTTTGACTGAGGATATAATTACCAAAAGTTACGGTCTTGCTCATTATTCTAGTAATTAGTTGTGTTAATTAGTCCAAAAAGGTGTGTGTGTGTGTGTGTGTGTGTGTGTGTGTGTGTGTTATATGCACCCTCATTGAAGACAATCATATGAGTGATACGATTGAAACATGTGTTTAAATTATAAGGCACTGACTGAACATTGCTGTCTAGCCGTTTAATGGTCAAATTTGGTGAACAAAATTGAAATATCTGCCTATTGAACGTCCATTTACATGCCAAGAGAATAGAATTTTTGAAATTTTACCACTGGAATTACTGGCTCAGTTATCGAGCCAGTCATTCCAGTGGTAAATTTCCAAAGATTCTATTCTCTTGGCGGGCAAATGGATCTTCCAGAAGACCATAACAGAGGCCAGTTTTGGCCGGCATGACCATTCAAGGGTTAAAACCTGTGCAGACCAATACGTTGTGTACAGCCATTAGAAATCACATTTCATGCATTCTAAAATCTTAAATGGCAGATGATAATGATAATGTATGGAGACTTACCAACACACATAGAACAACAGTACATTGTGTAGAACATTTCGGCTGAAAAAAGTAATGTGAATCTAGAACATTGACATTGATCTCTTTTCCAGCCGCACACTGTTGCTTGCAAAACTAATGTGTCATTGTATACACATGAACAAACTTACACACAGCTTCTAGTTCTGTGAGGATCATGAAGATTTAGAAATATTTCCTTTGAATCTTTAGAGAACTAATTCAATTAGACTCGTGGCAACAGTTGTCAGTTAAATTAATTTTGCAATATTCAATGCCTTTCTTGTATGGTTGGTTTGATGTTCAGATACAATGATTCCAACAATGAGGGGGAAATGGTGTGGTTATATTTGAAGAATAATTAAGATTAAATAGATAATGAATTGCAAATAGAATATATCACTCAACAGCTAGTCACAAATAGATCATCTTTGACATGCTTGAGCTAAAACCCATCTTATTTTGAAATTTGAAGAACCTATCCTATGAGTTTCATCTAATGGAGCTATGATTCTATTCAATCGTGCTTAGTAGGTTAGTTACCCCCACCCCACCCCACCCCACCCACCCACCCCACCCCAAACACACATCTCACACGTTTTCTCTTTGTCTCACCAGCAAAGCAGAAGAGACACATTGGTATCACTTTTCTGAAGCTGAATGCCTTATTCTCTTGTATATTTGAAGCTACATCAGTTTACCCATTAATGTCTAACATGTCTAAATTTAGTCAAGAAAATTCACATATTTCCTTTTTGAAAGTCCATTTGCAGGCCGAATGAAGACTATATTTGAAAATCTAACACTGGAATGGCTGGCTCGGTTACCGAGCCAGTCCTCTGTGGTAAATTTTCAAAACTAGTGTTCTCTTGGCCTGCAAATGTACATTTCACAAGACCACTGCAGAGGCAGGTTTTGGCCGGCTTCTTCATGAAAGGGTTAATGTTCCAGTGGAGCATTAATATTTTAACCCTACAGATTAGATAAATAAAATTTCCTGATATTTCCAAGAATTATTTTTTTGGAATATATGGGAGCTCGAAGCTGCTGTGCATGTTGCTGTTTAGCCCTTTCATCGATAAATTATCAATATCTCATTTCCAAGGCAGCCATACAAGAAATCTGTTGAATATTTTGAAATTAATTTGACTGAGCCGTTGCTGCCTTAAGCATCCACTTGAAAATGCTGGTGGCCATGTTAGATGGTGATTCTTTTTGACAGGTGTTTTCACTACCTGTGATCTCTAAATACAAGTCAGCGGCACTAGAAAGTTCCTCTGGCTGTTGGATATGATCATCAGACGATGCTGATTCTTTAAGATAGATTCTTTTGACATGGCCAAAACCTGTCTGAACTACTGGACTTTGACCACAAGCAGCAGGTGTGTTAGCTTAACAACAGGTAATAGCTGTAATGCTGGTTTAAAGCACTATAATCAATCAAATATCAAAATGAATTGTTAAGTGAAACTCAATCTACAGATATTTATCCAATGGCTCAGAGCAAAGACAGCTTGTGTTTGTTTTAATCTATAAATACCACATTTGGTGCTCACTGATACAATTTAACTTCAAGCAATGACCGACTGAAAATAAGGTTAATTTATAAAATAAAAAAAAGAGGGGCCGCTATTTCTGAATATAATTATTATGTTTATAACATTATAGAAATAGATGGATGGGGTCCTACATATAGCCTTTGACCTACCTGTCCGGCGTGCGTGCGTGGGTGAGCTGCACGAAGTTTGAGTGGAACATTGTCCTTGGGTTACAAAGGTACCACATGGACTTTGGGCTAAAGACTCAAGGTCATAGTAACATAATAAGACCCGAATTAAGCCATTCTATTCCATTTTCTGGAGAGAAATAACGTTGTAATGAAGGGATTTTCACTAAACTTTGATTGGAGGTTGCACATCTCGATCTGAAGTAAGCTTTATGATTTTAACATTAAAAGGTTAATGTATGCTGAGTGAATCTTCCTCTTAGCTTGAATGGGTAGGAACTTGGATCCAATGAACCTATTGATATTGCATCCAAAAGTTCAAAGCCTTGAAATTTCATTGTGTTTATTAACAATAGCTAAAGTTTTTGCTGAAGTGTATTTCCATCAAGCTTAGGTGGCAGAGTAGCATTGGGTATCAGAAGAATCCTGTTAATTTTGTGGTCAAAAGCTCAAAGGTTGGAGTCATGGTGAGCAGGAAATTGTGTTAGGTCTTTGAAATCTCAAGTGCTACTGAAAGGATCATCACCAGACTTGGCTGTTACGTTTCCGTTAATCCTAACGTCAGAACATCTAGTGTCATCATGTGACCTAATTACATATTTCTTTTGTTGCGAATGGTCATGGTGGTAGGGTTTGAAGAGGAGAGGGTGGGAGTGAGGAAGGGGCATAAATTTATCCAATTTCTGATTGTCGCTGTTGTTATATTCTGTATTAAGCAACACAATGTGCATGTAATAAGACGTTGGCATTATTTACTAATATGTTGCAATGCCTATTTTAAGGCCATATATGGCAAAGCTAAGATTAGAGACATGAAAAGAGTAGATTAGTTTAAGGTGGGTGGAATTTCCTGTCTTTTTAAGTATTCCCTGAATGACCATAATTAGCAGAAATCCTGATATTTCTGGATGGACTGTGACACAATTGGTGTCTGAAGAATGTGCTGATCAATTGAGAAGAATATGCGCATACTCATCGTAACAGGTTCAGTCCTGTACATAGTGCTATAGTCATTTGACATGACTCTTTAGTACTTTGATGATCAGGCAGTTTACTGACTTTAATCTTTAAATGGTCAATATTGGTTAATTGTCTGACTGCTGCAAGCCGCCAGATAATACTTTCAATGGGCAATAACTGAACGCGCTGAATATTTTGAGAACAATTCTACTGAAGGTTGTTTGTGGCCAAGCCACCAACAACTTTCGGTCAAATTGTTTTTGAAATATTAAGCATATATCCAGAGTTAGAGTTAAACCGCATGGAAAATGTAGTCTGAACAAATTTTAGCAGGCAGACGGTTAAGAACATAAAGATTTTTGCTTAGCTTTATGCCCATGTACAATCTAAAAGAAACAAATTTTTGTCTACGGTTATCACTGAAATAACTTGGTCAGATATCGATCCTGCATTATAGTATATATCTGAAGACCACCTGAGATTAGCCATCCTTATCCAGCCTGACTGTTAAAGAGTTAACCCTTTAATGACTCTAATATTTACTTATGGAATGCCCATTTGCAGACCAAGATGAGACTATTTTTGAGGATTTATCACTGGAATGACTGGCTCGGTTATCGAGTGAGTAATTCCAGCGGTAAGCTTTCAAAAATAGTTTTCTATTGGCCTGCAAATAGCCATTCCCCAAGATCACTATAGAGGCCGGTTTTGTGAGGCTTTGTCATGAAAGAGTTAAAGCTAGATTTTAAATTATTATAGTTATCAGATGACCAATGGTGAGTGTTCAGTTAATAAAGATGATAACTACGTAATCAGATCGGGAAACCAATGTCGTAGGTATTTTAGCCTGACGCTTGGTCGCAAATGTGAGACCGAAAGTCTGAATGATCTGGACTGAAATTTGTGTCCCTTTTATACCCTTCCTGGGTGAGCCTGTGGATTGAGTGAATCTTGACCATATATGGGCAGAAAAAAACCAGACTGGCAGTTTTCCCATTGGAGGTTTGGCGGTTTGGTCAGACATTTTTGCCGGGTGACCTTCATTTTACCGGTTGGGGTCAAGTTTACCGGTTGTGACTTTTTTACCGGTTGTGTCATTTTTGGCGGTTGTGGCCGTTTTTGGTGGTTGAGTATTTTTTGCCGGTTGTGAGTTTTTTGGCGGTTCTCCCATTTTGCCGGTTTTACAACTCTTTTGGCGGTTGTGGTTACTTTGACCGGTTGTGGATTTTTTACCGGTTGTGTCCATTTTGGCGGTTTTGGAAAAAACTTTGTGTTTGGCAGCTCAGATTTTTTAACGGTTGAGTTTGTTTTTGGTGATGAATGTCTTAAGGGTCTCTGTCGGTCAAGTTTGTGAGTCTCTACTCCTTTAGTGGAGAGAATTTTTTGGGCTGTTTTGTGGGTAATGATCATGTGTAGTCATCACTGTTTTTGATTCAGACTTTATGGCGTTTCGTTCATTAAGCGGAACTCATCAGAGGCGAAGTTTTGTCAACTGGGAGTGGGCATTTTTGTGCTCCACTTTTTTCTGATATAGCATCTGTTTTATGGGCGTTTGATATCTTAAAATAGAAGTAATGTTGGTTGTCCTCTATTGGTCATGGGAGTATTGGGAAATCCAAGGATAAGTGTCAAGTTTTTACAAGATCGGTATAGATATGTATTATTATGTATAATGTATTTTTTCAATGATGTATGAAAACTTGTAAATAAAATGGATAAAAAAATAAAGAGGATGACTCGGGGCCTGGTGAGTATCTGTCTTTGTTGTTATTTCATAAAAATTGAAGGAGACAGAGCATTAGCGCTTGTATCCATATTGGGATGCCGTAATATTGAAGGCATCTTTAAAAGATGCTGAAGTGATGACAATGGGTATGACATCATGGGGGTTTGTTGTCAGCGGCGAAAGTGGTGACGTCGCTATAAAGTGTGTGGTTTACCTTTTCTGATTTAAAAGATGAGCTGTGGGAGCACCTATTTTAAAAATTTTACACGGCCAAAATCATAGGTAGCTGCCAAACTAGAAACATCGTCTACCTCCTAACTTGTGGCAAATGCAACAAACAATATGTGGGAGAATCCCTGCGCACCTTTAAGATCCGAATTCAGGAACACCTGAGATCTATATCAAACCTCCACAAAAGTGAGAGATACGACACCCTAGTCGCCAGGCATTTCAACAAACCTGGACACTCACGAACAGACGTGCAGTTCAGAATCATACAGGTTCTCTCATCAGACCCCGATGATGAAAACTCCACACCATGGAGGAGACACAAGGAATGCCATTGGATACACCAGCTCCACACGATGGAACCTATAGGCATCAATCTAGCAGGTTAGGGAACACCCTTTATCTGGACCAACATGCCTACTATAGGCGGACATGCCCAGTACGTTGTTATTACATTCAGTTAATAAAAATCGAACCACATGCTTCCATCCACTTTCACAATCAAGAATCTAATAATGAAGAATGTATGTCCCTTTGATTATGTTTTGAAGTCGTGCATTGTTATTCTGAAAGTTAGAGACTGGTATTGTCACATCAGTTTCTTTATACAGATTAATGTAATAATGTTTCATTCCGTTTTTCTCACTTATTGAAAGTGTGATGTCTCAAGTTAAAGGTCATATTCAAAGCTATTTATTTTCATATTAAACATTTATAAATTGATATAATACTTTTGTGAGCCCATCAAAGACATTGCACATAGGGACATGTATATAAGCAATAGAACTCTTTGTTCTACTAATGTGTGTTACTGAGATCAAGGTTCTCTTCTAACTCTTCTTAAAATAAACACATGATTATATGTTTATGCAAACTTATGACCGTATCATATATAATCATGGCTTCCTTGAATCCATCTCATATGACCCAGACGAACATTAAATGCTGACAAGTAAATCTTTCTAAATGATGATGAACACAGGGAGAAATAACAGAGACAGACACTGGAGACAATTGATTCATATAGAATATATATTAGCGCTTTGACTATTAACCCTTTGACCCTCGAAATTTGGTCAGGAAAAATTCAATATCAATTTACTACTGGGATGACTGACCACTGCAGAAGCCGTTTTTGGCTGATATGATGGTTAAAGTGTTAAACGTGGACAAGATTAAATCTTTTGGATGATGATGATGAAAACAGGGACAAATAACAAGAACAGAAACTGTTTTTGAAAATTTACCACTGGGATGACTGGCTCGGTTATCGAAACCGAGCCAGTCATTCCAGTGGTAAATTTTCAAAAATATGGTTTCTGTTCATTTGCAAACGGACATTTCTCAAGCCCACTGCAGAAGCCATTTTCAGCTGATATGAGTATTACAGAATTTTAAGGAGATTCTCTTATGCAATTTTATCCATTCAATGATGAAAAATATATCAAGACCTATAAATTTTTTAATTTATTTTCACTTAATTGTAATGAATGCATCTTGTAGTGTGCAGCTTCGTGGGACTGTTTATTATCCCTCCCCCCCCCCCCCCCCCCCAAAAGCGAAGTTCAAGGATTATATAAGAATGTTCCCATTTGTACGTATGTATTTATGCCGTACGTGCATATGCCTAACTGCTTTCCATTCAATAAGTTGTGTTAGACTAAACGGATTTAGCCCAAACTCGGGATATAACTAAATAGTAGTAGGCTGGATAGCAAGTTCATATTCCATTCGTGTGCATCGGTATTTGGCAGAATTATCTGCCTTCAAAATTAAAAATATTCTTCATTGATCTGCAATAACTTGAGTTAGACCTGACAGATTTGAACTAAATTCAGAATATAACTTAATATTGTAAAGTCGAGTCCTAGTTCGTTTTCCGTTAGTTTTCATTAATTTTTAAGAGTTATTTCACCTGAAATAAACAAACTTAATTTTTAACATAACAATAACTTCTGGTAGACTAAAGGGATTTGAACCAATTTTGGAATTTATCTTAATACTATTGATATGGAGATCGAGTTCATGTTTCGCTAGTTTCCGTCAATATTTGCTGGAATTATCCCCCTTGAAAAATACAAACGTTAATTTGACAGTTTCCAGACTATAACTTAATTGTAGACTTATTCGAACCAAATTCGGAAATAACTTAAATCTACCAAGGTGAATGTCAGATTTGTGTTCCATTAGTTTTTGTCAATATTTGCAGGAGTTATCGCCCTTGAAATATAAAAAGTCGTTAATTTGGCACCCTTGGGAAAATAATAATTTTGTTACTTTGACCATTTTCGGCCATTTCCATGCGAGACTAAACTGATTTAGTCTCATGCTAGATTAAGCAGATGTGAACCAAATTCAGAATTTAGATTAGTAAAATACAAACTTCATTAATTTAACAAACACTATGATGTAAGCACACTTATCAGTTAAATGGAGCACTGGCAGTGAATTTCCCAGATTCCTTATAAGCAGGAATCGAGGGGATTTATATTGCTTGCAATGCATTGTTATATGTCCTGCTTGTTAGTCAATGTGCTTGGTCATGGAGTGAGACCTGTCAAATGACATTCTACTTAGCTACTAGCATACTATTGGTGGTTCATTATCTGTGCGCTCGGACTGTGCTATTATTGTAATATTCCCGATACTTCATGCCGAGGTTTATGAATTATCATGCCTCGACCTTGGGTGGCTGGCCTCGTGGCTCATCTGTTGATTACCCCAAGCACTTCCGCAGTCGTCATCATTACCGACTGGTCGCGGCTCACTACAAAATTTCTGGTCTCCGTCCGAGACTCGTTTCTCCATCCCATGCAACCCAATCAAGGAGAGAACTTGGTTGTCATTGTCAACTTTACTGTAGCTTACTCTGTTGTGGGCCATGGATGTCTCCATTGACACTGCCAGCGAGTATAATTCTAACTTTTGACGATCGCAGTCGCTCATCTTCAACCCTATCTAACGCTATCTAGTTTACTATTTCCAAGGCTATCTTACATACCATATCCTTACATCTATGGCATTCCTGAGCACGGGTCACTCTATCATGTCTATTGCCTGGATTTAGTCTATTGCTTAGCTTGGAATGATACATATTCAGCCATGCATTCCATTTTATCTGTGCTAATACTGAATTTTCTATTCTATTCAAATGTCAGAGAAAGTAGTAGAGTTTTAGACACATAAATCATCCCATAAAACAAACATGTTATGTGTTTTGTGATCAGACAAAAAAAACCCTAATCTATGACCACTAAGGACGAAATAGAGGCTAATCGAGCTTAGGTTACTTGCAACGGACATGACACTTTTGACAAAGTTGAAGAAAACTGGTTGCAGCTAAACGAAGTTTCCATTCCTTTCAGCCACAGAAGGTTATCATCATCAACACAGGCGATCTATATGTTTGCCTCTTCATCATGTCAGTTCTATTGCTAGCTCTATCTAAACTTATTTGGAATGTGTTTGTGTTTGTCACTTCCCGTTTTTCTTCTCTACCTAAGTCATATCGGATTTTCATTCCCATCTACCTACCCTATCACTGGCTAACAAGGCTCCCTATGTATATTATAGACAGACCTAATGTCTACTTCTAACTGTTCAGTGTAATTGTACTCAATCCACAATGGATATGAACTAACTTAATACTACCAAGGTTGCCATACTTACTGGGCCTGCATATTGTGCCACCATATATGGCCAGGTGAGAACACTAACTTTGCTTCATCAAATACAGCCATGCACACGTTCACTCAAATCCCCATCATAAGATGTCTTATTGTACGGGCAGTTCAGAGGCTCACAACATGACAAACTAAGTTCTGGCGGGAAACACTAGCCTTGCGCTTTGACCATCACCCAAAAGATTTATGACAGCCGAGTACGTAATTGAGGTATGGAACCAGGAGGCCAACAGTGCTTCAGAGTGACCATAATTGAAGATAATGCTTCTATATACCTGATGGGTCTTTATGTTGTTAAACATGTGTTAATTGACCACTAAAGTATAGAATAAACTGGATTATATTGTGAAAATGTGCAAAGATGCATAAAAATATAGCTGGTGCATAAACGCTATTCATTTGTTGTTACCATTCTTTAAAGTTACATTTTCTAATCTCCACCTTTTTGACAGAAATTATGATCAAATTTTGGTCTCCACCATGTCATATGCACGGGACAACCTATCCATGTAAAAGTTGGCGGCGCGCAGTCTGAATTTATAGTAAACAAGTACGATTGCACTATAATTTTAACTTAGGCGGTGTTGTCAGAAATGTCAAAAAATTTGACACTGGTGGACCGAATGAGCGAGCGACTTATACTAAGTTGCGAGTTGTACTTTGACTTTCCTAGTAGGTTACCTAACCCTGAGATTCTATTGACTGCTATTCCGGCCTCACTGAGTAATTAAAGAACAATAACCCAAAAGCCTGGAAAACTGTCCCTATGTCTTTTTATGTGATGTTGGTCTATACGCATAAATACATGCAAACTGGCCAGAATTCTGAGACTTTCGTGTTCTCATGATTCTGGCCGATTGGGTTCACATACAGGCTACTGTTTCGGCAGATTAAAGTGATTCTCGGCTTTAGTACAGTTGGTTCTCAGTTTTGTTATGGGTGACTGTTGAATAAAAATATGTATCAAAAGACTTGGTAAATATGTCAGAGTTTTCTTGAAGAAGTTGCAGTACTTCGCTAATAGAAAACATTTTACAAAAGTGTAACTCAATTTTACATCTTCCAGCAATTTTACATCTCCCAGCTAATCGCCACTGTGAAACCCTTTTGCAATTTCAGCTAAAATGATTCTGAATTACACAGGTGATTCTCGGTGTGTTCCGAGTGATACTCGAATATTTTCATGAGTAAACCGTGACATTGGCCGGCATTGATAAATTAGCAAATTAATAGAATAACTTTATTTTGATACAACATTTGAATGCCTGGGTATTCAATCTATCTTTACCTTAAGCACCACAAATACAAATTCAGTCTTAAACAGTCAGCTTTTATTGTGAATTTAAAAAAGACTGATAAATGTGCCATTTTGTCTCGGCTGCGAAGCAGAAAGCGAGACATATATGTATCACTTTTCCGATGGCGTTAACAGCGTTAAGTTTTTATACCCAGCCAAAAAATTTGGCATGGTATTATGTAATGCCGCTGTCCGTCCGGGCGTGCAGGCGGCAGAGTGGGTTCCGGATGATAACTCTGTTACCTTTTGGCGGATCGCATTGAAACTTCATAGGGTGGTTGTACTATGTCTTGGGAAGAAACCTATCGAAATCGACAATGATGCGAAATCCAAGATGGCCGCCAGCCACCAGTGGCCATCTTGAAAATTGGTTTCCGAATGATAACTCTGTTACCGCTTGTCGGATAACATTGAAACTTCATAGGGTGGTTGCACTAGGTCTGGGGAAGAAACCTATCAAAATCGACGATGATCCAAAATCCAAGATGGCCGCCAGCCACCGGCGTCCATCTTGAAAATTAGTTTCCAGATGATAACTCCGTTACCGTTTATCGGATCGCTTTGAAACTTCATGGAGTGGTTAGACTAGGTCTGGAGAAGAAACCTATCAAAATTGACAATGATCCAAAATCCAAGATGGCCGCCAGCCACCGGTGGCCATCTTGAAAATTGGTTTCCGGATGATAATTCCATTACCCTTTGTCGGATCACATTGAAACTTTATAGGGGGTTTGGACTAGGTCTGGAGAAGAAACCTATCGAAATCGACGATGATCCGAAATCCAAGATGGCCACCAGCCACTAGAATCCATCTTGAAAATTGGTTTCCGGATGATAACTTCGTTACCGTTTATCGGATCGCTTTAAAACTGCATGGCATGGTTAGACTAGGTTTGGTGAAGAAACCTATCAAAATTGACAATGATCCAAAATCCAAGATGGCCGCCAGCCACCGGTGGCCATCTTGAAAATTGGTTTCCAGATGATAACTCCGTTATCGTTTATCGGATCACGTTTATCGGATCACTTTTAAGCTTCATCGGGTGGTTCGACTACCTCTGGTGAAGAAACCTATCCAGATTAACAATAATCCAAAATCCAAGATGGCCGCCAGCCACCTGTGGCCATCTTGAAAATTGGTTTCTGGATGATAACTCTGTTACCGTTTATCGGATCGCTTTGAAACTTCATAGAGTCGTTGGACTAGGTCTGGGGAAGAAACCTATCAAAATCGACACTGATCCAAAGTCCAAGATGGCCGCCAGCCACGGGCTGCCATCTTGAAAGTTGGTTTCTGGATGATATCTCCATTACCATTTATCGGATCACTTCCTAGGGTCGTTGGAATATGTCTGGTGAAGAAACCGATCGAAATTTACGATAATCCAAAATCCAATATGGCCACCGCCCGTGTGAAATAAATTTCAAGTTAACTTGGATTAGCTTGGATTTTCCTGAATATCCAAACTACTGGAAAATTATTCAACCCATACCAGCTTGGATTTCCTTGAATTAGCTTGGACTTTATATAGTTGCTTGAACTTCATGAAAATCCCCCCTCTCTTAATTCAAGCTAGCTGGGATTTTCTAGGACTTTGAATATCATCATGAAAAAGTGCAAGCTTCTTGGATTTGCTTGGACTTTTCTGATTTGACAGAATTCAAGCTAGCTTGGATTTTCTAGGACTTTGTTTTGTCAGACTTAAAAGAATTCAAGATACTTGGATGTCCTTGAATTTGTAGACTCACTTACGCTACCTTGGATTATCTTGAAATAGCTTGCACTAAGGCAAGAACAGGTTCTGTATAGTCATGACTAGAGGTGACCGTGACCTGGTAAATTGGTGGGAAATTTAAAAAGTCTTTGTTAAAAAGTAAACTGTACATTCATTGCACTGATCATTACCAGCTATGGATATATAGAATATAATAGTTTGGAAACACTGACAGTGCTGTTAGATAGAATGCTTAGCATCAGTAACCTTGAATGGAAACAGAACTGTATTTTGAGGTATGTATTCTATTGATTTCCAGAGATTTATTCAGAATTACCAGTTTTGGTATATCTTTTTCGGTTCTATGTAATTAATGCAGTGATGATGGCTTTCCAAATAATATGGCACATTAACAATCTATGTCTATAAGAATAACAGACAAATCAGTCAGAAATTCATACATTGCTAATGTCTGGCTGAAATTGTATTTGTTATTGAGTAACCATGAAGGTGATTTTGGTTTTTAAGCATACATATTTATATATAATCTGTGTGCAGCATTTATGTGTACGTGCATACATTTTACGTTTATGGCTAACCTATTTTAAAAGCTAGGATTAGCTGGGATTTTCTTAAAGTTCTAGATAGCTGGGACTTTCTGGAATAAAATCCAAGCTAGGTGGGATTTTCTTGAATGTTCAAGCAGGCTTGGATTTTCTTGAACGTGCAAGCTAGCTTGGATTTTCTTGAATGTTCAAGCTAGCTGGAATATTCTTGGATTTTAAGTGGCCAATACCGGCAAGCTAGCTTGGATTATCTTGAATGTTCAAGTTAGCTCGGATTTTCTTGAATGTTCAAGCTATCTGGAATTTTCTTGAATTTTACTTTAACTAGGCCTTTCTTGGATTTTCTAGAATTATTTTGAATTTTATGTGGCCAATACCAGCAAGCTAATCCAAGCTTTTCCAAGTTATTAAAAGCTGGGATTAGCTGGGTTTATTCAAGCTCCACAGAACTTGGATATTCATGAATATCCAAGCTTTTTTTGGCCTGGGCAGTCAGCGGCAGCCATCGTGAAAATTGGTTTCCGAACGATATCTCCTTGATCGTTTAGCGGATCGCTTCGACACTTAATACGGATTACTGGTCTGAGGAAGAAATAAATATTTTCTGATAGCTGTCATTTATTAGTTTGTCATCATGGCGGGGTATTATGCGCCGTTTGCGGAGCTCTTGTTGTGTTTAGGAAAACTTCTCAGCTTATATTTCAGAATCAGTTAATCCTACATGTATTGAAAAAAAATGGTTGCCTATATGGTTAGGAAGGAGCATAATGATAATGAGGTCACAAGGTCAAAGTTCAAGGTCACTGTGACCTTGACACAAAACTTTTTAATGTTTTTTTTTGCATTTACCAAAAGTTCTAGGCTTATCTTTCCCGATTCGTTAATCGTATTGGAACTTAGCTTGGATGCATTGTTCTATATAATGTTAGGAAGCAGCATGCTGACACTGAGTTCACAACGTAGATGGTCACGGCTATTCTGACCACTACAAACCTTTGTTATTTTTCAATGTTAATTCTTTGGGCTTAGCATACCTAATTATCAGGTTATATTTTATGATTGCTTAACCCTAATGGAACACAAATTGGGTACATGGTTACTTATACCAAAAGGATGCAGGATGGTGGCACACTCACTGTGGTCCTCTGCTCCAAGGTCAAGACATTCTTACATTGCTGTTTGACTTCTGCTTTTTCAACTTTAAGTTTTTCTGTTTGGCAAATCATGATATCCATGAGTATTTAAAAATTACTTAATATTACTAGAACTAATCCTGGAAGCGTGGTCCCCTTATTAATAAGGAAGCTATGTGCTGATAGTAGCATCACTAGATCTAAGGTTAAAGGTCATCAGAGCCTTCATATTTGACCTCTGTTATGTTTTTTGTTTGCTTTTATTTTGGGATTGCTTAATCATACTTGAACCAAACTTGGACACATGGTTTCATATACCATACGGAGGCAGCATTATGATAGCGAGTTCATTAGGTCAAATGTCGAGGCCATTCTAATATTGTTATTTGACCTCTGCTTTTCAACTTTAGTTGTTTTCCATTCAGCATATCATTTATATTTCAGCATTGGTTAATCCTATTGGAACTAAACTTGAATACATGGTTACCTATAATGTTAGGAAGCAGCCTACTAACATTGAGGTCACAAGGTCAAAGGTCAAGGTCACTGTGACAAACAGGAGACAGGCGAGACATTTAATTCCCCAAAATTCTTGTTATATGATATAGATGTGAATAACATATGAAAATATGGAATGCATATTAGACCAACAATGTTCCCATGCATCCTTGACAATCATATTCTATGCTTTGAATGAATAAAGTTATAATTTTAAAATAAAAATATGAAATTCTTGCTAAAACTAAATAGATACGGCTATATCGTCAATCTCTCCTCCTTCTATTGTTCACGCCATACGGAAAAAGCCGGGTAGGGGGAGAGATTGACGATAATGCCATAAATACTGCTGTCTCCACATGTATCAATTCGTTAATCACCTGTAGCAAAACCGAGAATCAACCGTAACAAATGCGAGAATCACTTTGCTCTGGCGAAACAGTACCCATACTGTGAGGCACATGGTCAGTCTGCATTATTTCAGTACAATGAATTGGATTAAATGAACTTAACTCTTTTAACTCTCATATCAGCCAAAAACGGCTTCTGCGGTGGTCTTGAGAAATGTCCATTTGCAGATCAAGAGAAAAATATTTTTGAAAATTTACCGCTGGAATGACTGACTAGATAACTGAGCCAGTCATCCCAGCAGTAAATTTTCAAAAATAGTGTCCTTGGTCTGCAAATAGACATTTTCTATGAGGAAATTGAAAATTCCTTGAAAGATTCAAGAGTTAAAGGGTTAATATAGGTATTTACTCACCATTTGGAATCTCTTGTGAAATGTCTTAATTGTCTTCAGCATAATCAGGCGTTTTTAATTGGTCACAATTGTGCATAAGTTAGAGGTATATCTTATTATGGAGCCTAACCCTTTAGGCCTCGAATTTGTTCAAGAAAATTTAAATTTTCTCATAGAAAATGTCCATTTGCAGACAAAGAGAAGACTATCTTTGAAAATTTCCCACTGGAATGACTGGCTCGGTTATTGAGTCAGTCATTAAAGTGGTAGATTTTCAAAAATAGTCTTCTCTTGGTTTGCAAATAGACATTTCTCAAGGCCACTTCAGAAACTGTCATATGAGTGTTGACCTTGGCTGATATGAGTGTTAACCCTTTAACACTCATATCAGCCAAAAATGCCGTATGCAGTGGTCTTGAGAAATGTCCATTTGCAGACCAAGAGAAGAGTATTTTTGAAAATTTACCACTGGAATGGGTGAGAAAATATTTTTAAACAATTTCTGAGTGCTAAAGATTTAATTTTGAGCTACTGTATAAAAGCTAGATTATTCTTACAGCTCATGACATATTTGGATTAAATTTGAATATTAACTGTCCCGCCGCTGGAAGCCACGAGACAATAATTTCAATGGGCAATAACTCTGAACCTGCTGAATATTTTGAAAACAATTTGACTGAAAGTTGTCGGTGCCTTAGGCACCAACAATTTTCAGTCAAATTGTTTTCAAAATATTCAGGAGATATATATATATATATATATATATATATATATATATATATATATATATATATATATTATAACCCTTGGAATATGTTGTCTGCAAAAAGTCAGCAGTCAGACAGTTAAACACATGTTTACCCCATGTCCAAAGATAGTTCGTAACATATTCAGAATACTATTTTCGCTAGTCATAGTATATATATATATATATATATATATATATATATATATATATATATATATATATATATATATATATATATATATGCATATGGCCAGTTGCTGCATTGATACTGGCTGATAAGTGCTCAGCATTCCGGTCAATATTCGTCTGGCATTCGCCAGTGCAATCTTTGCCTCTCACAGCCGCTGCAGCGCTCACCTGTTGAACTGCGAGTCATTCTCTGTTCACGCAGTGGCTCGCGCTGTTCAGAAAACCACCTAACTTTTGCGTTAAGAAATGAAGTGACCTCCCCTTACTCTTTGCCATCCATTCTCTTATGGATGGTTGTACGCCTATGGCTCAGGTAGGCCTAAGTTACCGGCTGAGTGGGGGATCGGGTAATGGCAGCTTAAACCTGACTTGGGCGGAGATCGCCTGAGAAGGACTTCTGCGGACTAGCAATCTTAGTTTGGCTTACTCGAACTCGGCTCAAACTTGACTTCGCTTCTGATTCAATCATTTTCACAATGGCTTATAAAGCAAAAACTCCCGATTATACAGCGCAAACTTGCACGGAGATGAGGAAAACGTTATAAATGATTTAAACTAGTTAAATAGCTGATGATACTGAACCATTTAAAGCCTGAAACCATGTTTATTGGACAAGATTTGACTCAGCATTTCTGAGATACTACTACACCAGATCCACTTGCCTAATCCATACGATGATGGTGATGATGATGACTCAGGTAGTCATAGTGTGATGGTGATGTGAGTTTGGTGATGAAGAGATGTCGGCCTGCTTGCGCCCATGCATGCTTTTGTTGGGTGGGGTGGATGGTGGTCATGTGTTCAGCCACAATAAAGAATTAATCGAACAAATTTAAATACATTCAATTGTAATTATAGTGCAGGGCCATGTGTCATGATATAAAGTCTTTAATGCAGAAAGTGTTCCACCTATTCAGAAACGTTAAATATGTCTCAAATAACATAAAAATACATGTTGGCACTCTGGCAGTTTGTTAGATTGAAAATGGTGGTAATTTTCCAAAATGGCCACCAATTAGCTATAAAAGTTTGAAAAAGAGGCTAGAATTGTTCAATTTTCACAATCTAAATATCCATCCATATATTTTTTAACATACAAATTCTGATTCTGACCTTTAAAATGCAATAATAATAGTATAATCGAATATAAACAATTTTTTTTTTAATTTTCTACTAAAAAATATTTGAAAGTTATGTCGATGGGGAATATTAATAGATGACTTGGAAATATTACATTACAGGATCTTCAGGGTAAGTCTGCTACATGGCACAGAAAATGTTGCCAGGAAGCAGTACATACAGGAATATATAATTGAGAGAAAGTGCGGTACGAAATGCAGATAGCAGCCCATGGTGCAAGAGAAAAGTCATCATTTGACCATTCAAAGGAGGGAAGCAAATTGATGCTTTCCCATGCTGCTCCATTTGACAGGAATCTATGTTTCGATCTAATATTGAATTTAACAACCTTGTGGCGGGAGCTCTCTGAAAGATGTAAGCATTGCCAATATGGCTTCACTACAGAAGGTGTATATCAGCATTCGATCTGCTAATAATTTTCAAAGTCCTGATTGTAGACACAAGAAATTGAAGCAAATTTTACAGAATGAAATCCCTGATATATAATTTCACAAAGCAAAACGGGCCAATAAGTCTGATCGTATAACCACCAAGAAAACCACAGATACTGCCATCCACTTAGTAGAAGATGCAGTTGAAGACATCCCTGCTAACATGCAATCACTGTATGATCCCGCCTCCTCCTTGCTCAGAAAAGCAATCGACAAATACGAAGTGTGGCGATTCACTGGCTCCCTAGATGATGTCACAGAGGAACATATGCCAAAGGAACTGTCCAACATTTTCCGCTGGGTATTGCAAGGTCCCAAATAAGCTTTCTTCTGATAAAAAATATCCTCCGAAGTCAACAAGCAGGCTATGAGATTGGTACAAAGTACTGGTCAGGTAAGAGACACAAAATCCCAGACATTACATTTCTACCGTGAAATGCCACATCAGTTAGTCGGCGGGGTTTCAATCCACCAGGCAACAAGAAGTAAGAAAATTGTCAATATCCTAAATGGATTATAATTGTGTCCTGTTTATGGCAGATTTCTACGACTTGAAACACAAAAAGCAGGAAGTGTAATCAAACAAATGGCTCTCAATGATGGAGTGTATATTCCATCCAGTACAGTCTATGGTCGACATGTTTATGTTGCTGCGGATAATATTGATTTTGCAAAAGACACGCCATTTGGAAAGAGAACATTGCATGCGACAACCATAACAATCTATCAGAAAACAGAAGTGGGAGACAAGACAGTGGAGCTGACACTTACTAACCCTGCTCATGCTCATTTAATAAGAGATTTGCCAGAAACCATCACCAGGCTAATGGACTGTCCAAATCCTAAGAAAAAGCCTCCTAGTACTGTTTTCCAGTTCAAGCTAGAAACAAAAAAGGATTTACACATCAGCCTTTCAGAAACTGCCTGCTGTAGAGGACAAGCAGATGATGATGAGGTGGCAGTAGAAAGAGAAGAATCCTCGGATGAATAAGCATCAGTGATGGGAGTGGAAAATGAAGACCGTTAATACAGAAGATGATGCCAGTAAGACAGATCAAACTAGGAAAACTGCTATTATTAATTATCCCAGCATGGTTTTGAAACCAGTCAGCAATCAATACGGTGAAGCCTGTAACTAGAATAGGAACACCTCCATTACTTGCTGGCCCAGCACATGAATGCCAGACATTGCTGACGGTATTGATGCAGGCTCAAGAAATTCATACTCAAGTGACGGGTGCCTTAGGGAAAGGCATAATTTTTCTTTGCTTAGGACTGTACAAACCAGCAAACCAACTTCAAATGGCTCGTCAAGATATGGGGCACTTGATTCTTCGGGTAGGAGAGCTTCATATTGTTATAGCACAATTACGTTCTGTCGGTGCCTATATTGAGAACAGTGGAATTGACATGTGTTGGATTGTGGCACCTCTGTATGGATCAGTGACTGTCAAACAAATTCTAGATGGAAATCATGTGACACAGGGGCAGACAGCACATATGGTTACACTGCAATCTCTGTCCACTTTGTATCAGGGGGCCTTCTTCACAGAGTATCCTCGAGAAAGCTGCAAAGAACCTCGAGAAAACGTTTCAAAAGACAACAGTGAGAATATAAATCAGGCACATTCACAAATTGTCCATGCAATTAAATCATTGCAAATAATACAGAAGATGAGTGAGTTTGATGTACTAAAGAGAACCCAGCCTCTCTTTTGTATTATGCATCAGTCAGACCTGGGGTCAAATGCAAATGCATTTGCATTTAAATGCATTTAAATACTTTTTTTCCAAGTATTTGCATTTGAAGATTTCAACTCACAACTATTTGCATTTGCATTTAAATACTTTTGCTAAAGTATTTGAAATTTCAAATAGTTTTCAAATGCTTTTTCAAATACTTTTCATAATATATATATATATATATATATATATATATATATATATATATATATATATATATATATATATATATATATATATATATATATATATATATATATACACATACAGCAGGATCTGACAAGCAACGTAAATTAAAAATATTCCCAAACCTTATTTAATCATATGGAATTTGTATCTGCAGTGTGATCCTGAAACTCATTTGACCACTGAAATACCAGCTACTCAAACTTAATTTCATATGTTAACTGGTGTACATTCTGGATATTAAATTGCTATGAACTGTTGGTATCTAATGTGACAGCAACAGATTTCAAAAACATTGCCAAATGTGCATCAGACAGCCTTCTATTGACTCTGTATCAATTATATTTGGCATTAATCTGATAAGGGTTAATATAATAGCTATAATATGTGTCAGTTTGTAAAATCATAATCAAAACAAACAATATAAAATGCAATCTTCAAAATAAATAGTTACATTTTCTATATTGCTTTTTCATATTATATATATACTGAATTTGGGATGTAATGGGTTAATTTGTGCATATGAGATGTTAATTCCCACTAAGCAATAGAGCTACATGTATCTAGAATCAAACCAAACAGAAAACTTATTTTGAAGACAATTTGACTGGAAGACAGTGTTACCTTAGGCAGCAACAACCAGCATGCAAATTAGTTTCAAACAATTCACCAGAATTTGTCCTACATTATAAAGGCTTGTGTCAGGTTTATGTACAGAACTGTTTGTCTATAGGGTCAAATGATTGTATGAAATAGTTGCGCATATACCAGGGTTGTTATTACACCACAAAAACATCCATTACCATTCAATCACTACTTGCTAAATCAATTATCTGCATTTAGCTACCAGAATTTGCTTTCTTTCTTGTTCTCATTCTCCCTTCGTTCTGAAAATTCCTGAGATTTGTTTATAAAGTTTGAGTTTGGCAGTTTCGCGCCATGCTTTTTGGGGCCTGACCATGGCTCCATTTCTTTTCTACTCGCCTCGTCTCAGCCGTGTCAGGAATGTTACATCGTCATTCTATTCATCTACACGGTTATATAGACGATTGGTTAGTAAAGGCAAAGTCTTCCTCATTTCTCTCAGGAATTCTTCCAGAGGTTTGCAGTCTGGCATGCAACCTAGGGTGGATTTTAAATCTAAAGAAATCAAGCCTAGGTCCCTCTCAAATCGTTACGCATCTAGGCGTTTCTTTCGATCTGACCCAGGGTCTAGTCTTCCCCTCAGATCCAAGATTAGGCTTTGTCAGTGGCAATGGAAATCCTGTCTTCTTCTCCCATGGTCAGAGCGAGATTTCTGTTAAGAGTGATAGGTTTGATGGTGGACGTAGAGAATGTTATTTCATGGGTGGCGCTGATGAGAAGATCCTTCCAAATGTATTTAAAGTCGCTTTGGAAGCAGTCGGTTCACTCTATTTACCATCAGATTCCCATCAGAGAACACTTGATGCCTCATCCTTCCAAATTTATTTAAAGTCGCTTTGGAAGCAGTCGGTTCACTCTATTTACCATCAGATTCCCATCAGAGAACACTTGATGCCACATCCAGATTTTTGGAAAGATCGTTCTCTGCTTCTGATGGGTGTTACACTAGTAAAGTCCTCCCCTCAGGTGATTATCTTCACAGATGCTTCTCAAGAGGGATGGGGAGCGGTCGGGGACTCACTGTCGGTTTCCGGTCTTTGGTCCCTGGAGGAGTCGACAGCTCATATCATTCTGGAGTTGTGTGCTGTCAAGAAGGATCTCCTTTCATGGTCAGATCTTGTGATAGGGCTCAAAGTCTCGATTCGGTCGGACATTTCGACAGTGGTTTCTTATATCAACAGGCAGGATGGTACAAGGTCATCCCTCCTTTGTCTAGAAGTATTGTATCTTCTCTTATAGTGTCGCAAGAATCAGATTCTTCTAGTGTATTCTCATGTCTCAGGCAGTCTGATTTTTTCTTGCGGACCAATTGTCATGTCCCAGCAAATTCGGCCACACAGTGGCAGTTAAAGAGGTCGGTTGTCAAAGTGATTTTCAGTCTTATGGATCGTCCTCTGGTAGATCTGTTTGCGTCATCTCGGAATGCCCAGATCTCCTCGTACATGTCTCCTTTTCCGGACAGTCAAGCCCTGGCAGTGGATGCCTTGTATCAGTCCTCGACAGGAATGTTCGCCTATGCGTTCCCTCCAACGTTTTTGATTCCGTTAGTGTTGAAGAAGGTCAAGTAGCAAATCTGTGAGATTCTTTTAATAGCTCCTTTTTGGCCAAAGAGGATCTGGTTTGTAGACCGTCTAGATCTCCTGGTAGTCTTCCCTCATCTTCTTTCATTCTCCCAGGATCTTATGTCTCAAGTAAGATGTTTTTGTCTTCATCCAAACCCAGAAATCTTCAGTCTGTGTGTTTGGAGAATAACGAAACTAAAGTCTACGAGAATAAAGTTTCTTCAAGACCTCCAGTATTTATCGATTCTTCCAGTTGAGAGTTGACCCGCAGAGTTTACAGGTGTCGATTTAAAATTTTTGGAGAATGTTGTTCAGACCAAGGTCTCGTGCCCGATTCTTTTTCTATTCCCCAAGTATTAGAATTTTTAACATATCTTTTTAATTCCTTACATTTATCAGCTAATACAGTTAGGGGATATAGATTTTCTTTGGCATCTTCTCTTACTTGCCTTCTGTATGCCGATGTTAAGGACACTAAGACCTTTAATAGTTTTTATTAGAGGTCTAGGCAATATTCGTCCTACGATAGCTAAGCCGTTACCTTCATGGAACTTGGCTTTGGTTCTTCATGTGCCAGCAGGCCGTCATGTTGAACATCTTTCATCTATTAGTATTAACGGCCTCTTCTAGAAGGCGTTCAGGAATTCATGTTTTTCTGCTGAAAGGGAGAGATTTATAGTTTCAGGAGACGTTTTAGTTTTATATCCCAGAAGGGATTTTTCATCTAAAACTCAGTCTAACCGGTTTCCTGATAGTCCGATCATTTTAAAATCATTATTGTCTATCGCCATCCGCATATACTAGTGTCCTGTTAGGGCATTAAGAATGTTCAACAGCGAACTGATTTCAAATGATTTGATCCGTCCCTTTTTATGGTTTTCTTATGCGGAAGAGTTAGCTAAGCCAGTCTCAAAGTGTTTGATATCCTGATGGATTTGGGAGACGGTTTAGCTTTGTTTCGAGATTGCTTCTCCGGAACAAATTATTTTCTTCCATTTTAAAGCTCACGATGTTAGAGGAATGGCTTCCTCTTTTGCGCTTTTTGCCAGTTCGGATTTAGATGAAGTCATGCAGGTTGCAGGATGGAAATCTGAATCCCATTTTACAACCTTTTGTCTGAAGGATCAGAGTGCAGCAGCCTCCTTCTTTCATAATATTACGATTTTAACCAAAAAAAGCTGAATACCATTTACCAACCCCATCCCACCATTTTCGTTAAGACTGTGAGTCTGTAAGAAATGGTGTGAGTTTATTTTGGTTTTTATTTATCTTTAAGTTCAAGTTTTCCTTGTTTGATAATCACAGTGTGATTGTCTTAAATGCACTATTATGTTATGTTAGTAACATTTGGATAAGATTGGTGTGATTTTTATCCTTGTTTGTTAATTCTCAAATCGCCATACATATTTACTGTTCAATCACTACGACCCGGCCTCAGCCACCCTGCCTGGAATTGATTTGAGAAGTTGCCTATAATATTTGGCACTTAAATTTAAAAAAGTGAATCTGTTTCCTATTTGTGCTCCAGTGCGCATGCGCAAGCACGCTTAGTGACAGGCGTCACTATGGAGTGAGTACAGACTGGTGCCAGTCTGTATCAGTTGATATACTGGAGATGGACCTACCCAGTAGCCTGGTTGAGGGTCCATATTAATAGGAATAGACATAGGGAGGAGTGTATGCAAGCATAAAAATCTTATTGTGGTAGCTAAATGCAGATAATTTATTTAGCAAGTAGTGATTGAACGGTAAGTAGGTTTTTATAGTGGTTAATAAAACAACAGACCAACCCGCAAGGTGGGTCTGTGGGGTGTGTGATTATAAGTGGCCAGGTGTTTGTGGGAGAATGAATAGAAAACAGCAGGATGGTGTTGAAGCAATAAAAGTACACTCCAGGTGTGGGTGCATAGATTAAAAACAGCTAAATTAGTCAACTGCTTTTCTGTGTGGTTGCTTTGAAAATGTGATTTAAAATATTCCCTCCAGGAAAGGGTTAATGGAATAAATTTCTCAAAAAGATGAATTTCTCATGAAGAATGTATATTTGAGAACAATTGGACTGTATTGGTTCCTATGGGAGAAATTACTTTTGTATTATGCGTCAGCCGTCAGTACAGGCAGATGGTGCTAGAGATGATGATCTTTATCAAATAAGGACGTAAATGGGACTGGGAGCCACATTTGGTTGCCCTTGAGATGTATACAAAGTACTTTTTCTCACATGATCGCCTTAACTATGCACGCATGATTTCCCTCGATACCTAGCAGAAATGAAACCGCTTAAGGTACCCCATAAATTCCTTGAAGGTAACTTGGTAGTGAACAAGAATTCACATGTAGCATTTTGTGCTCTCGGTGCTAACCATGCCCTTGAGTAGATTAACAGATCCATGAAAGTGTTCGGTGGTTTAGTGGGAATTACCTTGAACCCATCTGCTAGAACAAAGTTCTTATTTTATCTCTCCAGAACTCACTAGGCTTGCTACAAAAGCTCAATGAATGGCATGGGTCAATCTACGTAAGCGGACCCAGCATCGTGGCATCTCATCTACTGTCAGGAAAGGAACATCTGATATCTTACTGCATCATTTAGAAGTTTTACGAATCCTTTTAATGTTGAGACTGATGACTTATTCAACTTGGTCACCATGTCAGATTCCAAAAGAAGTCCACGAAGATCTCTGCAGTTAAAGCGAGCTTGGCACCAAACTATTATCAACATTTGTATCAGAGTGTAGCCAGAAAGGAGATGCCAATCTGTGGTCACCAATGAAAAAGCAGAAATTGGCCACTTCGAATAAGGTTAAAATAGCAGTCAAAGAGAAAGTGTTCAAACTCTAGGAGGACTGATCATTGTTTTCGCGTTTGTTAGTAGTGTGCAAATCAAGGCCTAAGATCAATTTGAAGGATGCTATTGGTAAACATTAATTTTCCATCATTCCATCAATGAAGAGCAGGTTGATGAGCATTTTAGAGGGATTACGTGTAGGTGAGAATCCACAAACATCCTTGATCTCGACAGCCAACCATCGTGTTCTGCTGAAGAGGCAGGAGAAATCCTCATTGCACCAAAAAAGTGGCCCTTGTCAATACAATTGTTTACACGTTCAATCAACATGTAAACCAGATGCAATAAAAAAACTGTTCCAATCTAGCAGACTACTTCATAAGACATGTGATAAAGAAGTATGGGAGTTATCGCAAAGTATGCTTGATTTTTTATCGCTACAATGTATCAAATTCAATGAAGATGGCAACTTGCCCCAAGGGACAAGGCGGCCACCTGGCTGTTTTTACCATATAACTGAACAAACATTGCCAAATTGTCTATGAGAAAGCTGCTTTCACACCAAAGACAAAGCTGCAATTGACTGCATATCTTGCAGAAAAGATAAAATGCAAAGTGAGCATCTACATCAGTGTTTGATTGTTGCATATGGAGACAAGTACATAGGTACACACAAGGATATGAGCCACCTACACAGTGAACAAGAAGAAGCTGACACAAAGCTATTGTTGCATGCTGTGAATGCAACAGACTCAAGGGCAACAAGCATCCACATGCACTCGCCAGACATCAATGTTTTTGTTGCTAAGGCGGTATGCTGACTTATGTGAGAACACTTCATTTATGATGGGAACCAGACAGCATAAGCACGCAATCCCACTGAAGCCCATCGTGCAGGTGCTGTGACCAAGCAAACATGCTCTGTGATGCTGATAACATGGGTATCTTTGCAGGTAAAGGGAAACTTAACTGTTGGAAGGCCTTTCAGGTGGTCAATGAGGAATTTCTCACTGCAATTGCAAAACTTGGAACAGACACATTGAGCCAAATCATGAAACACCATCGAGATGTTTGTCTGCCAGCTTTACCTTTTAAACACGCAAATATCCAAAGTGAATGATTCAAGGTGGTGTTTTTTTTCAAGAAGAACCAAGCACAATCTGAAAAGCTGCCAACAGATGCACTGCGAAAATCCATACTACATGCTCATTATCAATTAAGGGTTTGGAACCATGACAAAATACAAAATCCCAAACACCGGTCGCCTAGTGGCTATGGGTGGAATCTGGAAACACGCGAATTAGTTCTTATCATGACCAATCAGTTACCAGCGCCTGACACCATACTCCAGCTTGTAAAGTGTGGATGTGTCAAAAGCAAATGTTCTACAAACCAGTGCCAGTGTCGAAAGACGAGTCTGAACTACACTGATTTATGTAGTTGTTGTGATGCCATCGACAACTGTTAGAATCACCAAGATGATCATGCGAACTTGGTTGCTGGATGTGATGATGATATCTCAATAGATGGAAGTGATGCTGATGATAAATATGTTTAATATATGTCTATTGATTAGTAATGAGGTGTCTTTGAAATTTTGAGTTAACCATATTCTGTGTTAGCCACACATGTTTATTTTACCATATTTTGAGGCCATGAAGTCATAAGATGGCACACTATCTGCAATGGATTACACACATCCCTGCACTATTGAAAACAACATCAATTGAGCTGTTATTAAATAAACTGCCATTTACAACACTCAGACCATAGGTCTGAACCTGGTCTTTAGCAGGTTCAAATTTTATGGCAATCTGAACAGGTTTTACGCAAGTCTAGCCATGCTTAAAGCCGAAATCACATTGAGTCTTGCTTGAGCTATGCGTGCGTAGCTCGATAACAGAGCCAGTCATTCTAGTGATAAATTTTCCAAAATAGTCTTCTTGGTCTGCAAATGGATATTTTCCATGAGAAAAGTGAAATTTTCATGAACAAATTAGGTGGTTAAAGGGTTAAGACTATGATATCCTGTACTAGTGTTAAGTATTTTATCTGACAGTTGTGTCGGCATTTTCAAAGTAGTAAATTCTGTATCCATAGCTCATAATACATATATAGTAATGATCAATGCACCGAATGTCTTCAGACAAGGACTCTTAATTTTCCCACAAAATTATTATGAGTTATTTTAGCTAGAACCTGTTATTGCCTTTTAGTCAAGCGGATAAGGTCGAGAATTATTCAAATCTTGATAAAAGCATAAAATTTGGCATATAAGATCTTTCATGTGTAAAATCATATAAAAGCAAGACCCACTCTGGATCTTTCCCATGAGAAGATATTAGAAAATTAAAAAAATAGCACTGTTTTGGCCTAATTTTCACAGATGAAATTCGCTTAGACGGCGCTGTACATAGAACAATGTTCTTGTAATGTCTCATTAAAACTATAATGAATGTTTCACGTGATCAACTGTTGTGTTGCATTAGAGAAATCTTACAAAATATACACCTATTGCATTAACCCTTTTAATCCGAAAGGCCTAGTGCAAAATAAATATATTTAAATTATGAAACAATCTGCGAAAAATATGAATTTGACGGGGACATGTTCTTACCTAAGTCAAGAATATATTCCAGTCAAATTAGTTTGACAGCATCATTACCTATTGTCTTGAAATTGATATTTTAAGGGTTATGATCGTATGCTGAGGAATGCAGTATCTGAAGATGTAGCATGTACCAAATGAGAATTAAAATGTTTGCTATCTATTGACATCAAATAATAGGAAATACCCATTGTCACACTACGCTAGAATGCATAGTGCTTTAATGATAAAGACTGTCAAAACATCTTCATTAGTTGTAGCTAGAACTATCAATTTGCATACCAAACAATATTTTTTTAAACTGGATCAATTCAGTTGTAAGTTTTACATTTGGTGTACAAATGTTCATTAAAATTTAAAAAATATTAATTGTCTTGGCAACTGTTGCTCATTAAAAGCTTAATCCTGGTTAAGCCTATTGTGATATTAACATACCTAAACATTCAAGTATACATATAGCAGTCAAACCTGTCTATACCGGACACTGTATTGGTCATCACAATGCGAAACTTACTAAAGATTGATTGTCGGCTAAAACAACTCATATGTAAATACAGTATGCCCATACAATGTATCTCATGTAGCCAACTGATTCAGACTTCTTAAGACAAGTGTAGTCTTCTGACCACCTTTCTTAAAGAAGCACCATCATTTGACACAAGCAGGTGTTCATTATCAATTATGAGAAACCCAATATTTACATATTAAGTTTAGTGTGTAGGCTACTTCGACCAGAGGGCAGCATCGTAGTATTTTGTATATGCCGGTATAACATGTTTCAACATATTTGAACATTATTCAATTTTCTGTATGTTTACTTTTGAATGACACATCTAATCACATATCTGACACTATTTTGCTCCTGGTGATGGCAGTTTCCAGCACAATAACACTGTACACCGAAGGCTTGCCTTGTAAAGCATACACAAACTGCTGCATGCTTTACGACACGCAGGGTAAATTAGTTCATGACACGAGCTTGAAGGCTCATGTATGATGGTCCACACTGGTGTCCATCTGTCAACATTCCAACTCTACCCCAATCAGCGAGGCTTGGCAGGACTGGAGTGGGAAACATGGCTTGTCCCTAGATGTAGCCTGCCTGGAAGGTGGCTCTCTTGATGTGTTCACAAAGCGCAGCCTGGCTAGGAAGGATGTTTTCAATTGTCCTGGAACCGTGTGAGAAAAGTGTTTGATGCTTCATTGACACAGCTCGATGAACATGTACTACTATACATAAGTACAACAAATCTCTCAATTTAATCAATGTCCTTGTCTGAGACTGTGTGTGGATTTTCTGATAGGCTAGGGAACACAGATGTAATGGCTGGAAATGCCTTCCAGGTGTCATATGCTGATTTATTGCCTCATCCATAGAAAGCTGATACCGTGTCGCAACCAGTAATGGCATGGAAGAATGGTAAAGCAGAACTGTGCACAAACTACTGACAATGATGTGCAGGCGCATGTACCGTAAGTCCTTGCCCACTCCAAAGGGCAATCCACAATTCTTTCAGACCGAATCGTGTGATGTTGGCTACACAATGAACAACAATATCTGTCTCAACAGTTCTTAGCATTACTCGATTGTATCCATTCTTAGCTGCATGAGCTGCGTGAAGCAAAACTTGGGTATCAGGTTCTTCCTGACTCCATGGTGCAAGTCAGTCTTTGTCAATTGCAGTAGTGCTCACCACATATTCATTCAAGATGCTTATTAGTTGCTTGCCTTCTATAACTAATGATTCAATGTGAGTTGCTATTAACACAAACAGTTCAGGCTTGTTTTCATCTCGTCGTAGGAAACTCTGCAATTCGCAGGAAGTGTTCCTTGTCCAACAACTCGCTTAAGCATACCATGCCCATATGATTCATGTGTGCTTTGCTTCAAGCTGGTGGTAAGATATCTGCCGCATACAACGTCAAGGCACCTTACAGATTGTGCCTGTGATACAACATAGGTGATGAACATATTTTTTGGCATAGTGTTCAATTCTTGACGGATTCCACTACACTTTCTGGCATGATATCCTTGTTATCCAAAATGAGTAGATCCATAATATCCTCCAAGAATAGATTTCCCATTTCCTTCATTGTGACCACAAGTGCATTGCCATCCGTAGCAAAAGAATTTTGAACACCAGAAATCTGTTCTTGCTGATGTGTGGTGTCTGTTTTTAGTTTTCATAAAATAGTCTCAAACTCTGTCACCACTCGTGCTGTCACCACTCACGAGTGCTATCTCTGGTCCTGACACCATCCAGCACCATAGAGCTGCAGGATCCTCAGTTAAACCCGCAGCACCACCACCATCACCCTTAATCATTTCATACTGCACCTCATGGTTATGATCCAGAACCATTAATGAAAAGAAATGCTGAGATTTCTATACCATAAAATCGCCCTGCTGGAACTGTTGATAAATATCAGAATGTTTGAATGGTAGGGCCAACATATCGCGAATATGGTATTTTCAATGAGCTGGATTTTTTGAAGCATGATTTATGTCAAGGCTTATGGTGTTAAAGTCTGTTTAATTCCACTACCGTTATCAAGTTGGGAACTATTGATGTTCATTGGCACGAATCCACGTTCATTAAATGCTATGGGGCATTTTTAGCTAACGTATCATATCCTGAACCATAGTTGGTTTCTCTCGTAGAATTGACAGCTGAGTGATTCATCAGTTAGTTCCTGACACAAAGCACAACAGTTCCAGTCGGTTATGAGCACTTGGGATGTAGCATCAGTGCTAGAACCGCTAGTGGTTGGCTGAACGGAAACTATCCCACACCGCATTGCCATTGTTTGTAGTGTTATACAGCAGCTGTTACCATTTCCTCAATTATTGACGATCTAAAACGTATAAACTAGGACATCAAACTGGTGATGGATTAAATAATTTAACATAGGTTTTGTGAGAGAATTCTCATTACCTAACACACTATATATATATATATACTGAGCCAAAAAGGTTTAGCAACAGTGAAGTTTGGTTTGTTGTATTAAAACTATGCGTCCATTTATAACCAAATTTGCAGGCATGTTTTGTCAATGTTATGTCTCGCTGATCATGAAGAAATGCAAATCATTTCTTGCATTTCTCGGCCGCACGCTTACTGCATGTGAAAATGCATTTTTCATGCACTGGCCCACATTGGCGGGTAGCGAAGGCAAAAATTCACCATATTGCAAAAGCAGATAGCGAACGTTAACAGAAAAGGCTTAAAAGTTTACCCTACCGAACATGGGCCGCCGCCTAGGGCTACCCGAAAATCAGCGCCATGAAGCAATGGGAAGACTCGCTACTGGGCAGAGCGTTCACGCTGTTGCTCGACATTTAAATGTTCACTCCTCAACAATTTCCTGTCTCCGCCAATGTGAGCAGTAAACTGGACATGTTAATGACCGACCACGATCTGGCAGACCGAGAGCAACAACACCACGAGAAGACCGCTACTTAGTGACGTCATCACGACGTCACAGGTTTGAGACTGCGTCGCGGCTGTCCCGTAATTTGCACACCGCTACCGACACTACAGTGCATGCACAAACTGACTCCATTATGCTGGACTGCATGCCCGTCATCTACTTGTTGCTGTTCTGCTTACAGAGCGTCACATCGAGAATCGGTTTGCATGCGCAAGAACTCATCAGTGATGGCGTGCTCAGCAATGGAGCCACGTTTTATTCAGTGATGGGTCGAGGTTTTGTGTGGATGTGGCGGATGGTAGGCAACGGGTTTGGCGATGTTTTGGAGAACGGTATGATGCAGCCAACATCATTCAGCACGACATATTTGGTGGCGGCAGTGTCATGGTATGGACTGGAATCCATGAAAATGGCAAAACAGATCTTATTGTGATTCGCAGAAATTTAACGGCTCAACGTTACTGTGAAGAAGTTGTCTCCCCTGTTGTCATCCCTTTTATGTAGCATCATGCAGACTTTGTTCCAGCAAGACAACGCCCGTCCTCATTCGGCTAGGGTCACCAGTGATTTCCTTGGGGCTAACAACGTTCCGGTGTTGGACTGGCCAGCGCGATCACCGGATCTGTCTCCTATTCTTGGGCGTATGGTACGTGAGAACCATCCACATCTTCACAACGTGAGGGAGCTGAAAGCTGCACTGCTCCAGGAATGGGATGCGATTCCTCTTCATGACATCAGGTGCTTAATTCGAAGCATGAGAAAGCAATGTACGGCGGTGGTTAATGCACGCGGAGGTCACAAACGGTATTGACAGCTCTGTGTCATTATTTAAATTGGACCCTTCCGTTGAATGATGCCGTGTTAAAGGCGTGATGCTAGCATTACAGTAACAAGAGACTGTTGTTCAATTTGGAAAATGACATCAATTAAATAATATATTTGAATCAATTTATTGTTTTTGTTAAATAACATTTTTTATACAGTAATATTCTCGGTGTTGCTCAACTTTTTTTGAGTATATATATATATATTATATATATATATATACACCTGTGCAAAAGTTAAGCACCAGCAAAAACAATAGAACGTAGAAACATGATGGTACAACTAGGCTGCCATACTTTTTGTCCCCGCGTTAGCTGACATAATTCCAAGTACGAAATGCACATGCATGCATGACTTCACGCCGCTTGATGTCCGTGCGTGGCGGGAAACAGCACACGTGTTCAGTTATGTAAAAGTCCAGTTTGAGGTGTAGAACAGTACATACAGATTTAGGCCACAAGATTAGGAATTTTGTGTTCATGACCGTGGTTTATTTGTACAGAGGGAATTAGCTCTTGATTGTGAACCGCTATGGCAAGACGAAGGTTAAGTGCTCGTGTGAAATGGCAAATCATAGGCATGCATACCACTGGTATGTCATGCAGAGAGATTGGCAGACAGCTGAACATTAACCATACTGTAATCAGTCGTTTGATTGCAAAACATGGGCAAACTAATGAGGTGAAGGACAGGCCTAGATCTGGAAAACCGAAGAAGACTACTGCCCATGATGATCGAGCCCTAGTATGCCTTGTTAGGAGATCTCCATTCACCAACAGCAGAGTGCTCAGCCAGCAATGGGAAACGCGCAATAGAGTGTCAATGTCTACCGTCAAAAGGAGACTGTATGCTGCTGGCATGAAAGCTAGGAGACCTGTCAGACGTCCTCTCCTCACTGCACACCACAAAGAGGAGCGTCTGAGGTGGTGCAACGAAAGAAGACACTGGAACATGAGATCCTGGAGACGGGTACACTGGTCCGATGAAAGTCGGTTCCTGCTTCATGCCACAGATGGTCGAACTCGTGTATGGAGGTCCAGACGCACGGCGTATGACCAACGTAACATCATGGAAGAAGTTCCATTTGGTGGAGGTTCCGTTATGATATGGTGGTGCATCTCATTTGATTGTAAGCTGGATCTGTTGACTGTACCTGGAACACTAAATGGACAAAGATATCAAGATTCCATACTGGATAGAGTTGTGGGCCCTCATTTTGTAAATCATGCACCTGGAACCCACCCTATATTCATGGATGACAACGCCCGACCACATCGTGCTAGAGCTGTGCATGAATAGCTCCGCCAGAATGCCATCGAAACCCTACCATGGCCAGCAAGGAGCCCTGACATGAACCCTATTGAGCATATCTGAGACATTCTGGGAAACATGGTGAGAAGGAGGGATCCTCCTGTGCAGAACCTACAGGAATTAACAGACGCACTCCATCTTGAATGGCAACGAATACCACAATGGCATATCAGTCGGTTGGTGACCAGCATGAGACGTCGTGTCCAGGCCGTCATCCAGGCACAAGGTGGATATACCCGGTATTAATAATGACAGTCTCAAACTCGTGCACAGATGTTAAACTTCGTTTTCAGACACCATTAATGACAATCTAGCCACGTGTGTCAACTGTAGGGCAATAGTTGTCAGTTGTGTCAACGTAACCATATTCAGGCCTCGTTTTCAAGTTCAAACAAAAACATACAGTGTTTCCCCACCATCATAATCAGCATTCCTCTAGTTGCATTATTACCTCTTGCACTAAGATGGATGGGTACATAAATGTTTATGCTATTGCTTTCTTCATAGCACATGAATATACCCTCGCATGTGCGTAAAAATAGGGTGGTGCTTAACTTTTGCACAGGTGTATATATATATATATATACACATTATATATCCATTGTTTAGTAAAATCATTTTATTATAGTCATCCATGTATCATATACCGTGTTTAATCTATGTTCATCTTTATATTGAAGACAAAATGCACAGATTTGTGCAATACCAATGTCGTTCTTGTTTGTACAAATTCTTCAAGGTCAAAAGTTAATCCTATTAGAACCAATAAAATAATCAGCAAGTTCGTTTTGTATTATTATACGCCATTTAGATCAAAGAAATCCCCTTATGTAATCAGTAAGTAGAATTTATGTTATCCAGATGAGCGTCATAGGCTTTGGCCTCTATTTAATTGTGTTGCAGTGGCTTTGACCTTTGACTTTTTGACCCCAAAATTGTCACATGTCCTCGAACCCTGCATGCTACCTTCCACCCAAGTATGATATGAACTAGGTTATATATTTTGCCTACAAATAAAACTTGGAAATGTGTAATTCGTCACGTCCTTGTTAATTGTCATTCATTTCCAGCAATGTCACATTTGTATTTCAAAAATTAATTCCTCCTATCTCACACAAGTTATCAAATGGGTCTTGCTTTTATTTGACTCTGCATCCAATCTTCTTCTTCTTTTCGTTCGCTGATCATACCGCCAGTCCTGTAAGTGACTATCGACATGATCATAAGCGTTAAGTGCGTGGATCCATGGTTTATTAGAGTGCACCATGCGGCCTGGAACCTCCGTCTTCAGCACTCGAGGTTTCTGTCAGGGTTACCTCACCCTTACCTCCTTTAGTCGCCTCTTACGACATGCAGAGGATACGGAAGGTGTATTCTAAGCCCCACCTACAGGGCTACTCTGCATCCAATAATTATGTACAAATGTGCCAATTTTGGTGCTTTTATCACAATGTGAACAATTCCGCTAAAATCTGGTACTTATCCACTGGACTATTTATTCATACATGCTCATACAACCATGGACAAGCTCAGACTTTTATAGTTCTGATGTCAGATTACTAATGTCTGAACGAGTCCAGCTTTTCTGTGCTAAATAAGTCTAAACAGCATTACGCTGTTGAAAATTTATAAACATCAGATTGTCAGTGCTTTTCCCTGTCGGATATAACGCGTATACAAGTTTGGGCTATTTAGTTCCGTGTTTGTCCGTGGTTTCAAGACCAGCCAGCTTTGAAGGGTGTATCAACACGGACAATCCATGAATAGCCATGATAATTAATCCATGGATTTCAAGTATTATGGGTAAAAGCTAAAGAACAATTTTCACATTAATAATTTTGTCGGTAATTAAATAAGGCTTCAAAGGGGGACACCATGCCAAAGTGGCCAGTTAATGTTTCATTATCTGAATTTAGTATATAATAGTATTAGCTAAGGAGTAGATATTATTTTGTGGTGTAAATCCTTTTTATACCCCAGCAATTCTGTTAATTGATGGCGGCAGAGTGGTTTCCGGATGTTACCTCCATTCAGGGGTAGATCTTAAATTTGTATTCCACTAGCCCGCAGATAAACGTACTAGTCCTGCAAAAGAGTGGGGTCCGGGCGCCCTCCCTCAGAAAAAAACACAAAAACAAGTAGGTGCTTATTGAATGTCCATTTATAGGCCAAGAGACTGCTATTGTTTTAATTTACAACTAGAATGTCTGTATCGGTTTTCGAGCCAGTCATTCCAGTGGTAAATTTTCAAAAATAGTCATCTCTTGGTCTGCAAATGAACATTTCCCAAGACAACTACAGAAGCCGTTTTGGCCGGCTTTAGTGTTAAAGGGTTAAAGTAGTCATGCCTCCCCCAACCCTTTAATGTTATTTCCTAAGGCCAGGAAACTGTCAAATTTAGCCATTACAGTTACATGTCATGGTTGGGGTATGGTGTTTGTGAATCATTGCTATTAATCAACTAACTAGTCAGTCATGCAAACCAAATTTTAATTCTGAATGAAAATATATTTTTATATCAAAAATGTGTTTATTCTATATGTAGCTGTGTTATGGCGCATAGACAATTAGCCTGTCTCTGTAGACAGGTTCTTCCACTGTAGCGCACCCGGCCACCAGGACAACAAATATGTAGAAATATGTACATGTACATGTACATGTGATGATACATGATAGTAATAATGATAATGATAATAATAATTAAAATAATAATAATAAATGTAAATAATAGTAATGGTAATGTCGTCGTTACTGTTATTATTAAATATAATGATAATAGTAATGCGACAATAATAATAATAATAATAATAGTAAAAATAATAATAATGGTGGTGACAGCAATAATTACACATGATTATGATTATCTAGCGGATCACTTTAAACCCCTCATGTGATCATTGATTTAGGTCTGAGGAAGAAATCAATAATTTATGATAGCTCTCATTCATTGCTTTTTCATCATGGCAGGCTATTATGAGCCATTTGCAGAGCTCTTGATCTACTTGCGATGCTTATTAAGAAGCTGTTTTCTATAGGAACTGACTTATATTTAAGGCACCTGTCTCTAAGTACTGATGACATTTTGTGCAATTTTCTCTGGGCATTTACGGATTCACATGTGATTCGCCGAGATGAACACAACACAAAGTGCTGTGGTGAGGTGTTTGCAGTAAGAAGCTGTACGACTTAAGACTGTGCTTTGTCGTAATCACAGTGAGATATAGTGCACATTCTGCCAGTGGGGCTTCATAAAGTTGCTAATATCCGATGCACTTAAATCCTTCGCCCCAGGTCATAATATCTGAACATAGTTGACGTAACATGATGGCTTTGCTGATTAAAATGGATGGCATCAAAGGCTGACATAATCCATTATGAACAGCTTTAGTTATTAGCATCTGGGAATTTTGTGTTGCTTGTGTCGAGGTTGATGGAGAAAGAGAGAGAGCAAGTGAGAGCTAATGCAATATTCACAAAAGTTTCAGGAAAATTACTTTTTGTCGAGCCATGTATATGAACAGCTATAGAAACGGTGATAGTGGCAATCCCTTATTACCAGTTCTCGCCAAATGTAACAATCTCTTGTTGGCATTGTAATCATGAAATTAGAGCCAACTTTCTTCTAAATTGAATGAAGACTAATTGGCTTCAAGGTGAACCTTTTAGGAGTAGATTAATATATATATATATATATATATATATATATATATATATATATATATATATATATATATATATATATATATATATATATATATTAAAAACCTTTAAATTGTTACCATTTGCCAAAATGGTGTTGTGGTACATGACGATTATAATATATGATGATGAAGATG
Organism: Chaetoderma sp. LZ-2023a; assembly: GCA_034401795.1. Lineage (NCBI taxonomy): Eukaryota > Metazoa > Mollusca > Caudofoveata > Chaetodermatida > Chaetodermatidae > Chaetoderma > Chaetoderma sp. LZ-2023a. The sequence continues at coordinate 37,082,122 of CM067367.1, read as the reverse complement.
ATAATTCATCTTGACTAAGCATTATGTTTTAGTAGATGAAACACAACATTTCCAATCATATAAAAAGGGCTGCCATTCCACGACATTTCACCTTTCTGTTCATGGAAAAACATATCATGTGTTCATGCAGGTTTTAAAGTAAATTCCTTTCCGCTTTTATCGCAGGACAAACAGTTGCTTTCACGAAGCAATAAAACAGATAGCAATGGACCTTTCCGGTTTTAGCTGTGCCCCGCCCATCTCTGTCTAACCTCCACCCACACCTCGCTCGTGTTGGGATCGATTGATCTCTGAACACCATGGCTACCAAAAAACTACACAGGTAAGCTGTTGAATATTTTGAAACTAATTTAACTGGGTGCTGTTGCTGCCTAAAAAACTACACAGGTAAGCTGTTGAATACTTTGAAACTAATTTGACTGGGTGCTGTTGCTGCCTAAGGCAGCAACAGCACCCAGTCAAATTAGTTTCAAAATATTCAACAGCAAGTTTATTAAATAGCAAAGAATTACAAAGACATGCAATTCATACAACGTGTCAGACTTTTTGAGATTTGATGACGGTCTATTTTAATGGAACCCTTTGTGATGTAATGATTGTGATGTCATCATACACATGCTGAGCTGATTATGACGTCATACGAGGTCAGATGATGGATCGATACTCTGGAAAGGTGAAATCACCTCCCTTTAGGCTACTGGTAGGGAATATATATTGTTAAGCCATTTTAAATAACATGTCCATCCTTTGATAAGCATGCCCTTGTTATGAAGTGATATTGCTAAATATATTAGAACGTACCACACTCTAATTGTCCTACCTTCCTGGCTTTTTCCTATAATAATAATAATAATAATAATAATAATAATAATCTTTATTTAATGAGGGTAAACAACGTCAGTAAAATCTGATCTTCCCGAGGCCCTATGTCATTGTAATATGGGATGCTGGAAAGATTGCACTGCAAATCTAAAGGAATTTCTAGGATTAATGTACCTGAGCAACTACTATTAAGTAATCCAGTTTCTCAGTCAATCATATGATGTCATAATCAATTATGTCACATGTAGGCTGACGTCGTAATCAATTAGGCGATTTAGTCCATCATAAATTCTTAATAGTTTGTCAAGCTATCCGAATTGTATGTCTTTGCTAATATTTAATAAACATTCTGTTGAGTATTTTGAAACTAATTTGACATCAAAATATTCAACAGCTTACTGGTATATTTTTCTGGAAATTGATATTCAAGGAGTGCATAGATTGATCGATCCCGACATGGGCAAAGTGTGGGTGGAGCTTAGCTAGAGATGGGTGGATTATAGCTAAAACATGATTTCTCTATTCTGCCTTTATCAGAGGACAAGGAGTTGTATTCTAGAAGCTATAAACAGATATCCGTTCATCTGCCTATAGGGTATACTAAAGTAGCAAATATGAAGTTCAACATATGCATATTTTAAACAGTGTCTGTCGTGATAAATTGTGCTTGATGTGGATGGTGCTAACATATTAGATATATTAAGTGCATTGAACACTGCATTTTATAGCATAGAAATTAAATGTTAAAACCAAACCAATTAATTAACTGTTGATTAAATTTTGGCAGATGCTTAGAACTGATACCTTTCACTTACAATTTTGCAACTTCCTTTGACATTTACAGAGATTAAGCTTTCCATATAACTGTTGTGTCACAGTTATCCATATTCTTTTGCCATAGGTAAATTCACACCAATTTACCCATGCAGTATTGTTCAAGTCTGCAGGGTTTATCATTGTCTTTTCTGTGTCAGCCTATTTAGGTAGAGCAGTTGTTCAAAATAAGTTATATTTGCCTGAGTAGTAGATCTTGTAAAGCAGATAGGGGTAGCTAAGTTTGTCACAAATGCATAATTAATGAAAAGCATTGCTTGATGGTCCATCAAGTTGAAAGAATTGTATGTCTACTATTTAATAAACATGCTGTTGAATATTTTGAAACTAATTTCACTGGGCGCTGTTGCTACCATATTGTAGCTCAGTAGGTTTCACTATGTCGGCGGTATTTCAATGAAGTGTGTTAGGCTTCTATCATTTGTATGTTTGTCAGTAGGTGAGTGGTCATGATAAGGGGCCATAACATGTGCGTTGATGGTGTGTGCATGCATGCGTGACGTGTGTGAGAGGGGAGTGTATGGGCTCAGCACAGGAGGACTTGAATATTGTGACTCCTCTGCTGATCCTATGGCCGCACTAGGCATCACTGCCATGTCTTAGTAACGTATACTGCCACCAGCTGGATCATTAGGATCCGTCAAATTGCCTAGTGTGTCTGATAGTGTATGTCGGGAGGACCATTCATTCGTTACAAGTTGCATGGTTCAGTGCTTCTTTAACACCTTTTCAACCCCGTTACCCTCTGCCCCACTTGTCGAATCTTCGAGGTAAGTGGAGAGTATAGGCACCTCAGCAGTGGACAGGTCATCTGTGTTCATTTGAGAACCAGTATGCCTATCTATTTCTACTGCCATATTATGATTCGTAACCTCTAACCATAATGTCTCGCCTTAAAGGATAAGTTGTGTACATATAGATGACAATAGTACCGCACTAATTCTTACCAATATTGAGATGGTTAGAACAGTAGGGCTAGTGGATCTCCATGTCAAATTGGGTATGGCCTAATGCTATCAGACTTTAAATCTGGTCGGCACCAGGTTTGGTTGCAAATTTACTCTGGCAGTAAGTCCTGTTGCTTTCAGTTTGATTGAAGTTGCTTGACTGTGGGCTATCTATCTACAATTTGCTTGATTGCAAGCTGACTGATCAATCTGCACAGGTTAACTCAACAATTTGCTTGGTTGTTGCCTGGCTCAACCAAGATAACTGAAATTTGCTTGGCTGTTGTCTGGCTGATCCAAGTTGACTGAATAATTTGCTTGGTTGTTGTCTGGCTGAACCTAGTTGACTGAATAATTTGCTTGGTTGATGTCTGGCTGAACCTAGTTGATGGAAGTATTTGCTTGGGTGTTGTCTGGCTGAACCAAGTTGACTGAAGTATTTGCTTGGTTGTTGTCTGGCTGAACCAAGTTGGACTGAATTTTGCTTGGCTGTTGTCTGGCTTAGCCAAGTTGAATGAAGTTTGTTGATTAGAAGGCTGTCGACTTCCAATTTGCTTGGCTGCAGGTAGGCTGATGTTGGTTGATGGTAGGCTATCTCCTTCCCATTTCCTTGGTTGCAGGTTGATTGAAGTTGGTTGATGGCAGGCAATCTCATTCCAATTTGCTTGATTGCTGGTTGACTGAAGTTCATTGATGGCAGGCAATCTCCTTCCAATTTGCTTGATTGCTGGTTGACTGAAGTTCATTGATGGCAGGCTATCTCCTTCCCATTTGCTTGGTTGCAGGTTGACTGAAGTTGGTTGATTGAAGTTGGTTGATGGCAGGCTATCTCCTTCCAATTTGCTTGGTTGCAGGTAGACTGAAGTTGCTTGATGTCAGGCTATCTCCTTCCAATTTGCTTGGTTGCAGATGAACTGATTGATGTACAGGTTGGCAACGTTATGTCAGGTAATCAGGAGGAGCTGTTGCTACGCCTAGCACCATATAAGTTGCCAGGTTTAATTGACCAAGCATTGACATATAATTAATGAGGTATGCAGATTCTTGTGATACCATTCCTTATGGCCAATGTAGTTAGCTTAATTCTAGCCTGAGGGAAAAGCGTGTTGTTAACCGTGATCTATATAGATTTGTACACTTGAATTATGCAGTCAAGTGATTTGCCTGGAAAAGTTGTTACCATTCATGACAGATCAGATTTGCAATCTGTAATTATCCAGTCAAGTTATCTGCCTTGAATAGTCTTTACTATTTATGTGCAGCAAGTAGTGGCTAATTAATCAACAAGTTGGAAGGTCACCAGCTGGCATGCATTCGCTTGGAAAGGGTTAAAGCACTTGGTATTGTTTATTTATCATATGTCGGCTTGCCAATTCATAAAAAATAAATGCAGGTTTGTATAGGAAATTGACCACCGCATTGTGGCACTTTAAACCACCTGTGAATGTTTGTGGCACTAAGCCACCTAAGAGTGTATACTGTTATGAATAGAGAACACTATATTTTAAGAGTGTTCAAATACTCATGTGACACACATGCGCACAAAATCTGCACTCTATCAGAGCTCCAAATAAGCAGCGTATTTGCGTAAATACGCAAAAATATATTTTAAAATCCCAATTTAATCACACCTTCAGTGTATTAAAGATGCAATCCAATTACCAAATATGCAAAATATTGTATAAGTCAAGCGTATACACTGCTGGTCAAAAAAGATGAGGCAAACATGATTTATCATATTTTTTATGTTTACTCTTTCATGTTAATAAATACAGGTGAAATAAGTGACAATTTCACATAATATTGTATGCATTGTCTTTGTGCAGGGTACCTTTTAGTATGGGATAGCTTTTCCCTTGTTTTTCTTCAGAAATCTCAGCCGTTTGAGCAAGCTGTCTGAAAGCCTTTTACAGTGTGCTGCATCAATGCTGTTCCATTCATGTCTGACTGCTTCCCACAACTGGTCAGTGCTCCCAAATTTTCTGCCAACCAGTTTGGCATTGATATGCACCCATATATTCTCTATGGGGTTAAGATCTGGTGACTGTCCGGGCCAAAACATCACCGACAGAGAATGCCGCTGAAACCATGACTTTGTTGTTTTTGCTCTGTCTGCCGGGGCATTATCTTGTTGAAAAATAGCTTTTTGTCTTTTATTTCTACTACACAACTTGTTCAGGCATGGAAGCAACCCCTTTTCTAATATGTTTTTATACTCCTTTGCATTAATGGACTTTTCACATTGCACAAGCTCGCCAACACCAGATGCAGAAGACACACCCCATACTATAATTCTACCTGCTCCATGTTTCACAGTAGTGGAGAGGCATTCTGGGTTATATTTTTCACCTGACTTATGAAGACATGGCTCTGGAGCATCTGTACACGGCTCAAAGCGTGGCTCATCACTCCAGAGAACACGCTCAAACCACTGAGAATCATGGTCACAATAGTGCCAGAAATCCGAGTCTCTGCAACGTTCTTTGTGAACAGCAATGGTTTCTTAGCACACCGCTTTGATGAAAAACCACCTTCCTTGAGCCTCCTTGCAATTGTTCTTCTTGAAACAGCCTTATTTTGTGAATTTCTGAATTCTTATGCTAATTTGGTGAGTCTTCTTACGATGCTTCAGAACAGTTATTTTCAGCCTTCTTTCATCTCGACATGTTGTCACTTTAGCTTGTCCAGAACCTGCTTTCTGGGCAACAGAACCTGTCACTTGAAATGTGTGGCCAATTCTCTGTATTGTAGACAGTGGAATCTGAATATCCTCAGACTTTAGAATTTTCTTAAACTCAAGATATGACTTTCCAGCTTGACGAAGACCTGCGATCCAGCTTTTGACTTCAACAGGTATTTGGAATTTAGCCTTTTTTTTAAGACATTTTGAATCAAAAATAACAACTTCACTCTTCAGGCACAGTGTGGTAATAGAAGAGATTACAGAAATGGCTAATGTCTTGTCACATCGGTCAGCATAACTCAACTAGCTTGCTAGTTTGGTTAGTTAATTCACTTTAAATCCTGAACACAGAGACGCACTATTTGTCTTTTGTGTATGCATGTAGGTCTAATATAGAACAAGAAGCCATTCAGTAGATGGCTTTTGATATGCAAATTAGCTCACTCAGCAGTGGAAAGCAGTCAGACATGAATGGAACAGCATTGATGCAGCACAACGCAAAAAGCTTTCAGACAGCTTGCCCAAATGGGTGAGTTTTGAGACAAAAAAAAATAAGGGAAAGGCTATCCCATACTAAAAGGTACCCTGCACACAGACAATGCATACAATATTATGTAAAATTGTCACTTATTTCACCTGTATTTATTAACATGAAAGAGTAATCATAAAAAATATGACAAATCATGTTTGCCTCATTTTTTTGTTATACATATATATATATATATATATATATATATATATATATATATATATATATATATATATATATATATATATATATATATATATTACATGGATTCAAGAGACTAAAGTAGGTAAACACTCAGAGCAGCAACTACAGACAGGCCATAAGCTAGTGCTCATGGAGCAAAAACAGGCCACATACCAGGGTTTAGGCTTCGTAATCAGACCAAGGGGCTTGGACCATGTCATTAGTTTTGGATACATCAGTGATCGCGTTGCATTCATCGACCTGGCTATACCTACGTGAAAACACGCGACAACTAAGTGTCGCATTGTCATGGCCCAACTAGCGAAAAAGCCAAAGAGAAACCAGCAATATCAGATTCCATCTATGCAGAACTGAGCTCCGCCGTTACAATCCCAGCTAATGGCAACTGTTCGTGTGGAGATTTCAACTCCAAGCAGGGTAAACTCGGAATTGCGGACAAAACTTCAGGACTTGGCTTATGCATGGGATCATATGGAGAGGGCACACGCAACAGCAAAGGAGAGAGCACACGCAACAGAAATGGCGATAAACTGGTGGTATTCCTCAGTTCCAATGGCCTATTTGCCACAAATATGGCTTTCAAACACCCATGCCATCATATGACAACATGGACCAGACACACTGCAGATCGCAAAGCCCCAAAAGGTTCTAAGGCTGCAACAACTGTCTTCAACCAAATAGACTTCATACTATGCAAGACAGAAGCAAAACCCCTACTTCGGAATGCTTGTACCTATGGAGGCACAGACCTCAATTCTGACCATAAGCCAGTCATTACAAGCCTTCAGATAAACGATCTCTATTTAATATATAAGCGCCATACCAGGCAAGAGGGTAGAGTCACATACAACCTATCCAAGCTCATCAGCGACACTGACAGTCAAATGTCATACAAAAAGGCCCTCGGGGAGCAGATAGCTAACATCAACGTCAGCTCCAATCCAAACGAAGCCCTTACCAAAATACTGAAATCTATGTAATTATCAGCTACCAGAACCATAGGTGTTCTTAAAAACAACCAAACTAGGTATACTGACAACACTCTAGCAGTAAAACTGTCAGCAGAGCAGAAAGCATTACGGCTGCGCATCTACCAAAGTGGCCATAGTGAAGACCGCACCAAACTACGCCGGGAGCACAATAAAATTCCGTGCCACATTGGCGAACACTTAAAAGATCTTGCTATTCAACAAGCAGACTCCATCGCAGATGAAATCACTTCCACGGATGACTGTCACAAAATGTTTCGGGCAGCCCGAGTCCTGAGAGTTACTGACGACACACCACCACTCACTGTACACAACTCTGAAGAACACTTTATCGGGACTGACCGGGAAAAAGACAAGGCGATTCGAGAATGGTTCAAGGAACAGTTCACTGACCACGATGATAAGCCCTTTCACCTGTTCTCAGGAGACTCCAGGTCATTACTAACAGCAATTAAAACAGCAGAAGTTGAGAAGGCACTTAAAAGCCCTGAAAAATGGACGTGCATCTGGACCTGATAGTATGAGCAATGAACTATTCAAATATGCAAGTGACATTATCTCAAAACCGATCATGCACCTAATCAATTCAGCTTTTATGCACCACCTTCCCATCGACGCTGTAGGCCACGGCATTCTTATCGCAGTACCCAAGCCCAAGAAGCCACCTGGCCCACCAGCCAATCTGTGGCCCACTGCGCTCCTCAACAGCATACAGAAAATCCTATCCAATGTTACTCTATGCTGCATCCGAGACAAGATCGATTACTTCACCGGATCAGGTCAAAGTGTCTTCAAACGTGGACGCAGCTGTGCAGACATGGTATGGGCTCAATCCATGCTTGTGTTGGTAGTCATGTCCAAACACTGGGACTTCCACAAAATGGGCATTGACATGTCACGAGCCTCCGACACAATTAAACGCTCAAAGATCCTAGATGTACTACACCAGGCCAGTTGCAATGAAGATGAGCTACGACTAGTGAGACTACTGCTTGCAGACACCAAGCTGAAAGTATGAGTCCAGTCACTGAAGTCTGTAGAGTTTGAGACATCAATCGGCTCCCCACAGGGAGATGGTCTATCTCTGGTGCCTTTCACCTACTACCTTGCTGCCGCATTGAAATCTGTGAGGGAAAGTTCCACAAGACAAAACCACCCAGTGTCAATACTGGGCATGCTGCTAGAGATGGAATATGCCAACGATGTGAACTTCATAGACCAGGAAAAGAAACCCCTTAGCGAACTTCTCCCAATAGCTGCAAGCAAACTAAAAATTGAGAATCTCTTTATGAGTGAATCCAAAACAGAGTTCACCCACATATACCTATCGACAAAGCATGAAACTATAGAAAATGACGACCCACTTCGTGGTGGCGAACCATGGCGGAAAAGTAAAATCCTGGGCTCACTGCTTTACAGTACTGCTGAAATTTCTGCACGCTGCATCATGGGGAACATAGCTTTCCAGTCCTTCTGGAAGCTTTGGATTCGTAGATCAAAGATGTCCTTGATAAAGAGCCTACATTTATACAATGCAACCTGCGTATCCTTGATGCTGTATAACTGTAACAGCTGACAGCTCCAAAGGCAGCTCTAGACAAACTCTATGTCTGCCACCGCAAACACCTACACACCATCACTGCACACCGATGGCCAGACAGCATAATTTCCATTGATGTACTATACAAGATGTGTAATACATCGCCGCTGTCTGTAAAAGTTGCCCAACAAAGATGGTCCATGTTTGGCCATGTGCTAAGTATGCCAGAAGAGACACCAGCACAGAGAGCCCTGGAATTCGCCCTACTCGGAGCCAGCAAGTACAAAGCCAGGAGAGGACGTCATTGCATAAATCTGCTAAGCGTGCTACAAGGTGACCTGAAGAAAGCAGGACACGGTACACTCAAGTCAAGAATGAACCTGAGGAAGCTAAGGATTTCGGCTGAGGACAAGACACAGTGGGAAAAAGCGAAGAAGGACTGATTACAGCTGTAGGATGTTTCTACTACTACAGCCGGAGAATACAGTAATCATACATACATGAAAAGCCAGATCAGTTTCAAATAAGTTTGAAAACCAGTGTGTGGTGAGCGAGACTCCCCTCTTCGGTCAAATCATTGGGATTTATGGAGAAAATGTGTGTTCTTTGCAAAAAGTAGTTTTTAGCAGAAAGCTGTCAAATTGCTTCTAGAAACACGGCATCAATCACTTCTTGCGGAAAAGGCAGAAAAGGCAGATCAGCACATCACCTCATGCACCAGCCCACTGGAGCATCACTGGCACTGATGAGTGCTGATTCAACAAGGCGTCTCCTTATTAGTTTGACAATATAAAACTAAACCCACTACAACACTGATATTAATGCTAGGAGGGGGAGGGTGGGCCCACCATCCCACCCCATGGGCCATGCTTGAGAATGAAGACAAACAAATGACGGTTTGGGTGAAATATGAAGAGCCATAGATTTTATTGAATTTCTGCCCGGGCCTAGTTAGGCCCTATACCAATTCTTGCTTAGTAATACAAAGCAATCTATGGTCCTGGATCTAAACTAATGAAATGACAATGATTAATTATATTCACAAAATAATATGAAACAGTGACTTATTTGACCAGTATGATTCTAATTATAATAATTTTACGGCGTGCTTAACACTCATATCAGCCAATGTAAATTTGTAGACCAAGAGGGGAGCATTTCCAAAATTTCCCACTCGCATTGGATTGATTGGCTCGATAACCAAGCCGGTCATTCCAGTGGTAAACTTCAAAACTAGTGCTCCTCCTGTCTGCAAATCCCCATTTCCTCTGGGAAAGGACAGTGTATGGCGGCTAAATGCAACCCTTGGTCACTCATAGTGCCAATGTAAATTTTGCAGACCAAGAGGAGAACATTTTCCCCCCCCCCACTGGATTGACTGGTTCGACAACCGAGCCAGTCATTCCAGTGGTAAACCTTCAAAAATAGTATTCTCCCAGTCTGCAAATTCACATTTCCTTTGAGAAAAGAAAATTCTTTTTTTTTCTTTGGATAAATTAAGGACCTAAAAGGTTAATGTGTATGAATTCAGTGACACAGAGTGTGGGTGGGTGGGCAGGGATTTTTAAGCATATATTTTAAAAGAAGCATTTGCAGTGCGGAACTTTTCCCGAATGAAGAGCATAGCTGCTGGACGTTGCTAACTATTCTGAGTTGACATGTCCGATTTTTTGATTGGCTGCCTAGCACATGTACTGCTCCCGCCAGATAATCTGGCTGGGCAGTGCACGTGCCTAAGCCACCATCATAGCTTGTGATAGGGCGAGCACTAAGCTCATGAATATTAATGAGGTGGACATGGAGCGGGTGCTGAACACACACCCTACTTTGCAGGTGGGCCTCTACAAAGGACCGAACATCCTGGAATTTCAAAGGGCCGGATTTCACAGTTTATAGGACAGGCTTTACGCCATGGCGCAATTACAATCCCCCTCCCGTCTGCATTAATAGCATATTAACAATATTAATATTTTCATTAATGCTAGGAGGGGGAGGGTGGGCCCATCATCCCACCCCATGGGCCATGCTTGAGAATGAAGACAAACAAAGGACGGTTTGGGTGAAATATGAAGAGTCATAGATTTTATTGAATTTCTTCCTGGGTCCAGTTAGGCCCTATACCAATTCCTGCTTAGTAATACAATGCAATCAATTGTCCTCCAAACCTCACCCAAGCAGTAGGGAGTAGGGGAATTTTGGTGGTTTACATGCACGTATAGTGCACAAATAAAATAATAATAAATAAAATAAAATAAAGGATTCTATGAACATGAGTAGGTTAATCGCCGTGTCTGATATGTACACCAGCACTACATAACCTGGCAGTATTAAATAAATATATAGAGTTACCCTTTAATGCTCTCAGGAAATTGCTTGTCTTCAGCTGATATTACTAAGAATGCAAAGCAGTTGAAGTGTACACATGACTGAAATAGAGATGTGCACTAAGTACCAGAGGAGTTGATGCCTTGCCCATTTTTAGATAAGTTCTGACAACTTGTCACTCATGTTTGAGTCAATTAATTATAGGTAACTATATATAGGTAAGATGTTGAATATTTTGAAACTAATTTACTGGTTGCTGTTCCTCAATTTACTGATTATGGTGATGATTATTATTCTGTCTGTAGCCTATAGCTAATGGATGTTACTGGGCATTGCCCTTTGTCTTGGCTAACATAGATCATGTAATGTACACATGCTATCATCTGGCTAATTATAGACATTGCTTGATGGCTGTAGATCTAATCTCAGGTGGTGAGGATGTCTCGCAGACAATATAAAATCATTTTATGACACTGTTATTATCGAAGCCTTAATTGAATGAGGGTTTCTAAATGTGTCTCAGAAGTTGTCAAGGTTTAATCATGCGTGACCTATATAGTTAAACTTTATCATAAAAAACAGTTCATAAGCCATAATAAGGAAAAAATTGTTACCTCTCTGTGATGTAGAATATGTTTGAGTGTACCTTTGCTGACTATCTCAGTCACTTCTTCAGCACGGTCACTGGCTAGTGTGGTCAGTTCTTGTGGAGTCATTGATTAGTAGAACTCGTCTCGGTTCATGATTGGTTGGTGTTTGTAAATTTGTAAATGCCTCAGTCAGACCAATTTATTCAAACGAAAAGTCAAGGAGGCTATTGAAATTTACAAACAGTAACCAATCATGAACCAATAAAACAGGGCTACCGTATAACGGCGATCTACCAATCAATGGTGTCACAAGAACTTATCAGAGTGACTAGCCAGCAATTGTCAGTGAGATGTCATGGAAACTACATTAAACACTCAAACAAATTCTACATCTCGAAGAGGTAACAAATTTTTGCTTTATTATGAATCATCCTGGGATTTGGACCAACGTTTTGGAAATAGTTCATAAACCAGCCAACGCTCCATAATCCATGCAACAAATCCTTCCCAGATAATTATGGGATGCACAAGAGACTTATAAAAATTGTTCCACATACATGTTGTGATTAGAAGACTGCTGCTAAATTTAGCGTTTTTCCTGTTGCATTGGAAAATTTATTCTAAAATGAGTGGAAATAGAATTTTAAGCATCTGTTCACATTATTGAGCATGGGAAAAATCCATTATTAGCTGACCTGTAAGGTCAAGTTAGCTTATGCCATGGCGACCGGTCGTCCGTCGTCTGTCCGTCATCCAGCAACTTTTCTTTTAAATGACTTCTAAAGAACCACTGGGTCTATTTCAATTATATTTTGCAGGAAGCATCCTTAGGGCATAGGGATCCAAGTTTGTTCAACGGAAGCCGATCGACCAATTTGGCCAGTGGCCATCTTGGATTTTGGCCAATTTTTAGAAACATCTTTAAAAATCTTCTCCGAAACCGTTCGAAGGATCGACTCAGAACTCATGATCTAGGTTAAGAACTGAACCAAGTTTGTTCAAGGTAACTTGATTTACCCAATGGTACAGCGGCCATTTTGGATGTCCTAGTTTTCTCAAAAACATCTTTTTCCCCAGAACTGCCAAAGCAATCAGGCCAAAATTTGTGATATATGATTAGGGACTAAGGGCCGTTAAAGTTTGATCACGGGGAATTGATCCGTAAAAAAAACCAATGGCTGCCCTGGGCCAACCAAAATGTAGCATGTTTTGGCGGCCATATTGAATTTTTTTATTTGATGGATTTTGAGGCCGAAGTTAGTTTTATATATGTTTTTGCATATTGTGATTTCAAATTTCCTATTTTTGAGACTGTCGGATAAATGGTTTAGTGGCCATCTTGGATCATTTGCCCGCCAAAAGCTCCCATACTAAAGCAGTGGAAAATTTGTAATGTATATTCTTGTCGCGAACCACTGGGCTGATTTCAAGTATATTTAACAGGAGGCATGTTTAGGGAATAGGGATACAAATTTGTTCAAAGGAAGATGATCGGCCAATTTGGCCCACAGCCATCTTGGATTTTGGCCGACTTTTAGAAACATCATTAAACATCTCTGAAACTGCTTCAAGCAGGGGTATCGATGCAGACCTCATGAAATATGATCTAGGGCAAGAGTTGAACCAGGTTTGTTCGAGGAACTTAATTTGCCAATGTTCGGCGGCCATCTTGGATGACCTATTTTTTTGCGAAAACGACTTCTCCAGAACCGCTGAATGGATCCGCTATGAAAGGGTCAATCAGATGATTGTCAATATGTTTATAAGAATCACTGTTTTTATGGCTTGACCTGTGTAGCATTTCTAAATGAATCAGAATTATCTACTGCATTCAGATAATTTCCTCTCTGATTTATAAACCTTATCCAGTATCAGTTGTAAAGATAACACTCATTGACATAAATTGCGTTGATAGCTAGATAGTCTAGCAATATTTGCTGCCCGATCAATACAATCACCAATTTTCTGACTAACAAAAGATTAAATTGCTGGAGATAGTACTACTTTAAATTGGTGTATTGTCGCCTTTGATTACTATGTTGTCTTTATGAAGTGACACCGTCTTTTACGTCAAAAAATAAGTTGATGTCATAATCATTATTCGCAGAAATACTCCGTCATAAACCTGGAATAAGTCAGTCAAACTGAATGAATTTTATGTCTTTACTATAATAAACACTTGAATATTTTGAAACTAATTTGACTGCATGGTCGCTGTTGCTGCTATTGGCAGCAACAGAAGCCCCAGTCAAATTGGTTTCAGTATATTCAACACGTTACCTGTATAGTTACCATGAAATTTGGATTCTGGAAATTCAGCAATCAAAGTATGTAAATTGATTTCAATACATGGAGCTTAGCGAGAGATGGCGGGACATAATTAAAAGTGGATTCATCCATTGTCATAGTTGGAGCTTTGTCATAGCATTATTATTTATTATCAAGACGATATATGTTAGCGCTTCAAAATTAATGGCAAGCGGAATGTGATTAATTTTCCCGCTGAAAATTTACGTTATCAAAGGTATAAATCCATTGTGAAATGATATTGTGTGCCCTTGTACTTTTTCAAGCTTTTCATCTTCATCCCAACATGTACTGATCTGTACTGCCAGATTCTCATTGTTCCTTTCATTGTTATGTTATAATACACGACTTTAAGTTATGACACGTACCATACTTGTCTAGTCGGTGCCTTTATTATTCTTTCAATGCCATGCATTAAAGTAGGCATATAGAACTCATGCCTGACCGACTTGAATGTGCTTTGTGTATAGGTTCTGCGAGATCAGGTGAGAAATCTAACCGTTGGATGATATTGATCTAAGCAGAAAACTATTGCGCAATAAGTAGTAATCCCAGCTTGAGTAATGATTGTCTGACTTTTTGGGACACATGATGGTGGTTCTTATAATACAGGTTATCAAAAGAGGAATTGTCATAAAGAACAAATAAACATCATCTGCTCTGAAGTGATATTCACCAGTAATGGTTGTAGTTGCCATTCAGGTGTCATATAAAGCCCTATTCATGTTGGAATAAAATGGTCTAGGTCGTGTTGACCCAATAAGAGAAATTGTGGCAGTAGGGTCACAGCATTTGCCTATCGCGGCTCTCTGTTCATCCTTAGGCTTCAACTCTCACATGCATGATCACACAAGTTTTACTGAAGCGATCATCTCTTAAAGACGACATTCTTGCCTAAGAATAATAAGTGAAGACAATCATTCCAGAGAATTCCAAATCTAGCTATCACAAAACCGCTTTTCCGTGATCTTGAACTTTGACCTTTCCCACCGCAAAATCCAGAAGGTGCTTTAGGACCCCAAGGGCAACCATCTACTTAAAGTTTTGTGAAGATCCCTCCAGTTTAACTTAAGTTATCGTGCATCACATACACGCACGCACGCACGCAGGCAAGCACGTGTGCACGCATGCACACGCACACACACACACACGGTTGTTCATATATTGCATGTGCATGAAAACCATGACAGCTGGATGATAAGGACTACATTTGCTAATGGATTGGTGATACATGAAATAACACTTCCAGTATGATAGGCACCAGAGCTGAACTATGGATGAATTTTGGGGTGAATTTTAATACTTAAATAACTAATTAAGAGACTAAAGTATTAAATAATGCCCATAACTCAGTGATTTATACAAAAAATAGCTGAACTAAACGACCCAGACGTATATAGTGGTCTGTTATTTTGTTAGCTTACTAAAATACTTACCACTCAATTCACTGTTTGCTATAAGTCACCTGACTTAGATATCTCAGAAAATTGTAACCTATTCATTCCCATGGTGTGTGGGTTCCATTGTAAACAAGGTTAGCAGAGTTACATCCCTCCATTGGGTAGTCTTGATAGTATCTCTTTAACTCTAAAGCAGTCATTGCTCTAGGGAACCGGTTCCTCTATTCCTATAGAGAACATAAACGAGTCCGTGAGCATGCGCACTTATGCTACTTTGCATGCGACCGAGTCCAAGCCGTCATTAATTAATTCCACAAATTTTTAATAATGATTTGCAATTTAACGATGCGGGGTGGCTGAGGTTGGCCACAGTTAATTGAGTGGTAAGTATTTTCGTAAGCTAACCAAATGCCAGACCAGTATATACGTCTGGGTCATTTTGTAACACAACAAAAATACTAAGCCACTCAATTCACTGTTTGTTAAAACATAGAATTGGTCAGAGCCCAAATACTAGGTGGGTTGTAAATTGCAAATCAGGAATGAAAGGTTAATGACCAAAAATACTAAAACCAACTAAATCGCTAAAGTGTTGAAAGAGCACGAACAAACAAATGTTCTAAATAAAATACAATAAAATAATGATAATTAGAAAATCTCAGCAAAGAGAATTTAAAAACAGACGTGAGATGGTGAAGAAGACGGCTGACTAAAGAACCTAGGCAATTGAGCCTAGGTTTGAGTGGCGAAACTAGAAATGTCAGATTGTGAATTGAGTCTGATCTTTCAGATAAAAATAATGTATAATCTGCCATTTATACTGCCACTTACATAATGTCGTCCACTGATAGATATGCATAGAATGCGAAGGAGAAGGCCATACCACGAACATCATGTGCCTTAGCACAAACTGAGTGTCTACTGGAGATACATTCTAGTGTCGATTAATGGTGTCTGTAATCCAGTTGATGAGATGCGCGCTTACTAGACAAATTTGCATAAGTAATCAAAAAGACTAAATTAGGCATAGTTTTCGGAAAGGATTGAAAACAATTAATTAGGTTTTATATATATATAAGATCTCTTCAAGGGCAAAGAATGAAGCCAGGTCTCCTACCACCTAGAAAAGATCATTCACACAAAGAATATTAATGTCAGAATGCCATCTAATAAACGCGGCAGCTAGTAGAAAAAGAATGATTTCAGAGTTATACAATTAAACAGATGGACCCAAGACATGAATTAATAGAGGAATTTATTATAGGTATTTGTCTTTGCGCTATACCCTAAAAATAACTGTGCCATGGATAAATGATGTAAATACTTAATAACTCTCAAACCGGCTTCTAGAAAATAAAGAAGGATAGATGCTAGTGAAAACGATAACACCACCCCAGCATACAGAGATTTAAGTCAGCAAAAAATATCCCATGAGTCTATGACTTGTTCTTACAACCATTTGAAAACCTTAAATATACTCTGGTAAATTCTCCTGTAACAGATAGTTGAATTGATTAAGAATACTAAAGTTCAGACAAAAAAATAAATTTCTGAAAAACAGGTCTTGGAAAATAGCATATATATACACCTGTGCAAAAGTTAAGCACCACCCTATTTTTACGCACATGCGAGGGTATATTCATGTGCTATGAAGAAAGCAATAGCATAAACATTTATGTACCCATCCATCTTAGTGCAAGAGGTAATAATGCAACTAGAGGAATGCTGATTATGATGGTGGGGAAACACTGTATGTTTTTGTTGGAACTTGAAAACGAGGCCTGAATATGGTTACGTTGACACAACTGACAACTATTGGCCTACAGTTGACACACGTGGCTAGATTGTCATTAATGGTGTCTGAAAACGAAGTTTAACATCTGTGCACGAGTTTGAGACTGTCATTATTAATACCGGGTATATCCACCTTGTGCCTGGATGACGGCCTGGACACGACGTCTCATGCTGGTCACCAACCGACTGATACGCCATTGTGGTATTCGTTGCCATTCAAGATGGAGTGCGTCTGTTAATTCCTGTAGGTTCTACACAGGAGGATCCCTCCTTCTCACCATGTTTCCCAGAATGTCCCAGATATGCTCAATAGGGTTCATGTCAGGGCTCCTTGCTGGCCATGGTAGGGTTTCGATGGCATTCTGGCGGAGGTATTCATGCACAGCTCTAGCACGATGTGGTCGGGCGTTGTCATCCATGAATATAGGGTGGGTTCCAGGTGCATGATTTACAAAATGAGGGACCACAACTTTATCCAGTATGGAATCTTGATATCTTTGTCCATTTAGTGTTCCAGGTACAGTCAACAGATCCAGCTTACAATCAAATGAGATGCACCCCCATATCATAACGGAACCTCCACCAAATGGAACTTCTTCCATGGTGTTACGTTGGTCGTACGCCGTGCGTCTGGACCTCCATACACGAGTTCGACCATCTGTGGCATGAAGCAGGAACCGACTTTCATCGGACCAGTGTACCCGTCTCCAGGATCTCATGTTCCAGTGTCTTCTTTCGTTGCACCACCTCAGACGCTCCTCTTTGTGGTGTGCAGTGAGGAGAGGACATCTGACAGGTCTCCTAGCTTTCATGCCAGCAGCATACAGTCTCCTTTTGACGGTAGACATTGACACTCTATTGCGCGTTTCCCATTGCTGGCTGAGCACTCTGCTGTTGGTGAATGGAGATCTCCTAACAAGGCGTACTAGGGCTCGATCATCACGGGCAGTAGTCTTCTTCGGTCTTCCAGATCTAGGCCTGTCCTTCACCTCGTTAGTTTGCCCATGTTTTGCAATCAAACGACTGATTACAGTATGGTTAATGTTCAGCTGTCTGCCAATCTCTCTGCATGACATACCAGTGGTATGCATGCCTATGATTTGCCATTTCACACGATCACTTAACCTTCGTCTTGCCATAGCGGTTCACAATCAAGAGCTAATTCTCTCTGTACAAATAAACCACGGTCATGAACACAAAATTCCTAATCTTGTCGCCTAAATCTGTATGTAATGTTCTACACCTCAAACTGGACTTTTACATAACTGAACACGTGTGCTGTTTCCCGGCACGCACGGACATCAAGCGGCGTGAAGTCATGCATGCATGTGCATTTCGTACTTGGAATTATGTCAGCTAACGCGGGGACAAAAAGTATGGCAGCCTAGTTGTACCATCATGTTTCTACGTTCTATTGTTTTTGCTGGTGCTTAACTTTTGCACAGGTGTATACATATTGAAGATTTGTGGAATGATGAAATGAAAGCTGCTGTTAAACGAGATAGAAAATCTGCAAAATTTGGAAGACTCTTTGGATTTCCACAAAGAGTACTACGAGATCCATTAAATAACTCTCATTGGGCCAAGCAGGAGTGATTAAAGGGATAATGCATTCTGCTGACAAAAGTTCTTAAAGACAATTGCACTAGAAACCGCTGACAAAAGTTTTTAAAGACAATTGGCACTAGAATGTTAAATTGAAGATATTTGAACAAAATGTGAAGTCTATGACTGGGCCAGAGAATCTACCGCCAGAGCCTAGCTTGGAGGAAGAATATGAACATCAGATCTGGACACTATACTGAGTAGAAACTTAATGGGATGTAGTAAATGAGCTACAAGGAAAAGCATTCTACCTGGAATGTGAGATGCTGAAAGACTTCCTGACATCTCCACCGCTGGAGGAAAACCAAGACTCCAGACAAAATATGATAATCTCAACTGCCCTGCTTGTTGATGAAAGTCACTACTATAGAAATGACTGCATGAGCAGATAGGTGGCTTGTGAAAGAGACAATATCTCTTCATTCTCCAATATTCCAGAGTATTGAAGAGGAATACTAGAGTATTAGTTCCTGTTCTAGTTCCTGAAAAGGAAGAGAGTAGTAAGACTACTTTATCTGATTCCATAGACACAAGAACGAGAGGAAATTCTATAGCGATCCCCTCCCCCAAACACGTAAGAACAAGACATCAAAAAGGACCGGCAGATGGATAAACTGGTGAATTGGTACCTATGACACCCACCGAATGAAAATGCAGTGTATGCGGTCCTGGTGAAGGACAAAATTCTGAATTACTAGACTTGACCTTCGTACATAAAACTGACTCCATTCGGCCCAGATTTTAACACAATTAAGGAACCTAAAAGAACGCAGATCCAGTTAGGATCAATTCTGTATGTATGGAAATATCAGAAAACATTGTCCCTTATCCTTGACGAGACCAGTGATGACTGGCCAAAATTACTCCATGTCCATATTGTTCCTTTCATCGATGAACTCCATTCCTGAGACAACAAGAGTTGAATACTATAAAACGATTTGACTGTAAGTCATCGTTGTCTCAAACAGCAAGAAAGCAGCCATGGGTTCCAGACAAAATAATTCCAAAATATACAACAGAATTAGTATTAAATCATAAGGACATGGTGTAAATATTTAGGAAATTGTCAGAAAAGGATAAATATATGAGTTGAAGATAAGAGCCGAGACCGTATAAAAGATGATCTGCCAACACCTCATAATCCTTAAAATCTTTGGATTCTGCCATTCCTCCACTGTATCCTACTTGAAAAGAGAAGAAAATTATTGATCAGGAGCAGATGCAGGACTAATGTCAGAGGAGACCAACATGGTTTGATAGAAAAAAGGGGGATTCAATAACTATGTTGATTGTACCTTATATGTAGGAAATCTGCTACCTAAGACTTGCATGAGGCTAGCTATACCCATCCCCACCCATGACAGAGTAGAGATTATATAGAAGCGCTTAAGCATGACAGCTAGGACCAGAATAAACCTGCAGAATCTTATTTTACAAATCTAATTTTAAAACAAAGCTAGTATGATATGAGCCAAATTGTTAATATCTTTATCAGATGATTAAACAGGAAAGAAGTCCATCAAACCTGTGACCAGATCAATGATGGATAAGGACAAAGGACTGCAACTACACAGAAGGGTGAAAGGAAAAAAACATTCCACAATCCATGAAAAGGCAATGGCCCAATCATCTTGGTTAGGCCCCCCCCCCCCTTGAGGAATTTATTTAATAATGCCTGGGAAAGTTAGAATTTAGAAGAATAAAAATAGGCTTGAATAGATAAGGCAGAGAAAACAGCCCCATATGAAAATAACAGAAATAGACATATCACTAGACAAATAAAAAGATCAAAATTTCTACTGAACTCGAGAGAGAGAGGAGTGGTGTAAGTCTTGATAAGACAAAAAAGATTAGAGGAGGTACCTTATGTAGACTAACTTTATTATTGTGACAAGCTTACATTACCCATAAATATGCTTCATCACAGCGAGGGATCCTACTGATAGAAAAGAAAGACTGAAAAACTATGTGAAAAATAAATCAGGCCAGATATGATACTAAAAGATAGCAAACCACTATTCACAATTAAAATAATAAAGACTGATGCACTTATTTGCAGATTGATATTAGGAGAATCGAAAGATGATTGATTCCAATTTTTTGAGAGAACAGGTCGAAAGATGGAGGCTGATAGGAAGAGACTAATACATGAGAAGATTCAGGAGAAAAACGAAATCTAGTGAAATCAAAACGACAAAAGAACTGCTAGGATCATAAGAAAAAAAAGGAAGGAAAATTGGATGGTTCAGCCATTGCACTAAGAGCAACTAATAAAGAATTAAAGATCTAAAAATAAGAGCCCCTGAAATAGGGCATTTAAATTGTCAAACGTGATTTAGAAACATAACAATACCAGCACAACAGCAGAAGTGAATTGATTTGGCATACCTAAACCAGAAGTTTAATTATAATCAGTTGCTATACCATAAAAATTGAGAGTTATAATCTAGGTAATAATTCTGAGCACAGGACAATTAGGCCTTATATTCATCTCTTCTTCATTTATCTCCATGCCTATGCCGTCACTTCTGGTTATGGGTTGCGTGTAAGGTGTAGTCATGCATTGCCTTTTGACTATGCCAAAGCCTACCTAAACCATTTTCAAATGTTTTATGAGTTGGTGTGGAAACAACATGTTCAGACAAAACATTTCAGTTTGCACACCCCTTAGAGAGAAATTTTTTCTAACTATGGCGTAGGTTAGTTCTCCCCCTCTTCTGGTAGACTTTCAGATGATTTCCATGAGTACTAGTCCATTCGTAAGCAGAATGTTTTATTTGACAATAACAATTAATCAATTGAGAGCCGATAGAATGATCCACCATAGCCTGGGTACGTGCTCTATATATTCAATTTCGTCCAAGTTAAGTACCCGCAGAAAGAATTTCTAAATTGGTGAGATATTAGATTATACATTAAGTAGGAAAAAAACCCATATTAGGGCTAATGAAAGGATCTGATAGTCAAGATCCAAAGGCTATGCTTGCTACTAAAACACTGAGATTGACACGCGTCTCTGATATAGTAAAACTTGGTCATCAAAGTTTGTAGTGTTTACTACCAAAATATTAACCATTTAACTGTCGAAGTTATTAGTCATAAGTTGCAACTGAAATAAGTTGAATCTGAATGAGTACCAGCAAATATGGGAGTGGCGTATTTACTTATAAACCCATAAATAGGCTACCCATTTATGCTCAAAGATACCACGAAAACTCCCCTGCACAAATCTTGCCACCTCGCGGCTATGCTTAATGTGTACGTCAAAACATCATTCGCAGAAGTGAAATTATTAAATTGAACAGCCTAAATATTGTGTATCCTTTAATAAAGATTGTTTATTCCATCAAAATTAATCCTAACTTGACATAAATGTTGTCTTTAAAATATATAAATCAAAATCAAGTGATATATAAATCACGTGATATTATCTGATCAGATCAGGTTAAAACAAATTTAAATGAAGTATCTTGAGCGAGTACTCGGATATAGTTATCCTGGAATCGGGAATTCGACAATGCGATCTACGCTTCTCGTCAGCGCCTCCAAACGGAGATTTACTTTGCCACTGGCTGGCTCGCTAACATTAGAAGCGGCCTACCCAGTTTAATTATCAGGCATTCAAACAATTTTTCTCGAATATCGCATTACGTTTTGGATCATTATATGTTGGTGACTTAGATTACAATCTAACCAGTCATATATATGATTTTATCGCTAGATTTACAAATCAAGTGAAAGCAAGTTTCTCGCTAGATTTACAAATCAAGTGAACCCGATAATCTGACACAGGCTTAATAGCCTATCTAACAAAAGAGGGTTATGTGATTATGAGGATTCAAATCAGTATCATAATTTTGAACATGGAGGCATTCTGAGATCGTCCGACATTTGCCAATTTACGACACACTAAAGAGGATATCCCATAGCAACGCAATGTTTACATTTTTCATGAAACTAAGGCCATAAAAAAGGCTTGTATCGAATATCCCCACCCGGTATTAGAAAACATAAATCTCGAGTAATTCTTTCAAGATATTAAATAAAAGGTAAAAATGTTTCACGGCCCATTGCTAGTAATGTTAAATTAGCCTGCGAAAACGGCGCCAATACCAGGGTATCCGATATGTGAAATTTTAATGCGAAGACCAAATCGTGAACATGATGGTCTTGTCTTTATTGTAATACGACTGACATGCCTGATCATCATGAAGTAATTGCGAGTCATGTTACTTGGTTAGTAATGGTCCTTAGAAGGACCACTCGTTTTTCTTCAGGGGATGATCGTGGTGTATCCTTGTGGTGTTCATCCAGTCCACCACGCCTGTTTGCACCACTGTCATATTCTTAATAGATCCAATAACTTCCCAACCGGTATATTACATGGTTATGTAGGATACCTTATGTAGGATTCGATCCAAACCGGTATGTATTATACCTTATGTAGGAAAGAATGACGCTCGGAAATATGCATATTTCGTCATCTATCAATGGATTAAAACACAATTAAGCAGATACGTTCCTTTAGGCAATATCTATATAGGCATCGAATATGGAGTGACCACACTCACACATAGCAGAGTTATGACCCTTGCTATATTTTCAAAGTATTGAAGCTTATGGGGAAAATATGTTTGTTGCATTTTTCGTCATTTATTGATGGATTACAAGTATATTTAGTAGATATGTTCCTTTACGCAACATCTATTGGCGCTATGAATATGAAGTGACCACATCCTTAGACAAGGGCCAGTAACTCGGGTTCATTGAGATGTTTTAAGTATTGTGCCAATTATGGGGGAAATACATGTCTTCGCCAATCATATTGATAGATTAAAATCAAATTTAGCAGATATGTTCCTTGAGTCAAATATCTGTTTGAACTATGTATATAAAGAGTATGCATCTTTAAACAAGGGCCATAGCTCTGGTTCATTAAGTCTTAAGCTATTGAACACTATGGTGAAAATCCATTTGTTTCGTCATTTGTTGATGGATTAAAATCAAATTTAGCAGAAATGTTTCTTCAGTCAAATATCTATTTTGTGCAAATCAAATAGCACAAGCTTGGATATGTTCTAATATATTTATTACTAAATTTAACTTTGGGAATTGGGGCAGACTCAGTTTGCAATTTATTTAGCATGTATTCTCAACTGGTAATATAATCCGCTTAATCAGATGTTGAGGTTCTTGTTGTTTTCAATGGCTAGAGTAGCTGGAAGAGAATAAATGCTAAATGAGATTTGTATGTAAATAATACTAGTATGCATTGCATATTGTCCATAACCTCAAATTCCATGTGCAACAGCAGGTATTAGCCGGTATAAGTTTCCTGCCATAGAGTACTGTACCGCCTGCCCGAAGAAGAGCTTGGTGGAGCAGACTCTATTTTGCAGTGAGTTAATGCTGCCATACGGATAAGATGTGGCTGGCTGTAGTGTTTTGTTAGTTCTTCCTGGCTGTATTAGGTCACAGACTGGCCTATGAGAGGCAAACGACCACCAAAAACTGATGATACACCCAATGTTAAGAAACTGAATCCATCCTAAGTGTCTACTGATACAAACGTACAAATATACTATGTCATGTAACAGAACAATAACAATAATAATCTGGTGTAATGATTCAAGACTCAAAACATCTGAAACCTATATTACATACAACTAAACTGTGGCAAGAAGAAATTCCCTGCCTAGATGACAGTCCTATAAGTATCTGGACTTGCAACTAAAGGAAGACCACTCCAGATGATCTAACAAATTCCAGAACTTGTGACGTAATATAGGTACTAGTCACAGTTTTGTCAGTAACCCTTGTCGGTTCATTTCCCCTGTTATTAGCCAATACTGCTTGGGAAACAGGACTCTGGCCCTCCAACACATCGTTCGCTATCGGGAAACTGTGAGAGCTGTCAGGAGGCAAATTGACGCTTCACAGTCTCCGACGTGATGTCAATGGGTGTATTCGACTGGGACTTTCCTGTAGAGTAAATTTATCCACACAGTTGTCAAAATGTTCTCTACGCAAACATACCAGGCGAATGAAAAAGGAATAGCAGTATGGAAGGTGCAGAAACCGCCTAAAATGTACTATCTTGAAAATAAAATCCACCCTCCAGCACTGTTTTCAGACAGCGAATGCTGAATAATAGTAGAATTCAGTTCCTATGGCCTGCATTTTCATATTTTGCATCACGTGACATACTTGACGAAACATGCCACACATTTTGTATCATAATAAAAAAATATACTCTATGGACCCAATATACTCTATCTTTTCACCCAGTCAAATACAGCCAATGGTACTTCCAAATGGGCTCTGTGGTGAGTGTTATCCTCTCTCCCTATGTTTTCTAAATATAAGTTTTTTATTTTTAGCTCACCTGTCCTGAAAGGCCAAGTGAGCTTATGTCGTGGCGACTGTCCATCGTGTGTCCATCCCTTGTCCATCCGTCCATCAACTTTTCCTTTAAACGACTTCTCAAGAACCGCTGGGACAATTTCAATTATATGTGGCAAGAAACATCCTTAGGGCATAGGGATCCAAGTTTGTTCAAATGAAGCCGATCGGCCAATTAGGCCGGCGGCCATCTTGGATTTTGGATGATTTTTAGAAACGTCTTTAAAAATCTCCGAAACCGCTTGAGGAATTGAAGGAAACCTCATGAAATATGATCTAGGGCAAGAGCTCAACCAAATTTGTTCAAGGGAACTTAATTGGTCAAATGGTTTGGTGGGCATCTTGGTTGACCTAGTTTTAGCGAAAATAACTTCTCCAGAACCGCTGAAGGGAACAGGCCAAGGTTTGGCAGATATGATTAGGAACTAAGGGCCAGTAAAGTTTGTTCAACAGAAGTTGATCCGTCCAAAAATATGGCCGCCGTGGGCCAATCAAAATATAGCATGTTTGGTGGCCATATTGGATTTTTTATTTGATGGATTTTGAGGCCGAAATTGGTTTTATATAAGTTTTTGGGTATTCTAATCTCAAATTTGCAATTTTCGAAACTGTCAGATAAATGGTTTGGTGGCCATCTTGGATCATTTTCACACCAAAAGCTCCCATACTAAAGCAATGGGAAATTAAAAATATCTTCTTCTCGATAACATTTGGGCTGATTTCAATTATATTTGGCATGAAGCACCTTTAAGTCATAGAGATTCAAGTTTGTTCAAACGAACCTGATCGGCCAATTTGGCTGGCGACCATCTTGGATTTTGGCCGATTTTTAGAAATGTCTTTAAAAATCCCCTCCCAAACCATTTGAAAGGATTGATTCAAAACTCACAAAATTTGGTCTAGGGTAAGCGCTGAATCAAGTTTGTTCAAGGGAATTTGATTGACCAAATGGTTCAGCGGCCATCTTGATGACCTAGTTTTCACAAAAATGACTTCTTCCCCAGAACCGCTGAAATGATCAGGCCAAAATTTGTGATATATAATTAACAACTAAGGCCGATTAATGTTTGTTCAAGAGAAGTTGATTCGTCAAAAAATATGGCCACGGTGGACCAATCAAAATATAGTGTTTGGCAGCCATATTGAATTTTTTTATTTAATGGATTTTGCGGTCGAAATTCGTTTTATATAGGTTTTTGGGTATTCTGATCTCAAATTTGCAATTTTTGAAACTGTCGGATAAACGGTTTGGCAGCCATCTTGGATCATTTTCCCGCCAAAAGCTCCCATACTAAAGCAATGGGAAATTTAAAATGTCTTCTTCTCGAGAACTTCTGGGCCGATTTGAATTATATTTGACAGGAAGCATCCTTATGGCATAGAGATTTAATTTTGTTCGAACGAAGCCGATCGGCCAATTTGACCATTGATCATCTTGGATTTTGGCCGATTTTTTAGAAATGTCTTTAAAAATCTCGTTCTCCGAAACGGCTTGGGGAATCGATTCAAAACTTATGAAACCTCATCTAAGCAAAGAGGTAAGCCAAATTTGTTCAAGATGACTTGGTTGACCGAATGGTTTGGTAGCCATCTTGGATGACCTAGTTTTCCCGAAAACGACCTGCAGAACCGCTGAATGGATCAGGCCAAAATATGGGAGATATGATTAGGGACTAAGGGCCATTAAAGTTTGTTCAAGGGAAGTTGCTCTGTCAAAAAACATGGCCACCGTGGGCCAATCAAAATGTAGCGTGTTTGGCGGATATATTGGATTTTTTTATTTGATGGATTTTGAGGCCAAAATTGGTTCTATAATTGTTTTTGGGTATTCTGAGCTCAAATTTACAATTTTTGAAACTGTCGGATAAACGGTTTGGCAGCCATCTTGGATAATTTTCTCGTCAAAAGCTCCCATGCTAAAGCAATGGGGAAGTTTAAATGTCTTCTCGAGAACTGCCAGGCCGATTTCAATTATATTTGGCAGGAAGCATCCTTAGGGCATAAGGATCCAAGTTTGTTCAAATGAACAGCGGCCCAGCGGCCATTTTGGATTTCGGCCAATTTCAGGAAATGTCTAAAAATCTGCTCCGAAACCACTTGGGGAATCTTCATCTAGGCCAAGAGATAAGCCAAGTTTGTTCAAGAGGACTTGATTGACCAAATGGTTCGGCAACCATCTTGGATGACCTGGTTTTCACGAAAATGACTCCTCCAGAACCGCAGAAGGGATCAGGCCAAAATTTGGGCCATTAAAATTTGTTCAAGGGAAGTTGATCCATCAAAATAACATGGGCGCTGTGGGGCAATCAAAATGTAGTGTGTTTGGCTTCCATATTGCACTTGCAAAAATGTCCACAAACTCCTTTAAAAGACTGCTAAACCACCCACCAACAATTTTGACAAAAATTGATGGTGCTCCAGGTGAGTGACACAGGCCCCTTGGGCCTCTTGTTTAGTACAGTTTTTGTCATGTTAGCCGGCACCTTTATTCCTAATTTGTCCAATTCTTCTCTGATTCTTTCGGCTGTCCAGTCTTAGGATTTGATGAATCCCACGGAGTGTTTCTCTGCCGCAACCTATTTCTTGACACACTAAATACAGGCGCCATTACAACAATTCAAGATTTATTGGCCAAATTAATTCTTATGTAATCCGATGTAATCTAATTTTTTCCTAGAACTTTTATCTGCAAGATCGATAGAAAATTACTTTGTAGAACTAAGACTCAAATTAACATTATATTGAAAACATGCATAATATCAGCTTGATTAAAAGTTGAAAAGTTATGAATAACATCCGATTCTCACTACAGGAACAATGGAAAGCTGCTGACATGTATTGTAATGACTAGGTATATATATATATATATATATATATATATATATATATATATATATATATATATATATATATGCATCCAATTATCTTAGTGCGAATTAATACATTGTATATAAAGAGGCTACAGCATTAAACAGGGGCCATAACTCTGGTTCATTAAGACTTGAAACTATTGAACTCTGGTTAAAATACATTTGTTTTGTCAAATGTTGATGGATTTAAAACAAATTTTGCATATATGTTCCTTCAGGCAAGATCTATTCGTTGTACGAATATGAAGTAGCCACAACTTGAAATAAGGGCCATAACTCTGGCTCTTTAAATCATTTAAAGTATTGCACACTATGGGGAAAATAATCTGTGTCACGCTTCGTATAAATTGTCAATGGACGAAAACATGATTTGTCAGATTTGTTCCTTTAGTACCCTTCAATCAAATGGCAATTGTGTCAGGGATGTCTGCCCCATTGATTAATGGTACCCCTGTTGGTCAATCATGCC
Source organism: Chaetoderma sp. LZ-2023a (assembly GCA_034401795.1). Lineage (NCBI taxonomy): Eukaryota > Metazoa > Mollusca > Caudofoveata > Chaetodermatida > Chaetodermatidae > Chaetoderma > Chaetoderma sp. LZ-2023a. Next base: position 37,053,812 of record CM067367.1, on the reverse strand, counting down.
AATATTCTTGCATTTTCCCATCCAAATTTGTTACTGTGACCTCACCATTGCCCATTTGGTAAATGTCAGTGTTGTAACAATTGAAATATTGATCAATAGTGTCTGTGATGGATCGCCCATTGATCAATGTTACTTTTCCCATTAGTAAATAATGTCAATGACACAAATATTCCTGCATTTCTTCATCAACATTTTTTTACTGTGACCATTGACCCGTTGGTAAATGTCATCTGCTGGGTCAATAATCTCAGGGATGGCTACCCCATTGATCAATCGTACCTTTCCCATTTGTCAATAATTTTAATCAGACACCAATATTCTTGCATTTCCTCATCCAATTTGTTTACTGTGACCATTGTCCAGTTGGTAAATGTCATCTGCTGGTCAATAATGTCAGGGATGACTGCTCCATGATCAATGATATCTTTCCCATTTGTCAATAATGTCAATGACACCAACATTCTTGCATTTCCTCATACAATCTTTATTTACTGTGACCATCATACAGTTGGTAAATGTCATCTGCTGGGTCAATAATGTCAGGGATGGCTGCCCCATTGGTCAATGGTACTTTTCCTATTGGTTAATTGTGTCGAGGACACCAATATTTTGGCGAGATATTATGTGATGGTGCCATCCGGACAGGTGGTAGAGGGGTTCCCGGATGATAACTCTGTTACCATTTATCGAATCATTTTGAAACTTCATAGGGAAGTTAGACTAGGTTGGTAGAAGAAAACTAAAAATTGACAACAATCCGAAATTCAAGGTGGTCACCAGCCACCGGTATATGGTGGTTGAACTAGGTCTGGAGGGTGGCCATCTTGAAAATTGGTTTCCGGATGATAACTCCATTACCGTTTATCGGATTGCTTTGAAATTTGATATGGTGGTTGGACTAGCTCTGGAAAAATAAATTATTGAAGTCAACGATGATCCTAAGTCCCAGATGTCCCCAGCCACTGGTGGCCATCATGAAAATTGATTTCTCCATTTCTGCTTATCGAATCGCTTCGCAACTTCAGGGGATGACAGGTCAGGACTAGGTCTGAGGAAAAAAACTTATTGAAATTGTAGATGATCCGAAATCCAATTTGGCTGCCAGGCACCAGTGGCCATCTTGAACATTGATTTCCAGACGATAACTCCATGACTGTTTAGCGAATAAAGTTGAAACTTCATAGGATGACTGGTCTATGTCTGCTAGTGCTCATTCAGTGATTCGTCATCATGTCATGGTATTATGCAGTGTTCGAAGAGCTCTAGTTGGATTATTGGTAAGGAGGGGGTGGTGGTGCGATATGCCATCTTCTGATGGCTCTTGTTTTAAAATGACATGGAGCTCACCAGATAGATGATAGCAAGACATTTTCGTGATTATGTAGAAGGTTATTTATTAACTTGGATTGCATATGTGGTTTGACATGAAAATAAAGTTTCTTGTTATTTCCTTTAAAGTTTGAATGTGACACATGAAAATCCACTTGCCCCTCAGAATGCTGATAGACAATTTGGCTAATAGTGTTGCGGAAGCATAACAAATCTGCCCATTATTTGACATACCTCAAGATTTTGAAACTCTTCAATTTAAAGCAAGCATGATTGGGTTCCTGTAACTCTTTCCATTGATGTTCGCAAAATGCAGGTGTGCTGCCCCCTCTGAATTCTGTTTTTTCGAATAACAACAATTAACAAGACGATACATATTTCTTTACAAAAAACATGTCTGCTTCTCATTTCATATCACACATATCACACATATCACACATATCACACATATCACATTTATGCAATTAGGTTAATGTTCCAGAAAGAGAATAAAAGGGCAAAATGAACCAACAAACAATAAAATGACTGATTTTTCTTTTACAGTTGAATCTTAACAACATTCTTTGTGTTATGTACCTTTCCAGAGTAATTACGTCATAATCAGCTAAGCGGGGTGTAGAAGGATGTTATAATCATTTTGTCATAAATGATTCTATAGTGGCCCGTCTTTAACTCTTAATAGTCTTACACGGTGTACAAATTGTATGTCGCTACTATTTAACAAACATGCTGTTGAATATTTTGAAACTAATGTGACTGTGCGTTGGCAGCAACAGCACCCAGTCAAATTAGTTTTAAAATATTCAACAGCATACCTGTACAGTTTCTGGAAATTGATAGTCAGGGAGTTCAGAGATCGATCGATCCCAACACGATGAAGATGTGGGCGGAGCTTAGCTAGAGATGGGCAGGGCATGGCTAAAAATTGAAATGTCTATTGTGAAGTATAAATTCAAAATGAAGCCAACATTTTACATGATAATTATGCCGAGGGTATGCTGGCATCACTCAAGTACAAATTATAGAATTTTTTAGCAATAATTTTAAATGAAAGAGTACAGCAGTTAATAGAGGCAGAGGAATATTGCCTTGAGAACAATAGCGCTGAGGTTATTCTGCACTCCAAACAAGGAGCTATCCCTGGATTAAACATACAAGCTGCCATTCTTTTTAACTACCATCACATAACTATGTAAATTTCTCTTTAGATATTACTCTCCTCTTGTCCGTTTTCACTGAAGTGCTGAAAAGCGTAACATCGCTTTCTATTGACAATCCTGGGGTCAACATTTGCAGAATATTAATTAACTTGGAAATTTTCAGACAAAAATTCCACATTTTTCCTTTTTACCTTGCCTATGCGTATAGCCTATCTGAGTAGTACAATGGAAAATTCCTGACCAGGTTTCTTTTTAATCTAGAAAATTTTATTTGTTCACCTGCATTGTGGCTAAGGGGTTACATCTTTCTGAATGGTACCTACCTGTAAATATTTCTGATGCTGATCTGTGTTTGGATTTAAATCTGAATGGCCGAGTGATCGCTTTTACACTTCCTTTTTTCCTTTTACCCTCATTGGTGGCCGGTTGCATGTCTACTAGTGTAACTGACTGAAGAAGTCTGGCTACATGTAACCATTTGTAACTAGATGTTTGATAATTTGTAAAGATTAATTTTTTTTGGTGTATAGGAGTCAGATATGAAATATGATATTAATGGTTAGGCCATTAGATTAAGAGAACAAAATTAACGGTTGCAGGAATTTGTTTTTAATGGTTACACAAAATCAACTATCACTTTTTCCTGTTTACACATAAATTTTGCTGGTTACACATAAAAAAATTGAAGGCTACAAATGATCCAAAATTTGCTTGCAAACGATTACAAATGGTTACAAAGTATTACATGTAAGCAGACTTTTTCACCTATTTACACTAGAAGAGAGTATACATGTGTAACAAACCACCGATAACTATTAAAGGAAGTGCCAAATAGAGCACTGGGATTCAGACTCCGATCCAAACACCGTCAAAAATAGAAGAACCTGGGACCTGAGTTCCAAGATTTTGATGACTGTGAGTTGATGCTGCCATACATTTCTTGTTGGTTTATGTACTGGCTAAACCTTTAAGTCTCAAACAGGTCAAAAACGGCGTCGGCAGTGTTCCTGAGAAATTTCCATTTGCAGACGAAGAGAAGATTAGTTTTGAAAATTTATCACTGCAATGACTGGCTCGTTAAACGTTAAAATCTTCACTTGGTCTACAAATGGACATTTTCTATGAGAAAATTGAAATTTCCGTAAAAAAATTTAAGGCTTAAATGATAGAAATGGTGCTGCTTAATTAACCCTTTAATACTCATATCAGCCAAAAACGGCTTCTGCCGTGGTCTTGAGATATTACCATTTGCAGACCAAGGGAAGACTATTTTTGAAGATTTACCACTGGAATGTCTGGCTAGATAACCGAGCCAGTCATTCCAGTGGTAAATTTTCAAAAATAGTCTTCTCTTGGTCTGTAAATGGATATTTCTTGAAAAAATACGAGGAGATAAAGAGCTAAATATATTATAGTAACATATATTACATTGATTAAAAAAGAGCCCCCCCCCCCCCCCCCATTGACCATGTAGCTATATATATCCATATATGACAAAGAATGCAATTAAGGAACCTGGTGTTTCACTGGTCGTGATCTAGCTTGATACAGATTTGACATAGCAATACAGGTCAGACATACTCAGTGTAATCTTTCTTTGACTCATTTTGATGAAGTAATCAATCAGTGTCATAAGACTGCCATGCTTATCTAATCTCATACAAAGATGGATGAAATAATTAATCAATACCAAAGCGGGGCATGACCATACTGCTTTTCATATTGTGCAAAAATTGCATACCAATTTGTGATAAAAGATTATGATAATCCACCTTAAAAGAGGGGTATTATTGTCTTCAGAGGAGAAATTAATTAGAATTCCGTAGAAGAGTTCGAGCTGAGTTAGAGCTGAGTGAACTCTCGACATTGAAATGTACAGACTTGAATGTTGATTTTGAGAATTGCGCATGTCTGTTGCAGCATTGTTTTTCTGCAGAAATGATTAATGAGAATTTTATTTGACAAACCACTCTGCGTTAAATGGCCAAGAAAGTTCAATCACCATTGCGGTTTGGTGTTTTTTAATATCGTTAAAAGCATCTTAGGTGAGAATTTTATATAGTGATTGCATAATGGGAACATGTTTGACCTAATTTCATCCTGAATTTCTAGAAACCCATGGCAATAGATACTATGCTTTTAGAGGAATGTTGTAAAGACAATATTTTTACATATTGTTGCCGCATATTAGACCCCTTGTTTTCAATGTAAACAACTGGATATTAAATAGCTACTGCAGAATCTCATCTGCCATGGACTTTTCCAGTTGCTTAACCATTACCACTCTGATGTCAAAACTTTGAATTTTCAAATTAAATTAAAAGATGAGCTGGTGTTCATTTTTCAACAAATTTGGTGGGAGATGGTGCTGTCGCAAGACAGCAACTTCTTCCACCAAAATTGTTGAAAAATGTACACCAGTTTCTTTGATATTGACACAATAAAAGATAGAAAATTGACATCAGACTGGTAAGGGTTAATGTACATTTGTACCTGTAGATAAATAAGTTGCAAAAGTACAAATTTATTTCTCCATACACTTGGATTTTACAACCCGTCACCATTCAGATATAGAAATATAATACACATGATATAGTCTGTGACGATTGCTAGCACATTGAAGGCTAGAATGCGATTACCCGGTAGATTTGAAAGAGAAATACATTCAAGCACTTCAACCGATCAGCAAATTAGCTCACGTGGCCTAGAGAAAATATTAGCATTCCATATCTAATTTTTATCGCTCATTGGAAGAAAGTGGCTTTTTTGTCAGGTGATTAAGTATTATATTTACAGTTGTTAGCTCACCTTGGTGTCAGCTTATACAATCACGATTTGTCTCTGTCCGTTACTGCATGTCATCTGTCTGTTAGTAAACAATTGAGACATGTTTTAACCATTTGTTGATGGATTAAACCCAAATTTGGCAGATATGTTCCCGTAGGCAATATGTGTTTGGACTATGAATTTGAAGTGTCTACGTCCACAAATAGCAGAGTTGTGGTCCTTACTATATTTTTGAAGCCTATGGGGGAAATAGGTTTGTATCACATTTCGTAATTTATTGATGGATTAAAAACAAATTTGGCAAATATGTTCCTTTAGGCAACATCTATTGGAGCTGTGAATATAAATTGGCCACACCCTTAAACAAGGGCCATAACTCTGGTTCATTAAGACTTTAAACTATTTAGCCATATTCAATTGTTGATGGAGTAAAACCAAATTTAGCAGATACGTTTCTTCAGGCAATATCTATTTGTGCTTATAATCAATATGAAAAGGCCACAGCTTGAAATAAGGGCCATAGTGTGTCCCTGTTAGGCATCTTTAAATATTGAACCATGTGGGGAAAATACAGCTGTGTTACGTTTCGTAAATTGTTAATGGATTAAAACAATATTTGGCAGAAATGTTCCTTTAGTACACTTTAATCATTTGACAATTGGTGTCAGGGATGGCTGCACCATTGATCAATGGTACTTTTCCCATTGGTCAATAATGCCAATATTCTTGAATTAAATCCTCATCCAAATCTTTGACTATGACCATTGTCCATTTGGTAAATGTCAGTATTGTGAAACTTGAACCATTGTCAATTGTATGAAAGATGGCTGCCCAATTGGTCAATGTTACTCTTCTCATAGGTCAAGAGTGTCAAGTACACCAATATTTTTGCTTGTGACATGACTTTCCCATTGGTAAATGGTATCTCTTGGTATACTTGAGACATTTGCCAATACTGTCACATGTCTGAGGTACCCCATGGATCAATAGTACTTTTCCTATTAGTCAATAATGTCAGGGACACCAATATTCTTGCGTTTCCTCATCCAAATGTTTGACTGACCATTGTTCAATGTCATCTGCTGGGTCTATAGTGTCAGCGATGGCTGTCACATTGACCAATGGTACATTTTCCATTGGTCAATGGTGATAAGGATACCAATATCTTTGTATTACCGGTTCAGATTTTTGCTTGTGACCATTGGCCCATCAGTAAATGGCATATCTTGGTAGACTTGAACCATTTGATAATACTGTCAGGCATCATTGGCCCATTGATCAATGGTACTTTCCCATTGTTCAATGATGTCAAGGGTGCCAATACTCTTGCATTTCCTCTCCATGTCTTTGCCTGTGACTATTGCCCAATTTGTAACTGTCGTTATACATACCCCATGAGCCAGTGGTGCTATCTATGTTGCTCAATAGTGTCAGGCATACACAGAATTAGTTTTTCATGCACAAACTTTTGTCTTTCCGACCCATTTGTTTTCCACGGACCCTTGACCAATTCATCATTGACATCATTTACGCTTTCCACATTAACAACCACTGCTTGTCCCATTGGTCAAGTGTAAATGACACTTGATTTGTTTGTCATTAGTGTCAGGTGAGATTGTCTCACTTGTCAATAATGCTAAGGACCCTTGCCCCATTTGTCCATGGTATCAGTTACGCTTGCCACATTGACCAAGTGTACTTCATCCCTTGGTCAATTATGTGTTGAACACTGGTCTCATTGGTCAATAATGTCAGGAAGGCTTGCTCTTGTTGGTCAGTGACATCAGCTATGCTTACCCTGTTAGTAAATTCTGTCAATGATATTTGACCCATTACTCAATAAGGCCAAGAACTACCATGTTCTATTGGTCATTAGTATCTTTTACATCTGTTCCAATGACAAACGATACTTGTCCCATTAGTTAATAGTGTCAGTGACACTTACGTTGTTAGTCATTAGTGGTAAGAATGATTGCCTCATTGGTCAATAATGATAAGGACCATTGGTCTGTGACAACAGTCATGCTTGCCTGTCTCCAATGATGCTTGTTGTGCATTAATTTATACATGTTTGCAGTTCCTAATTAGCCAGGTGAGCACCATCACTCTTGGGCAACTTTCAACTGTATTTGAAAGGTGTCTTGAGTAGAAAATGAGGATAAATGTTTGTCATGTCTGTGTGTGTGTGTGTGCGTGCGTGCGTGCGTGCGTGCATGCGTGCGTGCGTTCGTGCGCGTGCGCGCGTGCGCGCGTGCGCGTGCGCGCGTGCGTGAGGGGTGGGTGGGGGGTTTGTGTGTCTGTCTGTCTATCTGAAGTTGATAATATTTGATAAGAATTCTTATATATGACAACTGTGTTTGCCACATCATGGTGATTCATGGATTAGTTACACGCTCTCAGATATTGTGGTAACTAGAATTTCCATCAAGTTGCTTCTTCGTGTCCGCAAATTACATTGTCCTTCACATTTGATGCTTACTACAATTTTCATGCTGAAATGATTGTGATTATTTTGAAAACAATTTGATTGAACGCCCGACTACACACAATTGTTACAGATTAGTTTCGGTATCCTTAGTCCGTAAACAACAGTAATCCAACACATTCTGCCCGCAGCGGACCTGAGGTGATGTGGTTCATCTTAATTTTTGTTTTTGCAGCTTCTCTTCAGACTTTGTTTGATGAGGAATTTCCGGTCTGTAATTACATGGAATTCTTTTTAGTAGCATTATTTAGTAAACACCTAAGGGCTCAATTTGCATTCGCAACATGATCAATATAGAATGACTGAAAATACTCATGCACTTCAGAGCACTGAATTCTTAGTGTATACCTATTTGAATTTAAGAATAGTACTCAGTATGTTGTAATAGAGTCAAAGATGCATGTAGAGAACACCTATCTTTTGGGGTCAATAGATTGTGGGAGCCTCGGGGGAACTTATCTAATATTCTAGTAATCTTGTAACACTCACGGTTTAGCCGTTTAATGGCCAAGCCTGCGAAAACCAATCTCGAATGTGGATTTGGGCAATGTCCATATAAAGCTCAAGAGATTTTTGCTTGACTTTATGAAGTAAAACGTGTGATACCCTGCACATCATCCAGCGGTGGTGGCGGCGGCGTCCAATTTGTGTTTAGCTCAACCTTTATATTTATATCTCATGTTTGGTTAATTATACCGGACCAAAACTTAGACACATGCTTCCCCTTATAATGAGATGGCATCACACAATGAGCTTGGGGTTAAAACGTCAAGTGTCAAGGTTACTGTGACCTTGATAAAAAACCTTTTTAACCAAAGGGCCAAGTGAGCTTATGCCATGGTGGCTGTCCATCGGCCGTCCGTCAAATCGCATCTCCTAATTAACGGTTGTACGGATTTCAACCAATTGTGGCTTGAAGGATCTTATGATAGTAGCTAGGCTCCAGAACTTCTATTATGAAAATTTTATTAGTCAATTTTTACTGTGGCCATCTTGGATTTTTGCAAAACTTTCCGGATATCCTTTAAAATGCTACTATCACTGGCTCGATTTTTACGAAACGGGTGGAATAATCCTGTGGTGGTATCCTTCAACACTAATCTAACGAGAATTTGGTTGGTCTATTTTTACGGTGGCCATCTAGGATTTTGTGTAAGTTTCTGGAAATCAGTTAAGAGCCTACTCCTTATTAACTACTTGGCTGATTTCACGCAAACTCGGTTGGATGGAGCCTAGAGTGGTATGCTACATGTTTACACAATTTTGATTGGTCAATCTTTTCGACGACCATCTTGAATTTTCCGAAAAATGGTGGAAAATCATTAAAATTGATACTCAATATCAACCAAACTTGGCTAGAGAGATACTTATTTAAATAAGGCTGATAGCGTTTGAAAACTTGTATATAGAATTTTGATTGGTCAATTTTATTTTATTTTTTTTCCATTTCGGGGAATTTCTGGTAATCAGTAACCACTTGAACGGTTTCAAGCAAGCTCAGCTGGAGGGACTCTAGAGTGGTGTGCTGCAGAGCTTTATGCAGAAGTTTGATTTGACAATTTGTTCAGCAGCCATATTGAATTGTTCTTGGGCGATTTTACTCAGACTTGGATGGAATCATTGTCCTATCGGACGGTCTCGCCCCCTCAAACGATATACATTCTTGTATCGAGTCCTGTGCTTGCACACCTCTGATGTATGCGCTAAATTCACGAAACTTCATAAATCATAAATGAAGTCAGTCAACTTCCACCTAATAAAATTGCTCAGTTATTATCATCCTACTAATATACTGTCAATCGCATAGATTGACATTCGTGTGTCGCGAGTTCTCAATCGATATTGGCATGAAGCCACACCTTTATTTTTAGATTTATAGTTGGATTGAAGTCGGCAGAAATCTGATTGGCTTCCTGAAAACCGGCAGTCAACATAGCGAGAAATCTCGGGTTTGCAAGTACGGCCTCGAACAGTGAAGCGATGTGAGTGGACGTATGTTAGTACGATGGGCTGTGATGCCCCTAGGGCAGTCGGCTTCAGAACTTGTATATACAATTTTCATTGGTCAATTTTAGGGTGACCTTCTTGGACTTTCCTAAAATTATTTTATTTTTAATCATTAACCGCTTGGGTAATCTCATGGAAATTTGGCTGGAAGGTTCCTATAGTGGTGGCCTTTAGAATTTATATTCAAAATTTTGATAGGTCATTGTTCGGCAGCCATCTTTAATTTTCTGAACACTTTCCGGAACCATTTAAAAATGGTACTCTTTAATCAATGGACCAATTTCAACAAAACTGTGATGGAATGATCCTATGATGGTAGACTTCGGCATATTAATCAAGAATCTTGATTTGTAAATTTTTTGGGTGGCAGTCTGATTTTCCTAAAAATGATCCATCATGTCTATTTAAATGCAAATGGTCCACATCAGCGTCACAGGCCCTTCTGCCTCTTGTTTGTTCAGAGAGTTCATTTGTGTTCACTTGTGCTGGAGTAGCATTTTGTAATCTGCGCTGATGTCCACATACAAGTACTGCTCCTCCGTGGCGTGCGAAAACAACTACACCGTCTTGACCACTGCTGGACCTTTTCATTCAGTGGTATCAGGATGGTTATAAAACACCTTGCCTCCAGTTTGATAAGCAAGAGGCATAAGGCACACTTGCTTCCATAGTGCCCGTCAGATTTTCTCTGAGCACTCTGCTTCTGTGAATGCATGTCTGACACTATAAAGTGATCATGTGTTTTTCAACAATGTGGCTTAATGTTACTCCCTTTTAGAGCAGAGGGTTCATCACTCAGCACCGATGGTATTTTCAGATTGCGACCATAAACAAGTTGATAAGAGCTATATCCATGACAATTGCTTAGACTGTTCTTGGCCATAGCTACACAGCTGAGTGCAGTCTTCCAATCACAGTTTCTGTCAGATCTGATCTTTAACAACTCGGATGTAAGAATTTGATCATGTATTTCGAGCAGGCCATTGTTCCATGGGCTATATCCAGCTGTGGTTTTTAATTCGGTGTTAAAATTTCCGCACATATCTCTCACCTCATCATTATTAAACTCACTGCCATGATCACTATAAAGTTTTTTCTGAGCTCTGTACAGTAATCCATGCTTGGATGAATTTATTAACAAACACAGATGGCTTCATTATCACTGCAGCATTGAACCGAGAACTCATCAATTATGTGTAAATACCACAAGCTTGGCCCTAGCTGATGCAAATCAACTGCTACAGTCTCATTAAAATCTCTTGCAAGTGCAGGCTTTGGTGAGGGTTTCTTAAGTTTCACAAGTGCTCACAATCTGTTCGAGTTGCTTAAAGGAAAACTAACATCATCTTATAATAGCTATTCGGGTGGTGTAACATGCCACTCTTAAACTATGCATGCAATTTTAAGCTTTTTATCAAGCCGCTAAAGAAAGATATTCAGGCTTTAGTAGCTAAATGTTGATACATTTCTACACCCTATGATGGCTGTCATGATTTATTTTTCAACCAATCAGAAAAACCTAGCGTGTCTGTCTCGGTATATGCTCTCAGTCATAGAGGTGGCATCTATAGTTTGGCAATGTGGTGTAAAAGCAACCATACATGTAAGCCGTTGAATATTTTTTAAGTAATTTGGTTGGAAGTTGACTGGAAGATGAACATCATCTACCTTCGAACACGCAGTATTTGCCACAAATAATATGTGGAAGAGACTTTGAGAGCATTCACACCTAAAAGCACCTACACTCAATCACGATTACCATTTTGACCGATTGCAATCAAATTTTGCTGAAAGAATCCTATGCCCGTTATCGTCTCTAGGACATCCATTCAGAATTTTGATTTGTAAATTTTTGGGCTCATATTTACCGGAAATTGTCAAATTGATTCTTATCATTTTGAAGGATCTCAACCAAATTAGGTTGAAAGGATTCTGTTGTGATAAGCTCTAGAACTTCCATTCATAATTTTGATTTGTCAAATTTTTGGTTGAAAATCTTACATTTTATAAAAGAATTTAACGGAAATTGTCAAATCTACTCTCCTACTTAACAGCTTGATGGATTTCAAACAAATTTTGCTAGAATTATCATATTGTGGTAGGCTTTAGAACATCCATTCAGAATTTTGCTTTGTCAATTTTTTGGCCAAAAATCTTAGATTTCTTTTAAAGTTACAGGAAATTGTCAAAATGCATTCCCATAACTCCTTGGTGGATATTTAACCAAATTTGGCCTGAAAGATCTTACAGGAAAGAACTTCTAATTTTGATTTGGTCGATTTTTTGACAGCTATGTTGGAATTTCTGAAAAATCTCTCAAACCATTTAAAATTGCTGCTCTTTTAAATCACTGGCCATATTTCAGCAAAACCTGGTTGAAACCATGCCCTTTGGTGGTAGGCTTTAATATAGTAAAATTGCTAATGGTCCAGGTGAGTATTACGAGCCCTTGTACCTCTTGTATAAAATTTAACACAGGAATATCTTGCGTGTCGCGATTTCCAAACCAGTCATTTTCAGTGGTAAATTGTCAAAAATAGTCTTCTTGAAAACTATGAAGCAAATAAACATTAACTAAGCAAAGATTATAATTTTATTGACAAATTTTGAGTATTAACCCTTTAATCGTCAAATTTGTTCAAGAAAACTTAGATTTTCTCGTGTTAAATGTCCATTTGCAGGCCAAGCAAACTATTTCTGAAATTTACCACTGAAAATGATTGGCTCAGTTATCGTGCAGTCATTCCAGTGGTAAAACTTCAAAAATAATCTTCTTGGCCTGCAGCTAATGGACATTTCCGAAGACCACTTCGGAGGCTGGTTTGGGCGGGCTTGACCATTAAAGGGTTAAACCATGATGTTTATCAAGTGTGACATTTTATGGATGCTTGTGATCATTCAGTGTATGGAATCCTAAAATATATCTGATCAAACCATCATATATGTCCTTCTGGAACAAACATCTCCAAACAATGATGAAGAAAAAAATCATTATCTGTCCCACTCAGCACCTAATTAATCTATGGATTTCTGATTGAATACATTGTACTGCTGTATCAATAAAGACATGTATACTGTCTGAGGTGAATAATGATGGCACTTGTAACCATGGAGGTTGTATGGCATCTTTTGGTGTGAGTAGAAGAATTAAATGACTGTTTATTATTATGGCAAACTCTTTTGCATGATAGGTTTTGCTTCTTTATATCCAGGTTATATATGTATGGACCTTTCCAGTTTATCCATCCATCATATGATGTCATAATCAACTATGACTGTGTAGAATAGAATGACATTATGATCAATGACGTTGTGAATGACATAGATAAGTACATCACGAATGCATAATTGATGACGGGCTAAGCATTGTTGTACGAATTGTTAGTCTTTAATATTTAATAAAGATGCTGTTGAATATTTTGAAACTAATTTGACTGGGCGCTGTTGCTGCCATAGGTAGCGACAGCACCCAGTCAAATTAGTTTCAAAATATTCAACAGCTTACCTGTATAGTTTATTGGAAGTTGATAGTCAGGGAGTTCAGTGATCGATCAATCCCAACACGAGCAAAGTGTGGGTGGAGCTTACATAGAACTGGTCAGGGTCCAGCTAAAACTGGAACGGTCCATTACTTTTTCTGTGCTTTCGTGTGTCCATCCATTTATGTATCTGTCCCTGATTGTTTGTTCAGACAATAATCTAGACATTTTCAGATGTATGCTTACTTAATTAATAATGTCAGGCTCTCGTGTCCAATGGTCCTTTCCAGAGTACCCACCCATCATATGACGTCATAATGAACTGCGTGGTGTGTACAATGACATCATAATGGATGACGTCATGAATGACGTCGATAAGTACAGCAGCAACAGCACCCAGTCTAATTAGTTACAAAATATTCAACAGCTTCCCTGTATAGTTTTCAGGAAATTGATAGCTAGGGCATTCGGGGATCGATCAATCCAAACACGGCGAGGTGTGGGTGGAGCTTAGCTAGTTATGGGCGGGGCATAGCTAAAAATGGAAAGGTCCATTGGTCGATGATATTAGCTGTTGGGCAATAGTATCAGTAACACAGTAACACGGTTGTTAGTGTCAGGTATACCCACCTCATTGATCAATAATGAGAAGAACACTTGCCTCATTGGTCAGTGACAACCGTTATGCTTGCTCCATAGACAAATGGTGCTCACTATCCATTGACTATCTTTGGACTTTGAGCAATTAATAAAAAACAAGCCCAGCCCTTGCGCCATTTACTTACAGATACATAGCAAAGTTGTCCCACAGTCTAATGTACCTGCAAAATAACCAACCTTTTTTGTATGTTGGTGGCCAAAGACTGCAGTAGTTAAAGAATCACTGTTGTACTATCTGAAAGCAATCTGTATTAGGAAACGTAACCTAGCTTAAGTGACAACTCTGCTAATCCCTGACATATTAGTAGAATACAAATTTTATAATGCTTGTATAATAGAGGGATCCGATCTGTCACTCAAGTATCTGACAATGTAATCAAAGTACATGACTTGTCAACTGACACACCAACACAACAATCAAATGACATAGGTCTGACAGGAATGCTGCACAAATTTTACAGTAACCATCTGAATTGTATGTCTTTGATGAATTTATAATTTCCTAAACATTCTGCTGAAATAGGCAGCACCTGCCGAGCTCCCAGTGAAATTCGCCTAACACTCATATCAGCCAAATACAGCTTCTGCTCTGGTCTTGGGAAATGTAAATTTGCAGACCAAGAGAAGACTATTTTTGAAAATTTACAACTGGAATGACTGACTCGATAACTGAGCCACCAGTGGTAAATTTTAAAATATAGTCTTCTCTTGGTCTGCAAATGGACATTTTCTCTGAGAAAATTAATATTTTCTTGAACAAATTCGAGGGTTAAAGGGTTAAACATATTCAGCATCTTACCTGTATAGTTACATTGAAATTTAAATTCTGTGAATTCATGATTCAGTGTTACAATCTAAAACGTGTGTACAAATTTGGTGTAGCCTAGCTAGAAAAGAGTGCCGACATGGCTAGAAATGGATCCCTGTCTTTAATGTTTAATTACATCCTCTACCATTTCAAAAATCAAATCAAATCATGACAGAGATAATACCAAGCTGTACATGCTGTGAACTCTCCAGTGGTCCTGGCATAATAATTTTAAACCACACTGAGAAGAATATTGATTCAGAATAAAATTTCTCAAATGATGGTCCCTGCGGTCTTCATGAGGGAATATGATAACTAATTAGCAGCAGGATGTCTTGGGTCTATTTAATGCTCTTGCCTATTATGTTTGCCAACAGCCACTCCACTTGCTAATTGCCCTTCAGGGGAAAGCAACATTATATCAATGGATAAAAGGGAATTGTTGTGATTCCACTCACTATACATCTTCTGAATCCTTTAATGCGAAGGATTGTTAAAGAAAAGCAGGAATTTTGCTTGGTCAGTGTCAATTTGCAGATCAAGAGAAGACTATTTTTAACTCAGCCATAAGAAGTAAAACCGGCTATTGTGATACGCTACCACGTCATCCATGGGCGGCAGAGGCGGCAATGATCAGGTGTCATCGTTGTCATCCATAATAAGCTATTGTTGTACCCTGCACATCATCAGGCGGTGGTGGCATTGTCACCCAATTTGTGTTTAGCTCAACTTATCAGTTTATATCTCCTGTTTGGTTAGTCATACTGGATCCAGGACTGGACACATTCTTCCGTACAATGACATGCATCACACAATGACATTGGGGTCATTAACTGGTCAAAGGGAAAGATCACTGTGATCTTGATAAAAACTTAGTTTTTTTCAACTTTAACATTTTGTTTTAGCTCAAACTAGATGTCATAACTCGTTTGGTTAATCAAACTGGATCTAAAGTTCAACACATTGTTCCTTATAATGAGAGAGCATAACACAATGACCTTCATGGACAAAATGCCAAAAGTAAAGGTCATTATGATCTTGGTAAAATCTTTGTTTTTTTCAAAATTAACATTTTGTTTTTCACTTGATTTCGCTGTTTATATCTAATATTTGCTTAATATTACTGGAACCAAACTAGGACACATGCTTCTTTATAATGCGATGGAATGACACCTGACACCTTGGCGTCAACAGATCAAATGTCAAGGTCCCCGTGTCCTCGCTAAAACATTTTTTTCAACATTAACATTTTGCGTTTAGCTCAACTTAGCAGTTTACATCTCATGTTTTGTTAAGCACTCAGTCTCATGCTTCCCTATAATGAGATGGCATGACACAATCACATTGGTATCAAAAGTTCAGGGTCAAGGTTAGTGTGATAATGAGAAAACTTATAGTTAGAGATTTATAATAATCTCATGTTGTGTTAATCATACTGCAGTAAAATTTAGATACATGCTATTGGGATGACACAATTACTTTGAAGTCAAAAGGTCACGGTCACTAATAAGTGTATGAATTGAAGCTTTCTATATTTATTTTATATTTGAATTAAACTTCATAGTTAATTGCAAAGTCTTAGTCACGCTTAAATCGTGGTTGCGTGCAAGCACATTTCTGGTTGGAAATTGATCTGTGGAATGAGGCTCATTTCTATTCGAGTGAATACAGTTTTAGCTTGCCTTTATGAAGTAAAAAGAGCTTATAGGATAACCCGAAACTCGATTGTTGGCAACTGCCAGTCGGCGGCAAATCTTTTGTAGCCAACATCCATCTATAGCTTTTAAATACTGTATTGCAGTCAATACCACAATGCATTTATACTGTTCTTGCCTATATTTTTTAACATGGGAAATTCATAATCTGTAAGTAAGTCACAGTGAATTTAAATTGGTATGCTAATCAGCCGAGCGGCATCCAGGTTGCATTGTAAAGAGGTTTCTGGTTTAAAATGCTGTTCTCCTCACCTGCAAATGGACATTGCTCAAGGTCACGACAGAGGTCAAATTTGGTTAGCTTGACCGTTAAATCTCTTAGACCACAGAGTTTTCAGATTGCTACTTTCCATTCAGTTCCATATGTTGATTAATGTTCTGGGTTTTTGCCCCCCTACACTGCGCATTTAAGCTACTGATTTACATCAAAACATCCATAAATCATGACAGCCATCATTTAGGCTGTAGAAATGTATCAACATTTAGCTACTAAAGCATGACTATCTCTCTTTGTCTGCATGATAAAAAGCTAAAATGTCAGGGATGTATTGTGTGGAAAATTCACCTTTCCAGAGTATCCATCCATCATCAGACCTTGTATGATGTCATAATCAGCTCAGTACGTGTATGATGATGTCACAATCATTACATCACAGGGGTTCCATATAGACCGTCACCAAATCCCAAACAGTCTGACACATTGTATGAATTGTATGTCTTTGCAATCATTTGCTATTTAATAAACATGCTGTTGAATATTTTGAAACTAATTTGACTGGGTGCTGTTGCTGCCTTACATCTTACCTGTGTAGTTTTGTGTCACATGTTAGTTGATATCACAATCAAATGACATACAGGTCTGACACCAAAGGTCTGATGGTAACTGTCTGAATGGACCTTTTCATTTTTAACTATGCCCCGCCCATCACTAGCTAAGCTGCACCCACACCTCACCGTTTTGGGATTTATCGATCCCCAAATGCCCTAGCTATCAATTTCCTGAAAACTATACAGGGAAGCTGTTGAATATTTTGTAACTAATTTGACTGGCAGCAACAGCGCCCAGTCAAATTAGTTTCAAAATGTACAACAACGCATAGACCGTCTTCGAATTTGCGTTCGTGACGTACTTATTGACGTCATTCATTATGATGTCATTCTACACATCACGCAGTTCATTATGACGTCATATGATGGGTGGGTACTCTGGAAAGGTGAATTGTATGTATTTGGAAAATTTTCATTTTGCTGAATATATATTGAAACTAATTTGACTAGGAGCTGCTGTTGCCATAGGCAGCAACAGCTCCTAGTCCAATTGGTTTCAATATATTCAGCGGCTTACCAATAGCTAAATAGAAATCGAAAATGTGCGAATTCACAGTCAAAGTGATAATCAATTCAAATCCTACGTACAAACTTAAGGGCAGAGCTTAGCTAGAAATGGGTTGGTCATCAGCTGGAAATGGATGCCTGCCTCTCTTGAGAGAGTTAATTTTTGATGAACTAATAATGTTCGCATAGGGATCATGTATTTTGAACCAAAAAAATTACTAACCGTTATATCGTCTATGCAGATAAATTTTCCTTAGACGCGATCAACGTAATATAAATTTTATGTAATTGATTTCGATAAGCAACGATGAGATTGGATATAATGTTAGAGTTTGATTAATTCTTAGCGTAAATCATTAATTTGTTCTTTTCATATCTGAAAGTTCAACCATTTTATATTAACTGTCTCGCCGCTGAGAGCCTGCAACCCACCAAACAACATTGTCAATGAAAAAAACCTCTTGACTTGCTGAATATTTTAAAAACAGATTGATTGAAAGTTGTTGGTGGCATAGCCACCAACAAGTTTCAGTCAAATTGTTTTTAAAATATTTAGCAGACCATGAGACATAACGCTTGAAATATGTTGTTTGCAAACACTCAGCAGTCAGACAGCAACTTAGGCTTGCATGAACAGAGAAGATGATAGATGTCACAGGAGAGTCATTGTGAATCTATTACAATTTATTTTCACATTTAGCGTGATAAATCACTGAGATATCTAGTTCTCTAAGACAGAGATGCAATTGTTAGTGCCATATTAATCATTTTCATTTAGGAATCTTTATGAGCATCAAATATCATTTGGAACTCACCAATCATTGAAACGACTGACAACTTTAGCCAGTCAAATTGTTCCCAAAATGAGTTTGATAATCGTATCTATACCTGGTCCATTAACTTCTTCTTGATTAATGAGGTTCAGCAATCTTGGATTGCTTCTTGGATTGCTCTTAATGTTCATTCTGGTAAATCTCTCACGAGATTGAATATTTAGTCAATATAATAACCGTTTAACGGTTAAGCCTGTTAAACCAGCCTTTGCAGTGGTCTTGTGGAACGTCTATTTGTAGATTATTGACTGTGAGTCATTCTAGTGGTAAATTTTCCAAAATAGTATTCTCTTATTCTGAAAATGGGCAAAACTTCACTAAGGAAAAGGTTTACTTTTCTTGACAAATCTTCACCATTAAGGGGTTAAATAATGAGAAATCCAATGTAGCCATTAATTACTGCACATCACAATGGAGGATGCCAGCTTATTCATCAGTCATATAACGTCATAATCAACTATGTGACGTGTAGGATGATGTCATAATCCAATTACGTCATGAATTACGTAGCTAAGTTTGTCACGAACGCTTAATTTATCATGGACTAAGCATTGTTATTAATAGTCAGTGAGTTCATGGATCGATCGATACCAACACTGGTGAAGTGTGGGTGGGGATTGGCTAAAGATGCGCGGGGCATAGTTAAAACTGGATTCCTCTATTCGTCTATCAAGCTGATTGTGACGTTGACAAACTGTGCCTATTGAGACAGCTACCGGCGAACACAAAATTAATCATTGATGTCAAATCAATGCTTTCTGCAAAAGTGTACGTATCCATAGGATCACCACCATGAGATGGTTCATCACCTGTTCACTTCGCCTGTTACCTCGCCGCAGCTCAATCATCTGCTCGAGAAGATTCAACAAGACCAAACCATCCCATCCCTAATATAGATGTAAAATTGCCACTAGAGTTGAAGTATATACTATACAGATGATGTTGACTTTATCAATGAAGAAAAGGGTCTTTACGAACTGCTTCCCACAGCTGTAAAACATCTCAAAGCCAGAAACGTCATCATGAATGAATCCAAAACCGAGCTCACACATGTGTGACACAAAGAAGAGGGATGGTGAAGACCTGAATGTAAACTTCAGGGAAATGAGATGTGGAGGAAGAGCAGTAAGTCTTGGGCTAACTCATCTGCAGTTCGAGCGACATTGCGGAGGACTATGTACCAGGAAACCTCGCTTTCCAGTCATTCTGGAAGCTGTGGATTCGCAGGCTCTAAAATTCCCATAAGAGTCAAGATGCACCTATGTATTGGTTCAATCATCACAATAATAGTATGCAACTGTGGCAACTGGATTGTTCCAAAGGCACTCTTTAATAACCTTGATGCTTGCCATGACAAACACTTGTGAGCCTCACGAATCACCACTAGCCCCACAGCATAATCTCAAACTCAGCACTGTATATAAACCTTGCTACACAGCACCAGGGTAGTGCAACAGCAATAGTCAATATTCTTGGAATGTCAGCATGTAAGCCAGCTCAGAAATCATAGAACTGTCAGTACTCAGTGCCAAAATGTATCAGACACATAGCGCATGTCTTTTAACATCAAATTTTAATGGTTAAATGTTCCGATGCTGAGCATAGCTAACAAAACACAGTGGAGAAGAGTTAAGAAAACTGATTATGGCTGAAAGATTAGTTTCGACTACTTTTAGCCACAGAACACTGTTAAATAGTCACTGATCATTCTTGTCATGTACAACATATGAAAACTGTGTATAGTTGTGCAGGCAATATATGTGTAACATTTGTGAGAACTAAAAATGTACTATAGCAATATATGGAGGCTGGTAATGTAATATCTGAGTGTCTCTATGATGTCTTTGTCAAAGCTAGGCGATGGGCGAGGCAGGTGAATGTTACCAATATCATCTATGATATCGGTAGCAATAAAAGTGGAGATTCTACCACCAGTGGTCTGAAGATGACTGTTGTGGAACCTAGACTAATTCAATGGGTCTATTAATGACCTGACACCCTCCCCAGAACAATTTTCTTAATGTATCTGTTTGTGAAAAAATGTCATGGTCAAGCAATAAAGACTCTCCCAGATTGCTGTGGGAATAAATAGTACACCAATGGTTGATTTAATCTAATGTTGCAGTCCCTCGAGGACTGTTATCATGTTCAGTACCTAATACCAAACAGAATGGTCGCACATTACCAAAGCACAGCAGAACTCTGAACATAGTGCTACTAATTAATTTTCTTATTCCCTCAGAAAGGAAGCTGGCATTAATAAGATTTATGAGTTTGTGGATTGATCTTGTCAGACAGACTATCTATTGTCAGATCTGAGTCTGTGTCAATTCTGATTCAGCAATTTGCTGTGATAAATGTTTGCAGAATATCTCAGGATTCTTTCACTATAGGGAATGCAGTAGGTAATTATCTTGTGATATTCGAAAACTAAATGGTTTGGTTAAGATTGTTCTTAGAGTTAACAGCGGAAATTCCTGAAGAACTTTAGATATTTAATGGCCAATACTGCTCAAGAAACTCAAAACTTTTGCTCATTGAATTTCCATTTGCTGGACAAGTGAAGGGATTTTAAATATTTACAATATAACGATTCACATTGCAGTTGTATGTGTTAAAAAATATTTTTCTCTTGATCTGGAAATGTCAATTTCAAACAACCAAAGTGACAGAAGACATTTCAACCACCTTCACGATTAACCCTTTATCCCTCAAAGTTGTTCAAGAAAATTTTAATTTTCTCATAGAAAATGTCCATTTGCAGACCAAGAGAAGCCTACTTTTGAAAATTTACTACTGTAGTAAATTTTCAAAAATAGACTTCTCGTGGTCTGCAAATGGACATTTTTAACACCAGTGGTGAAGCCATTTTGGCCCGATAAGAGTGTGTGTTAAAGGGTTAATGGGTTAGTATTTCTTTAATTAGCAAGTGAGAGGAAGAGGGTATTGCATGTGTGTGTGTGTGTGTGTGTGTGTGTGTGTGGTGTGTGTGTGTATGATGGTCTGTTTAGAAACTCAAGGCGATTTGCCGGTTGATACAAATAGATCACATAGTTCATAATCTTATCTAGGAGCACGAAACCCGACAGCTCTCAAACTAATGATTCATTCATTCTGACTTAATAAATTCAGCGCTATCACTGACAAAATCAGTTATTTATCCGACCGTAAAGCGGTAGATCTCATTCCGGGAATTAATAAAATTTGTTCATTTTCCTAATTTTGTCACGGAATTGAATCCTCTGTCTATGCAGTAAATAACATCAGAAGTGTATTATGTCTTCTTGGATATTCCAAATATCATTTCAAAATGTAAGTTCCAAAGCAAGCTAAATCAATCTTTCCTCCTCCAATTTCCTTCTGTTCATACTGTCTGGTATGCTAACCTTTCAGTGACCGACATTTCGGCTTCCTACATTTGGTTTCAGTTATAATGACTGGTCCGATCAGGTTGAGTCATTCCAGTGTTAAATTTAAAAAAATTATAGCCTCCACTATATGTAGCAGAAATTACTGGTCAATTAGCCTTCTGGGTAAATTGGCTTAAGTCACTCATCAACATTATTTCCAAACCTTGTTAAGTATAGTAGTTCGCTAGATGATATTTCATGTATAAATTCAATTGACCAATATCATGTCAGATAGAAAATTGGATGAATTGATGCTAACTTATTTACTGATATGTTGATGAATCCAATAATCTCATTTTCCTCAGCCTCGTCAAAGGACGACAGTCAAACGCTAAATAACTAAGAAATATGTGCCCTGTCGCAGACATTTACGTTGTATTCTACATTATTTTCTAGGACGATTTGATTTTTCTACGATACCTCATTGAAACATATTAACCATTTAACGCTCATATCGGCCAAAAACTGCAGTGATCTTGAAAAATGTCTATTTGTAGACGAAGAGAAGACTATTTTTGAAAATTTATTGCGGGAATGACTGGCTCAATAACCGAGCCAGTCATTCCATTGGTAAATTTTCAAAATTAGTCTTCACTTGGTCTGCAAATGGACATTTTCTATGAGAAATTTAAATTTTCTTGAACAAATTTGAGGGTTAAAGGGTTAATGCAACTTTACATACGTATGATTTTGGGGCTTGGAAGAAACGGCCTATTGTTGTCCATCCATCCATTTATCCATGCATCCGCCAGCTTGCCAAATATGTGAAAATCCATACAAATTTCAGTTTTACTTTGTTCATCAGGCCCGGAAATAACTTTTGCAACAGTGTCTAGCACTTTGTCGGGCACCAGCAACTTAGTGCCTGTCAACACTATTCTACTTCACAGTGTTCTTTACTTGAACTTATTAGAAACATGTCCAAAAGCAACTAAGCATGTCTCATAATGATCGTGGTGCACCTTAGATAGATGCATATTTTATGGATTTGTCAACACTTGTATACAGACTCTTGTCAGACACTACAGCTACTAGGACTGTTTAAAATGTGTACCTGACAAAATGTCAGGAACCGGCCAGACTGTGCCTGACATTTGGTATTTTGGTGCCTGACAATGTCCTTAACAGGCACCTTATTTCCAGACTTGTTCATTAATGTATTAGTTCTACTGGGAGTACATTAATTAAACTTAACAGTCATATAGAGTATATGGCTTGGGTATAAGCATACTATTTTGGAGTCAGTTCATCCAGGTTTGTCTGTCCATTCAAGTTAGCGAATATGGGGAGATCTTAGAAAACTGCTTGAATGTCTTTGATCGTGTATTTGTGCTACTTGTAGCAATCTGTTAACCCTTTAATGGTCAAGCCGGCCACAACCGGCCGCTGCAGTAATTGTGAAGAATGTCCATTTGCAGGTCAAGAGAAGGCTATTAAAACAAATTTACCACTGGAAAGCGTGGCTCGATAACCGAGCCAGTCATTCCAGTGGTAAATTTTCAAAAATAGTCCTCTTGGCATGCAAGCAGACAGTCAATAAGTAAATATTTTTATTTTCTTGACCAAATTTGGCCATTAAATGGTTAATAGTGGGATCTGGCCATTTCTACCTACGGCAGCAACAGCTCTCTGTCAAAACAGTTTCAAAATATTCAACAGAATGTCTATTAAATTGTGAATTCATTAGAGATATACAATTTATACACTGGATTAGACTGACTTCATGTTGGCATTATAATACATCATATGTGATCGTGATATCAGCCTACATGTGACATACTTGATTATGACATCATATACTTGAGTGACAGATTGGATCCCTCTATTAAACTCCATCGATAGGTATGCTGATTAAAGGTAGAGCAGTATGAATGAAACTTCACACATATGTTGATATATGGGGCTCAGTATGTATGGGGCTCAGTATGTATGGGGCTCAGTAGAAGCCTGTTATTTTTTTATTTATCTGTTCACTTTGATGGACATTTGTAAATATCTTGGGGTGTTTCCTCGCTAACATAAGTTCTATGTGGAGAATATCAATTAACCTCCCAAGTATGATGATGATTAAGGCCGGCTCGGAAGAACTTTTATTTTCTTAGCCAATACACCTTTCCCACATTGACGGCATTACGCCGGGATTTCCCAAAATCAATGCTCGGAGCAAAACAGCTGACTGGTATCGCCGCCAACAAGTGGCTGACCCGCATTGAGTTACTTTTGCACTAAAATACACCACAATCTAAACCGTTCCTATGATAAACTAAAATCATTATATTATTTAAACCATATATCAGTGGAAAGCGCATTCAATTGCCGAAACATTAATGCATTATTTTTTATATTTTTGTAATGTTTTCACAGTTATTTGCGTATATAAAATACACCATTCGACTTAGATTCATTAAATCAAGTGGACTATAGGGGATATTTTAATATTGCAATCAGCTGTACTAAATTTTACAAAACTATAAAAACTAATACCGAAATGTCTAGAAAATTGACTTAGCTTTCCAATGATGTATGACTTCAATAATATTGTGAACATAGTTTTTCATATGCATTGCTTAAAGTGCACTGTATCTGTTTCCTATAGTAAAGTAATGCTGTTTGCCTGTCCGCTATCACATTTACCAGCCAGAAGTGGTATGCGCAATGCATTCCTGGAAGGTATTTTCCCAAAATACGCTAATGTGGGAAAGGTGTATTGGTTCATACATTCGTCTTACTTTTTAGGAATTTACACATATCTGGCATGATGAATGTCTGGACATATACGTGGATAGATCAATGCAAAGAATCCACCCTTCCAGACTATCCCTCTATCATCTGATGTCATATGATGTCATAATCAGCTAAGCTGTGTATAGTATGATGTTATAATCATTATGTCATAAATGATTCTATTTGGCCCGTCTAACTTTTCAGCAACAGCGCCCAGTCAAATTAGTTCCAAAATATTCAATAGCTTACCTGTATAGATTTCTGGAAATTGATAGTCAGGGAGTTCAGGGATCGATTGATCCCAACATGAGCGAGGTGTGGGTGGAGCTTAGCTAGAGATGGGTGGGGCATAGCTAAAAATGGAAAGGTCCATTAAGAGGGTTCTTAAATGTTGCTTAGTCATCATTTTTGTGAAGGTTCATTAATATGCTCTACATAGGATTTAAGGTATCGAAGAAAAGCTGAGTTTCTAAGATTGACATGTCTCATGCTTAAGTGAACTGCTAGATAGCTAAATTGTGCAACTAACCAACTATCCCAAAAATAAGATACTTTTACAAACTGCATACCCAACATACATTCGAACTTTGACCTTTATTTACTAGGCACCCAGTTGAACGTAAATTATATCTCAGAAGGAATAATATATTTCAATTTCTAGGTCTTCACTGATTTCTTGTCCAAATAAGGGAATGTCTCTCCTCACACCGGAATCGGTAAACATCTGTGACCCGAGCGCTGCTTTCCTTCTCAACATTAATCCTTGCCACTGTGGTATCAAGATGCTATCTTTTACTATGTCAATAGCAAAAACACTGGTGTACATTTTTCAACAATTTTGGTGGACGATGTTGCTGTCTATGAATGCACCATCTTCCACCAAATTTGTTGAAAAATGAACACCAGTTCATCTTTTAATTTAATTTGAAATTAAAAAATTTTGACAGAGTGATGATGATGATTACTGTATTCTGCGGCTGTAGTAGTAGTAACATCATACAGCTGCAATCAGTCCTTCTTCGCTTTTGCCCACTGTGTCTTGTCCTCAGCTGAAATCATTAGCTTCCTCAGGTCCATTCTTGACTTGAGTGTACCGAGTCCTGCTTTCTTGAGGTCACCTCATAGCACGCTTAGCAGATTTATGCAATGACATCCTCTCCTGGCTTTGTATTTGTTGGCTCCGAGTAGGGCGAATTCCAAGGCTCTCTGTGCTGGTGTCTCTTCTGGCATCCTTAGCACATGGCCACATATGGACCATCTTTGCTGGGCAACTTTTACAGACAGTGGGGACGTATTACACATCTTGTATAGTGCATCGTTGGAAATTGTGCTGTCTGGCCATCGGTGTCCAGTGATGGTGCGTAGGTGTTTGCGGTGGCAGGCATCGCGTTTGTCTAGAGCTGCCTTCGGATCTGTTCAGCTGTTACAGTTATACAGCATCAAGGATACGCTGGTTTCATTGTATAAACGTAGCCTCTTTATCAAGGGCATCTTTGATCTACGAATCCATAGCTTCCAGAAGGAATGGAAAGCTATGTTCCCCATGATGCAGAAATGTCAGCAGTACTGCAACACAGTGAGCCCAGGATTTTACTTTTCCTCCATGGTGTTCACTGCCACAAAGTGGGTTGTCATTTTCTATAGTTTCATGCTTTGTCGATAGGTATATGTGGGTGAACTCTGTTTTGGATTCATTCATAGAGATTCTCAATTTTTAGTTTGCTTGCAGCTATTGGGAGAAGTTCGTCAAGGGGTTTCTTTTCCTCGTCTATGAAGTCCACATTGTCGGCATATTCTATCTCTAGCAGCATGGCCAGTATTGACACCAGTTGGGGGATTTGGTCTTGTGGAACTTTCCTGCACAGATTTAAATGGAGCAGCAAGGTAGCAGGGGAAAAGCACCGGAGATAGACCATCTCCCTCTGGGGGGGCCGATTGATGTCTCAACCTCTACAGACTTCACTGACTTGACTCGTACTCTCAGCTTGGTGTCTGCAAGCAGTAGTCTCACTAGTCGTAGCTCATCTTCATTTCAACTGGCCCTGGCGTAGTACATCTAGGATCTTTGAGTGTTTAATTGTGTCGAAGGCTCGTGACATGTCAATGCCCATTTTGTGGAAGTCCCAGTGTTGAGACATGAATACCTATGCAAGCATGCGTTGAGCCCATACAATGGTTGCGCAGCTGTGTCCACGTTTGAAGCCGCTGACATGATCCGGTGAAGTAATCGATCTTGTGTGAGATGCAGCATAGAGTAACATTGGATAGGATTTTCCGTATGCTGTTGAGGAGCACAATGGGCCGCAGATTTGGCTGGGGGCCCAGGTGGCTTCTTGGGCTTGGGTAGTGCGATAAGGGTGCTTTGGCCTACAGCGTCGATGGGAAGGTGGTGCATAAAGGCTGAATTGATTAGGTGCGTGATCGGTTTTGAGATAATGTCACTTGCATATTTCTTCTGCTGTTTTAATTGGTGTTAGTAATGGCCTGGAGTCTCCTGAGAATGGGTACAAAGGCTCATCATCTTTGTCAGTGAACTGTTTCTTGAACCATTCTTGGATCACTTTAGCTTTTCCATGGTCAGTCCCAATAAAGTGTCGTTCAGAGTTGTGTACAGTGATTGGTGGTGTGTGGTCAGTAACTCTCAGGGCTCAGGTTGCCCGAAACATTTTGTGACAGTCATCTGTGGCATTGATTTCATCTGCTAGGGAGTCTGCCTGTTGAATAGCAAGGTCTATTAAGCATTCGCTAATATGGCGCAGAATAATATTGCGCTCTTGGCGTAGTTTGGTGCGGTCTTCACTTTGGCCACTGATAGATGCGCAGCCGTAACGCTTTCTGCTCTGCTGACAGTTTTACTATCAGAGGGTCGTCAGTATACCTAGTTTGGTTGTTTTTAAGAACACCTATGGTGCTGGGAGCTGATGACTCCATAGATTTCAGTATTTTGGTTAGGGCTTCGTTTGAATCGGAGCTGATATCGATGTTAGCTATCTGCTCGCCGAGGGCTTTTTTGTATGACATTTGAGTGTCAGTGTCGCTGATGAGCTTGGGTAGGTTGTAAGTGACTCTACCCTCATGCTTATATAATTGTTTATATATTAGGTAGAGATCGTTCATCTGAAGGCGTGTAATAACTAGCTTATGGTCAGAATTGAGGTTTTTGCCTCCATATGAACTAGCATTCCGCGGTAAGGGTTTTGCTTCTGTCCTGCATAGTATGAAGTCTATTTGGTTGAAGACAGCTGTTGTAGCTTTAGAACCTTTTGGGGCTTTGCGATCAGTAATGTGTCCAGTCCATGTTGTCTGGTGACGGCATGGGGTTTGAAAGCTGTATTTGTGACAAATGGGCCATTGGAACTAAGGAACGCCACCAGTGCATCTCCATTGCTGTTGTGTGTGTCCTCTCCATAGGATTGCATGCATAAGCTGAACTTTTGTCCACAATTCCGAGTTGTTATTACACCACAAAAACATCCATTACCGTTCAATCACTACTTGCTAATAGTCCGGGAGCCAATTTTCAAAAGGGGTCTAGAAGAATGGTTTCGTAGCACACCCAGTATTCAGAAGGTTTGTCTCTATATTATGCTAGACCGATGTCTTGGGTATATTCTGAGCCGTGTTGTACAAGAAAATTGTGGTATCACTAACCCGTGAGAAGCCCATTTACAGTAGGTGTTGAATGTAGTTTTCAGACAAATTTCACAATGGTAAATTTTTCACAAACTTAAGCGCATGTTATATCAATACAATCTTAACCAAAATGGAAAGGAGTGATCGTATATCGCAGATTTATACATAATCAACCTCGTTTAAGACACCCGTATGTTGCTTTGTACATATTGGGGCACTTAGGTCTTCTTGTGACTAGCAATACCTTAGCTACAACAATGCCCATGTTTTCTACATTTTTCATAATTAAACTTTTAACTGACATGCAGTGCATGTCTACACAAGCTGGCAGGACATATTTATCACGTGAGCAAATGAGAGAATGTTACTCATCCGTGTCAGATTCATCTTCGACAATTGTATGCTGAACATTGTCACACATTTCACCTCCCATACAAAGGCATGCTTCAGTGCAGAGTAGATTGTTAGCCTTGCATTGACAGAGATCTGTTCTTTTGCAAGCAGACTTTTGACATCTACATGATGTGAGTTCAATTAATCCAAATGGAGCAGGATCCTTTGACATTAGAACAGGCTTGAGTAGACCATCCACTATACTCCAGCCATGTCCATTTGGAGATGGAAGATTCTGAACAGCTTGCAATGAACGTCTCCAAACAAGAGCTTGAAAATTGGCCCTTTCGGTGTGATGCTTTAGACTATTCGATGTAGGTGGAAGATTTTCATTTCTTTGTCTCTTTTGACAAAAGAGCCAATAACGGGTTTCATCAGCTGTCTTTC